>CM024757.1:18217766-18805937 GCA_014218235.1 Colocasia esculenta | reverse complement strand
AAATGGTGAGACCACATATATTTTACATAAAAAATTAAATCAAAACTTGAAAAAATTTTGATAGAAAGATTTTTTATATTTTTTCTCACTAATATTTTTTGAGCCTGATCCTCTAGTATATGTTAGCCTCCCCATTCACTCGGTCTTCAACCCATCTATAAATAAGGGACAACCGTTGTCCATTCAACCGCTATGATTATATGTGGAAGAGAAAGACTTTTTGTATTTTCAAAAGTGCACAAAGTGCAAGTCACATGGGTAAATTGCCCATGTAACACTATGCACATGGGCAAGTTGTCCATGTGACACCAAAAAATGGGCAATTTAACTATGGAGAAAAACTTTGTGCACTTTCAAAAATACACAAAGTACAATCTACATGGACAACTAACCCATGTTGCATTATTTTTTTGAGTGTCACATGGACTACCAACCTATGTGAATGGTGCCACATGGACTAGTTGTCCATGTGAATTATACTTTGTGTATTTTACCCATGTGATTTGCACTTTGTATAGTTTTGAAAGTGCATATACACCATCATGCTCATGTATATATATATGCTTGATAAACTTAGTGATGCGTCTAACGCGTACATTCTTCTCTTCAGTAAGTCAAAGGGGATGCCTACTTACTATTTTATTCTGAACTACAGGATCCACTAATTTTGAGTGGGGAAATTATGAATCTGTCTTGACTTTAGGTTCTTGCATCACAACTTGTTTTTCAAATATTATTGCCATTGTTATGAAGCCTATGTGACTAATGAATTTGGCTGTCGGGAATTTGACGACAAAGACGGTAATCCGAATAGGTCAATTGTCCACCGGCGATATCTTATCCTAAAGTGCAAGTGTACATAAAAGTTGATGAAGAAGTGAAGTACAATGAGAACGAAAAGACAACACAATGTGCAAAGGACGCTGCGCAGGTAAATGCATGTGGGTCTTAAGGCAATATGACTTCTTTACGGCAACTCTTTCTCTCCTAATTTAAATGAACAAAAAAGGGGAGTTGGAACGTTTCTGAGGTTTTGGAAAAGAATCCCCATAAGCATGATGTGCAATATAAATAAATGAGAGCTTTGATTCTTGGAAAAGCCAACATTAAAATATTTAGGGAAAAACCCCTGTATACCTTTGAATCATGCCTTTTTTGAATATATTCTCAATTTATTATTGATTGTATATCCATCAAATATAAAAAATCACATGTATATCTCTGTCGTTTTATTCATTTATTTAATTAATCATAATTGAATTAAGAGAGGAAAAAGATTTACCCTCTAACTCTTTTTAAAATTATTTTAAATAATTTCTCTCATCTACTTCTCTCTCTCTACCTACATTCTCTCACGCACACATCCAATGACAGTTTCAGAATTTTCTTCCAATGAGGTGTACTCTTAGACATATTTTCTTATCCAATTGGATCATTAATAATAAACTTTTACATATTTAGTAGAATGGATAATTTAGTCAGATATTTTTTAGATTCAAAGTGGATATAAATTTCAAAAATACGTTTATTGATAAGAGATATTATGTGGTCTAAAAATAAAAAATATAAATTTTAAAAAAGATATAATATCAAAAATAATATCTAAAAGAAAGATTAACATTCATGCAAATAAAAAAATGTGAATCACATATAGGCTATTAGATCCAGGATCTAATGGCTAAGAGTGATCACTATAGTGGAGTGGATCTTAAATGAAGTGGAACAACCATTTTCGCATCCACTCTATTTTTAATTTGGATATTATCTGCATCTGACATATGTTCCATCAGATATTCATTGAATGGATAAAAAATTATCTAATCAGATATAAATTTAATTTTATCTTGATCTGTTTACGACCCCTGACCCCATGTTCGCCTCTCCCCTATTCTCTTTCTCTCATCCACCTCCATTGGAGTCTGGATCCTCTCAACGTATTGGAAGGATCAGACTCCATCAATCATCAATGGGGTGAGGGGGCTGAATAGGAGTTTTACAAAAGAAAATATTTTTCTAAAACTTTTTTATATTTTGATTTGAATTTTTTTTTGTAAAATTCTCACTAATCCCTACTTAATTAGTGACTGATGGAGTAGGTCTTCCTATGTATTGGGAAGATTCAGACTCCCTCCATTGTGTGTGTGTATCAGAGAGAGGAATGATATAGTTATTTTAGTAAAATAATTTTATCAATTCCGTTTGTTGATAATAAAAATATTCTTACATTCTGATGACAAATTAATCATAAGAATATAATTATGATATCTTTGGACTTGAGAAATATACGATCTAAGAATCAGATTTTTAATATATATCTAAGAATACACTTAATTCCATGAATATACATATATTTTTCCCAAGAATTTCAGTCCACCCATTTGCACCATGTGAGATGCGTCAAAGAGAGATGTTTACTCGCTGCATAGTTGGACCTGACTCGATCAAAGCGGAAGTCAACGACTCCGTGAGTGGCGTCGGCGGCTTCAAAATAAAGATCCCGTCTAGATGATCTTTTTAGCTGCCCTCCCAATCTAATCTAACCCCCCGAGGTTTCTTGTTGGCAGCTGGGTTTTCCAGATGACGTCACCTGCTGGACTCGAAATTTTAAATTAACTTTCATTGGTCAGGGTATTTATAAGGAAAAATACTCGGTACCGATCTGATCAGTATTTATAGTGAAAACGACCCGTCCAAGTTCCAACTTATGTTTTCCCGATATTTACTATTTTTATCACTCTTATCTATTAAAAATGATAAACAAATTATTAAGGGCAACAAATAAGTTTGTTTACAATTTTGAGTATTCTCCTTGAGTTGAGTAGGTAGGTGACTTTCTTATATCATTTTGTAACATTGTCATGTATATATATATATATATATGAGTGATTAGTTATTCATTTTGATGGTGCGATTACTTCAACTCTAAGAACATGTTTGGTATTAAGATAGATTGGAGATAAAATGTGAAAATATTTTAAGATTTTGAAGATATTTTTATTCTATTTCTGATTTATGTTGACAACAACAAACGTGTCTTAAAAATTTTAGGTTATTTACTGGGATCACTCGGATATAAATTTTTCAAATTTATAAGTTAAATCTATCATCTCATATAATTGCATAAATGGAGATTTGAAATCAAAATTTCTTACAAGAAAAGAGATTTTGGACCACAATGTTATGAGTGGGGTTAATAATTTACTGAAAACTAGTGGTCGATCGCTTTCCTTCAAGTGAGAAGATACAAACGTTTTTATTATTATTATTAAAAATTAAAAAAATCAGTAACAGCTTATTAAATCTTGCTGCACTCTCTTAGCTTAGGTGGATGTTTTTTTTTTTTTTTTTTTACACCCCAAGTATTCATTGGTTTACGGTGATGCATGTTTGAGTAAGGAAAAAAATCTATAAAAGAATGTCTTAAAAATCACACTATTTTATTCCTTTTTTTGGTTTGACATCTTATATGATCACAGTGGAGCAACCGGTACTATCCTCACAGCTTCTCCATTTTTGTATTGGGCGGGGGAGTTCACTGAAAGCGACCGTTCTTTGTTTTGGTGCCAAGCCGGTCCCCGCAACTGCAAGACCATCCAGAAGTTCTTCCTTCGAACACCCCCTCGTCAAACCGGCCGCCAGCGCCTCCGACCTTCTTGGCTGTTCAAAGTTTGTCCCGGCGAGCCTTTCTTACCTCCCCCATCCGCTGCAGTGTTTCCCCCTCTAGTTCGCAGTGAAAGCCTTGAAGCTTCCCATTCCCTCCCCCGGGTGAAAGGGCAAACTCAGGACCAAGGGCGTGGACCCAGACCCTCTCTATTAATGAACCAAGAATAAGAATCTTTGCTTTTCTCGCCTTCCTGCTGCTTTGCCTCGTCCAGCGGAGTACCTTGTTCGGGCCTCTGGAGGGGGATTCCAAGGCTGGCCTCTGTGGAGCAATCGTCAGTCTGAGTTATTCTTCTGGGCGTCTTGCAAGCCTTTGTTCGGTTGTATTGGGAAGGCTGTTTCCTGCGGATACCGGGTAAAACTTCTTCCTCAGAGTTTTGTTTCTGTCGGGTGACCCAAAAGTTGATTTTGGCAAGTGGGTTCCTCGAGAAATTCGGCTTTGTTGCTTCTGGGTCGTTGATGTTCCTTCTACTGTTCTACAAGGGTTTCCAGGGTTTCGAATCGAGGAAGAACTGCACTTCTGATCTCCGTTGGCTTTTCTTCCTTTTTTTTAACTTTTTTTTTTCTCTTTGGAGTCTATTAATTAGATATTGCTTTATTAGGGAGGCGATATTCTATTTACTGTTTCGTTTCGTTAGATCTTAAATTTCTTATGCTTCATCTTCTGTGGAGAGAAGGTTGACCAAGTTTGACACCGCGATCATTCAACTCGTAACTTCTTCGTGGTGTTGAGTTGTCTGAAAAAAAAATGCTGTACCTAGACACCTTTATATTGTAAATGGAAGATAAGAGGAAGCATAACACCACCCTACTGGGAGGGGAAGGCATGGCAATACGAAGAAGAGGACTCACGGATTTTAGTTCCTTATATTTGTTTAATTAATCATCTCCTGCACTGGAGCCAGCGTGAGACAGAAAGAGGTATTACATTGACGGCTTTTCCGTTCAATAAAATTCTTTCTGTAGTCATCCAATAGAAAATTTGTCAACCAGTCGAGCTTTTTCTCTATGAAGCAGAATATGCAAATCTCAGGAACTTAAGTGTGCTTCTATTAGCTGTCTTTAAAGTGGACAATAGGATCCCTTACGGTGGTGGTAGGGATACCAATGTCAATAGACCTTATGCACAGTAGATTTCTGTCAGCTACATGAAGAACTGTCTTGTAGCATTTTTGCTATGTTTGTGTTTCCCATTGGCTTCCGTCCATAGGTTGCATATAATTGTTGTCTTCATGGATGCCAGTGCCTTCTGAGATATGTTGTGCAGTTTCACGTTTGTTGCACCATTGAATGCTGGAGACATGTTCATCAAAAGATTGAACATATGATAGAGACCCTCCATAGTGGGGAAATCATCTACATGTATGAGCTTTTGTTGATAAGTTTCATATTCACTCTTCATTCCTTGTTTGCAACATAAGTGAGGAGTTTATTCCCTGAAAGCTGTGCTATAATGCTAAACCTGCTTCTTAGCTTCTTCATGCCAATTAATTTCTATTTGTGTGTGCAGTGAGGATATTCAATACATCTCTTTTAAATTTCTGACGACCTTTGCCTTTCTTTACCAATTAAACTTCTTGCAGTTGTTAAACATGCGGGAAAAACTTTCCATTTTTGACTGTCTATCAAGATTTACTAAGACCTTGGTGTTTAGGTTTGTACAGGTAACAAAATTGATGGTTGTCAAAGTTGAATGCATCTTCGCTTTCATTGTTGAGACTTAAAGACAAAAGACTACCACTTAATCTACTTTGCAGAATAGTCCTGTGGCAAACTGTCGTGAGATCTTACAGGCACATGCTTTCAGAAAGACTTTTTTTTTTCTAGAAGACAGTGTACATTGGGTCATGATCTAGCAGGTCTCTGGGTTATAAAGCAAAACTGTCAACCAAACTTGCTAATATTTGAAGAAGCAGCTCTTTGCGTTTCAATCTACAATGGTTTCAACTGGTAATGAAAAGTACATAGATGAAATTAAGGAAGAATCAGGGGCTGGAACAATTTCAGCTGATCATCAGATAAAGGGTGAGATCCCTCTCTACATTCGTACATCTCAAAGGAGGCTGTTGGGTGGACAAAGTCACAGAAATAAATTTCTTGATACTCTGAAAGGCCTTGATTGTAGGTCTGGATTCACGAAGCTTAGGTCTTCCAGTAGATTATCGTCTCCTTCTGTCAAGTTTCGTCAGTTTGCAGAGGAAAGGGATGAGATATCACGTTCGGTTGCTTCTTCTGCCACACAAGGCTCTCCACCACATTTTCATCTGCCGTCTTCCAGGAAAATTAACTGGTCTTCTTTGTTTCAAATTTGCAAGGAATGGTTCAGAAATCCCATGAACATAGCACTTTTTGTTTGGATACTTGGTGTTGCCGTCTCTGGTGCTATATTGTTCATGGTCATGACTGGAATGTTAAATGCTGTTCTGCCTAGGAAATCTCAAAGAGATACCTGGTTTGAAGTTAACAACCAAATCTTGAATGCACTGTTTACTCTTATGTGCCTCTACCAACACCCCAGACGGTTCTACCACCTTGTGCTTCTTTGCAGATGGAGGCCAGATGATGTTCTGAGGCTTAGAAAAATATACTGTAAGAGTGGAACTTATAAACCCCATGAATGGACACATATGATGATTGTCGTTGCTCTTCTCCATTTAAATTGCTTTGCACAATATGCTCTCTGTGGTCTTAACTTGGGATACCCCAGATCTAGAAGGCCTGCTATTGGAGTTGGCTTGTGTGTCTCGGTTGCAATTGCAGCACCTGCTTTTGCCAGCTTATATAACATGCTAAGCCCTCTGGGACAAGAGTATGAGACTGAAGTGGACCAGCAACCACAGACACAGGTCACTGATGATGAGAGCAGACGATCTCACTTAAGACTAAAGACACTGGAAAAGAGGTATTCTTTTATGGCAAGGGAAGATCAAAGGGTTCCAGAAAGCAGCCCGAAGTGGGTGGGTGGGTTATTTGATTTATGGGATGATATATCTTCAGCTTACCTGTCAATATTCTGCAGTTTCTGTGTCTTTGGATGGAATATGGAGAGGCTGGGTTTTGGAAACATGTATGTCCACATCGCCACCTTCCTCCTTCTATGCATGGCACCTTTTTGGATCTTTAACTTGGCAGCACTCAACATTGATAATGAGGTTGTTAGGGAGACACTGGGCCTCACGGGCATTGCTCTATGTATACTTGGCTTGCTGTATGGGGGGTTCTGGAGGATTCGAATGAGGAAAAGATTTAACCTTCCCGAGAATAAGTTTTGTTGTGGTAATGCATCAGCAACAGATTGTTTCCAGTGGCTCTGTTGTTGCTCATGCTCTCTTGCTCAGGAGGTGAGAACAGCTGATTTCTATGATGTGGTGGAGGATAAGTTTTATCCAAAGCAAGTTAATGATGGAACTACCTTGTCTCCTCTTCCTCGTGAGGATGGATTGCCTCTGTTTAGGTCAACCCCTAGCTCTCCGTATAATGGCAACATCAGCCCTTCTGTCTTCAGAATGGTGAGCTCACCAAGTCCTAGTAGATTCTCAGATGCCTATGCTACAGATCATCGACTATCTACAGTGGAGGAAGGCTCATCAAGGAAAGGTGACGATGACACAATGACACCACCTGTTGCTTCAGTTATGCAAAAGCATGATACTTGAACCATGACAAGCCAAAAATATACAGATGAGGTACTATGCCATGAAAATTTTCCTCGTCTCCCAGGAGTATATCATATTATCATGTAAATTGTAAATGATTATTGGTGAGGTAAATTACTTTTTGATGGAAAATGTGAGGTAGTATTTGTCTTTGTCAAACTTTCTGTCCTCTGCTTGCCATATCTTCAGCAAAGGATTATTTGTTGTAAATTTAGCACCATAAGACAGCATCTTGAACATTAGTGTTGGTTTTCAGCCACAGAAAAGTTCTCTTGCCTAGGCAAGGATCTCTGATTTCTTTTTAGAAATGAATACATATATAACTCTGAAATGCATGGAAATATCATCTATACCCCTGAAATCTTTATCTCATCAAATATACCTTGTATTTGAATGTATTACATCACACACAAGTACCTTCTATCAATTGAACCCAGCCATGGTTGGGTTAAAGGGGCAGAAAAGGCTAACCTACCTCAATGTTAAATGTCCTTCTCACCCCCACACCCTCCTCTCTCTTTCTCACATTTTTTGTTTTGGTAAGGGTATTTTCATCTTTTGAAAGTCATTTAACAGTTCTGTCCATGTTTTAATGTAATGTTCTTTAGATTCCAACAGCCAGTTAACCTAAGGGATATAACTGATGCATTTCTTTCAAATATGGGTTATATTTGATGAGGTCAAGATTTTAGGAGTGTACACAAAAATACGGTAATGTTGAGGGCATATATGTATTCATCTCTTCTTTTTACATGCGAGTATTTATGATTTCCATGTTTACTTTGTTATATGCTTAACAAGCTATATCCCCCCATGCACACACCTGTCGCTCACATGCTTCCACTCGTGTGCTCCCATGCTTATGTATATACAAAAACAATTGCGGCATGCAGATGCTATCACACATGCAGACACATGTCCCATGTCCTTGCCTGTGCCTATGCCCATGCAACAATGTACCTATGGCCCCATTGATGCATTTACTCATAACACTTGAATATGGAATCATATAACATCTGCATGTGCAACAGGTTCATATAGTCTTGAGTCTTGACGTCTCCATATACATGCATCCTTTTTTTCCTTCACACATTAGCTTCAGTGTTTCTAAGGTTCAAGGGATTGGCATCAGGATCAAGTAGCCAACCCTGGTCCAATCTGAGACAGCTGATGCCGATCTGGTGCCGCACAATCCAGGCTGATTCTAGTTGACAGTGTGGAGGTCAGAAAGTAGTTGCACTGCTTCCACTATCCGATCTCCCCGGGCTTCAGATTGGTTGATGATGGTAACACCATTAGCACCTGCAGACAACAGAGAAAGGTCAAGAGGCCCCTGGAGAGATCCCGGGGAAAACAATCCGACACTCGAGTCAGGGAATCGGCAGAGACAAGGGTAGCTGAACGAAAGAGGGGAGGCTCAGGGTGCTCCTGTGTGCAGGTGTGAGAGTCCAGAGCTCGCTTACCTTTTTTGTCCATTGTCGATTCTCTTTTAAGCTTATGTTAGGGATTCCCCCCATGCCTGCTATCCCTTTCCTGGTCATGCTGCGTGGCCTTTGGGAGTAGTCTAGGGCATGTGCAGTGTCGGAGTGGCCTGGGGAGAGGGTCAGTGTGCTGTCTGGCCCTGCCCACTGGGCATGGAAGAAGCCATGCCACTGCTGTTGGCCTCCACAAGTGAGAGGGGGCATGTTGGGCAAGTGGTGCTGCCATGTCCTAGCTTGGCAGGGGCATACCAGGCAGTCAGTTACCATGGCATAGCAGGGTGTGCTGACTGCTGGCGTGGTTGCTCATGGTGCCATTGGGGCGAGCCTTACTGCGTCTCAGGAGGCTGAGGACTTGGCAAATGGGCCGGGCAGATTGGGCTTTAGTGGGGCGGACCCACATCCTGCCTTTGACATGGGCCCATTGCTAGAGAGTGGGATGATAGCAGGGTGTAGCCCGCGTTCTCCCACCCTAATGAGACTGGTGAATGGGCTTTAATGAGCCGAGTCAGCTTTACCCTTCCACAACATGTATGGTCAAAATTATCTCTAGCTCTAGCTTATTTCTAGCCAAGAAAAAGGAAGATTATGAAAATTTAACCAACAAGGAACTAATTCGGAAAATAGAAAACTTAAGACTGAAGCCTGAAGTACCCTTACATTTATAGGCTCTGGTTGTTCGTTTCTCCAACATACATAATATATATGTCTATCTGGGGGAGGGGGGGGGTGCTGGTGGTGGTGGTTTGGCATTGACAACTATGTAACAGCCTTCCAGACTGTAGTATATCAATGAGCTTCTTCACTGCCATTACCTCCACAAATCACTGAAGGAGGTGTTGATGCGGGACAACACACATGGACCAAGCAAATTGACGCACTACGACTTTCCAAAGACGCGATCAGCACTAAGCAAGAAAGATTAGCATATTTATATCAACTAAACAAGTAAGCGGCAGGAAAATAACCACGTTCAAAGAAGTACGTAGCCCATGAAGTTGTCTCTCGCGGAGAGAAACGCGGGACCAAGGTAGTTAAGAAGCCACCAACAACTAGGGTAGTCGATCCACAGTTAAGGTCCAAACGGAGCCTCCAGGAAATAGGTTCTCGCACTCTCTAAGTCGGCAGTGATGCACGTCACGGGCTAAATGTCCTACCACACAAGTCGGCGGCAAATACGAGCAAATACGAGAAAAGCAAGTAAAGAGCTAGAGTATAGAGTACGTACCTCTACGCTAGTGCGTGGGGAAGAACCCGGTCGTGTCACGAATCTCGAGTACAGAATAAAGAAATTAAATATTAGAATTTAATTTAGCCCACTCCACGCAGGGAGGTAAAAGGCTACAAAATATGACCTCTGGATTTCGTTGACTAGGATGCACTTGCACGGCAATGAAGGGTCCTTTCTGTGCTGGGGCGGACCTGGCGAGAACTGGTCGTGGCGGTTGGCCGGTGCTGACACGGGCGAAGTTGGTGCGGTGCTGTGCGAAGGCGGGGCGCGCACGGAGAAGGGGCTCGAACCAGCGCGGGGGTGACTTGGCCGACGCAAACGCAGGCGCCAGTGGAGGGCGGAGTGGACGGGGCGGCCTCAGGTGGGTGCTATCGGCGGGCCCAGGCACGGGCGCCGACTCACGCAAGCGCTGGCGCTTTGCGGCGGGGCGAAGGCGGATACAGGGGCGGGTCGGCGCTGGGCGGTGCGGACGGGGGGGGGGGGGGGTGGGCACGCGTGCGTGTAGTTGGCGCGGTGTGGGAGAGGGCAGGGCGCCGTCGGACGCGACCAGTGCAGCGCAGGTGGGGGTTCGCGGAGGTAGGCAGACGCGGGGCAAGGCAACGCGGGAGAGGTGGACGCGGCAGGGTGTTGGATGAGTTCAGGAGGGCCGACGCGTGTAAAGCTGACGCGGGGCGTTGCCTGCGTCTGTGCAGCGAACAAAGGCTTCTACCAACAGGAAGGAAGAAACCGAAGGAAGAAAGGGCGATGGCAAGGAGGCCTTCTCGGCAGGGCTTCGCGCCAGACCCTTCTCGGGTTCCTTTCCTTCACGGAAGAAGGAGAGCAGCGGCTCCAAGCTTTTCTCAAATGCAAAATAATATGTTCTATTCCTCCAAATCGGGTGTTTACAAGTATTTAAAGAGATTTAGGCTAATCCTAATTTCAGTAAAACACCTACATACCTATCATATTAAAACACTTCAAAGTAATCCTACCAGAACTAAAATAATGGTAAAATCCGGAACAGAAAATAAGTAAAAATAAGAAAGATACTAAATGGACCCTAATTGGGCCATAACTACAGTCTATGGGCTCATGGATGTAAACTCTACACCATGGGCTCGTCGCCCAACCAGATCGACGCCTCTGTAACGTGCTGTGCTCCCCGACGGAGATAAACCAGGTCCGAGTTGAAGCGGACCCGGGCTCTCGTGTCCTCACCAATCCTCCCCGGTTGGGAGGAACTCGACCCCGTCGAGTAAGGGTCGACGTCGCTCTGGTACCGCTCCAACAAGTCGGGGATCTATCCTCTGAAGCTCTGCGCGTGTAATCCACGTATCCTCTGTGGTGGGCGTCCTCTCCAATGCACTAGGTAGCGGTGGTGCGCTCCATCTCTAGAAGTGACAACCTGCTCATCTAGTATATGCTCAGTCTGCTTACGCCGAATAGGTATTGGGGCTGAAGGTGGACACTCATGGGTGGGATCACTCAGAAGAGGGGGTGAAGGCTCAAACAAATCACTAGGTATCACAGCTGGGTCCCTGTAGGCTACCAAATCGGACACATTGAATGTGGAACTAATATCGTAGTTGTCTGGCAGATCCAAAATATACGCGTTGGACCCAACTCGCTTCACCACCTTGAATGGACCAGCTCCGCAGGCGTGCAACTTCTTAACGGCCCCTAGGGGGAACCGCTCAGGTCTAACCCTGATCATGACGTAATCACCCTCCTGAAACTCACGTGGTCGTCGGTGTGCATCTGCTAATTCTTTATATCGCTCATTGCTGATCTCTAACTGACGATGTATACTCTCATGCAGACCTCTAACATGTTCGGCAAATGACTCGGCTGAGGCGACACTCGCTTCCGATGTGACGAAGGGACTAAGGAAGCGTTTGGAACTGCATCAGGGGCAGATTCTTCTCTGCAAATCCCTGACAAAAGCTACAGCAGTTTCAAACGTTCAAACCCAATCTCTGTTTACGTGCTAGCAATTTTTCTGACAGAAGAGTGAGATAGAGAGAGCCCCTTCTCTCACTTCCCACTGCGCAAAAGCGGCCTGGAGGCCGCTTTCTCCCGGATTTTCCAAAGAGGCGACGGTGGGCAGGTGTTTAGGCAACAATTTTTTTTTTTAAACATTTTTTTTATATGTTAAAGTTAGTTAGGGGCACGAGGGACGATAAAAAAAAGTTACATCATTGCGGCACTGTTCAACCCCACCCAAATCAGGTGTCCTTGCAGCTTTTGCAGGAACATCCGATTTTCTCAATTTCTAGACTTTTAAAAGCACTCCCAAACGTTGCCTAAGTCTACGAGGTTCCTAGGTCTAAGGCCAGTAACTATCTCAAACGGACACATACCTGTAGACCTATTCACCGAGTTGTTATAAGCAAACTCCACATGAGGTAACTTGAGATCCCAATCCCGAGGGTGATCCCCAACTAAACAACGGAGTAGGTCACCTAAGCTCTTATTTACCACCTCCGTCTGACCATCGGTCTGGGGGTGATAGGCAGTGGAGAACTTCAACTGAGTGCCCATCAAGTGCCACAAGGTCTTCCAGAAGTAACTCGTGAATCTCACATCCTTATCGGACACTATAGTCTTGGGTAGGCCATGTTTACATGCAACATGAGAGAAGAAGATGTTAGCCACCCGAGAAGGATCTGAGGTTTTAGAACAAGGGATGAAAAGGGCCATCTTGGAAAACCTATCCACCACTACTAGAATATAATCATGCTTCCTAAGTGTACGTGGCAAACCTAGAATAAAATCCATGGTAATGTCCTACCACGGGCGATTTGGCACAGGAAGCAGAGTGTAAAGACCAGGACTTTGCCTCTTTTGTTTGGTCATAGCGCAAGTTCGACACTGAGCCACTGTGCGTGCAACATCACGCTTTAAACTCGGCCAATAGAAGCGATACTCTACCAACTCAATAGTCTTATTCTGGCCAAAATGACCGGCTAGACCTCCAGCGTGTAACTCCCAAACTAGAAAATCATGCACCGAAGTCCGCGGAACACACAACCTATCCCCACGAAAAAGATAACCCTCCTACAAGATGTAATTACTATAGGTAGGGGAGGGTCCTGACTGAAGATCAACATAGATGTCGCCAAAGTCTGGGCAACTAGTGTACTCATCTATAAGTTTCTCAAACCCAGTAACCTGGACACTGACGGTAGTTAGTAAACAAGCTCGACGACTCAAGGCATCGGCAACTCGGTTCTTAACTCTGGCCTTATGCTTCAATACAAAGGTATAGGATTGTAAATACTCAACCCAACGACTATGTCGCGGGCTGAGTTTCTTTTGGGAGTGAAGAAATCGAAGAGCCTTATGATCCGAGTAAAGGACGAACTCAAACGGTAGCAGATAATGTCTCCAATACCTTAATGCCTGGACTACCGCATAGAATTCCTTATCATTGGTTGAGTATTTCAGCCTAGCCCCATTCAATTTCTCACTAAAATAAGCCACAGGATGGCCTTTCTGGCTTAGTACTCCCCCTATGCCAACACCAGAAGCATCACATGAAACCTCAAACAACTTATTAGAGAAGTCAGGTAGATGAAGAACAGGTGCCTGAGTCATCTGCTATTTAATGTCCTTAAAAGCAGAAGCTGCTGCCTTTGTCCAGACAAATTCTCCTTTCTTGATGCAATCAGTGACAGGGGCCATTAGAGAGCTAAATCCTTTAATAAATCGCCTATATTATGTAGCCAAACCATGAAAACTACGGACATCATGGATACTCTGAGGTTCTGGCGACTCGACGATAGCTCTCACCTTTTCAAGATCAGCAGAGACTCCCTCGCTAGAAACGACAAACCCTAAGAAGATAACACGGTCAGTTAGGGCTATAAACGGGTCGAGTTCGGAACCGGAAACACAGATTCCGATTCCGATACCGATAACCGAAATATGATTCCGATTCCGATAAGAATGGTTAGTTCCGATTCCGTTCCAATAACATTACCGGAACCGAAATTCTGATAAGGTAAGGTGTTTACCATAATTTTTCCTTGAGTTTACGACAATTTATCGGAATAACCGATACCGATACCGATTCCGATTATTTTTTCAATTCCGATTCCGATTTCGATAACTTATCGGAATATCCGATACCGATTCCGATAAGCTATCGGTATCATATTCCGATTCCGATACCGATAATTTTTATCGGAATCGGGTCGGAATATCGGAATATCGGGTTCCGTTTACACCCCTACGGTCAGTCATGAACGCACACTTCTTTAGGTTGGCGTACAAACTTTCTCGGCGAAGGATGAGGCATACCTGCCGAAGGTGATCTAAGTGCTCATCCCTAGTGCGACTGTAGATGAGAATATCATCAAAGTATACCACAACAAAGACCCCAATAAGAGGTCGTAGAATCTGAGTCATCAGTCGCATAAAAATGCTAGGGGCATTTGATAAGCCAAAAGGCATGACTAACCATTCATACAAGCCATCCTTAGTCTTAAACGACGTCTTCCACTCATCGTCAGGCCTAATCCTCACCTGGTGATAGCCACTCTTTAGATCAATCTTAGAAAAGATGGTGGCTCCCGCCATCATGTCAAGCATATCGTCTAAGTAGGGAATGGGAAAGCGATACTTCACAGTAATCTTGTTGATGGCTCGACTATCCACACACATCCTCCATGTGCCATCTTTCTTAGGGGCAAGCAATGCTGGGACTGCACATGGACTCATGCTATCCCAAACCGAACCCTTTCTCAAATACTCCTCCACCTACCTTTGTAATTCTGCATGCTCAGTCGGGCTCATACGATAGTGGGGCAGGTTTGGTAGGGTGGCTTTGGGAATCAAGTCAATTGCGTGTTGGATATCACGCATGGGAGGTAACTCATCTGGGAGGTCCTCAAGAAAGACATCATGAAAGTCATCGAGAAGAGTAGTGACCTCAGGAGGGTTCTCTCGATCTACTTCCTTAGGAACCTCTCTAACCACTATGACAAAAACTGGATCAGCACCCCTAAACTCACTCTCAAAGTCTCTAGCACTCATAATAAGCAGCGTGCTAGATGGCGGTTCTCTCCTGATGGGGGGTGAGGTCTGAATACTATAGGTAGGGACATCATGAAGAGGAGGGGTCTCCTTTTTAGGGGAGAACGTGGGTGGAACAGGGACTAAGGTAATGCGACGACCTTTATGCTCAAAAGTGCAAGTGTTGGATCGACCATGCAGGGTCGCATCCATATCAAATAGCCAAGGTCGACCGAGAATGATACTCTCTACTCCCATAGGTAAGATATCACACCAAATCTTGTCTTGGTAGGAATGAAAATGGATCGGGACTAGACACCTAGTCTGGATCGGAATAGAAGTCGCATCTATCTAAGACACTCTATAGGGACTTGGGTGATCAACGGGTGTAAGTGCTAAGTTTTGGACAGTCCATGTGGAGATTGCATTAATGCAACTCCCACTATCAATGATGACTTTACACGCCTTTTCTCCCAACGTAATGTAAGTGTGTAGAATGGAGGTTCGGCGCTAGTCATCTCCAACCAGAGGGCGGGTTAAGGTGCAGCAGACTACTGCCAGAGGATGGGGTTTGTGGGAATCCTGGTCCACATCAATAGGCTCAAAATCAGCATGGAATGCCTCGGCAAGTGCTGGGTCAGGATCATATACCTCCTCCTCAATGAGTAGGGTGTCGTCCCATTCTATGTCACCCATATACATGCTACGTGTTGGACACTGTCCTGCATAGTGACCATAACCACTGCAACGGTAGCACTGATGGCGTGCGCCACCTCTCAGAGATGACTCACCACCTGCAAAACTCTTCCCCTTGTCATCCTGTCTGGCAGGAGGAAGGGGACCCTGTGGGCGTGTAGGTGGGGCAGGTAGGGGTAGTAGTTGGTCCTAGGTGGTGGGAGACGAGGCCGCAGTCCTGTGGGTTCTTGACGAGTAGTCTCTTGATGGGCACCCAATTGTCCTCACTGAGGTGGAGCGGGCAGGGTATGCTGGTCCGATGTACGTGGAAATGTGGGTCTCATATGTGAAGGTAACTGGTACTCGGACTCAAACAGCTCTACTTCTTGGGCCACCTGATAAACGTACTCGAGGGTGGTCACATTTCGCCTAAATAACTCACGTTGATAGGTCTGGCAGAGACCCTTCCGAAATCGAGATAGGGTCATAGCACTCTCCTCATGAACTCCACACCTCAACAAGTACTCATCGAACTCAGCTATGTACTCGGAGACTGGTCTACTGCCCTGTGTGAGACTTTGCCAACGGTCAATGAGACGCTGACGATAAGTCGCTGGAAGATACTTCTCGCGCAGTTTGGCCTTCATATCATCCCATGTCTCAATCCTATCTTGATAACGTTGCATGAGGAGGCTTTCCACATTTACCCAATAAGTTTGGGCTTGGCCAAGCAACTTCATTTTGGCGAAGCAAACTCGCCGACCATCAGTCATCTCATACCACTCAAAATAACGGTCCATGGTTGCTTCCCAGTCAAGGTAGACCTTGGGATCTAAAGATCCATCAAAAGTGGGGACATCTCCCCAGACATTCCTCATGATCTGATCATCCCTATCTTCATACACATGGAACCGTTGAGGCTCATACCTTGGTTCATGACCACGTTTAAAATCAGCACACTTGCCTCTACGAGGGGCCGGTCTCCTATGGTGGTCATGCACCTCCTCAAATATGTCGTCCTCTGTCTCAGGGGTCCAGACTCTCCTGTCCTCCACCCTAGGGGCTCGATGGGCTCCCTGAGGAGGATCATTGTTATCTATTGCCCGAGGTGCAGGAAGGGGAGGTGGAACTGGGTAGTAGCCTACTCGATCTAGGTCTTCCTGGTGGTTAACTACTCGCTGTTGGTGGTGGCCCTGTGGGGCAACCTCAAGAGCATCCACTCGACCCTGAAGTGTTACAAGCCTCTGGTCAACTTGCCCAAAACGTTCTTGGGTACTTTGTTCTATTTGAGCCAATCTACCTATTAAGGTTTGCATCATCTCACTCAAAGTTGGTTCCCTAGGTGGGCTTCTCTGTGGTTCCATTTGGCGATCGTCCGCCATGGATCCAGGGGTTGGGTACTCCGAACCTCTACGAGTGCGCATGCACAACTCCAGGTGACTCAACCAAGGAAACCTAAGATACCAGACTCACTAAGATGACATACCCTAGACACATGCTCTGATACCAAAGTTGATGCGGGACAACACAGGTGGACCAAGCAAATTGACGCACTACGACTTTCCAAAGATGCGATCAGCACTAAGCAATAAAGATTAGCAGATTTATATCAACTAAACAAGTAAGCGGCAGGAAAATAACCATGTTCAAAGAAGTACGTAGCCCACGAAATCGTCCCTCGCGGAGGGAAACGCGGGACCAAGGTAGCTAAGAAGCCACCAACAACTAGGGTAGTCGATCCACAGTCAAAGTCCAAACAGAGCCTCCGGGAAATAGGTTCTCGCACTCTCAAGGCGGCAGTGACGCACGTCACAGGCTAGATGTCCTACCACACAAGTCGGCGGCAAATACGAGAAAAGCAAGTAAAGAGCTAGAGTATAGAGTACGTACCTCCACGCTAGTGCGTGGGGAAGAACCCGGCCGTGTCACGAATCCCGAGTACAGAATAAAGAAATTAAGTAATACAATTTAATTTAGCCCACTCTACGCAGGGAGGTAAAAGGCTACAAAATATGACCTCGGGATTTCGTTGACTGGGATGCACTTGCACGGCAATGAAGGGTCGTTTCTGTGCTGGGGCGGACCTGGCAAGAACTAGTCGTGGCGGCCGGCCAGCGCTGACACGGGCGAAGTTGGCGCGGTGCTGTGCGAAGGCGGGGCGCGCACGGAGAAGGGGCTCGAACCAGTGCAAGAGTGACTTGGCCGACGCGGACGCAGGCGCCAGTGGAGGGCGGAGTGGACGGGGCGGCCTCAGGTGGGTGCTGTCGGTGGGCCCAGGCAAGGACGCCGACTCACGCAAGCGCTGGCGCTTTGCGGTGGGGCGAAGGCGGATGCAGGCGAGGCGGGTCGGCACTGGGCAGTGCGGACGGGGTGCCCACGCGCGCGCATAGTTGGCGCGGTGCGGGAGAGGGCAGGGCGCCCTCGGACGTGGGCGGTGCAGCGCAGGTGGGGGTTCGCGGAGGCAGGCGGACGTGGGGCGAGGCAGCACAGGAGAGGTGGACGCGGCAGGGTGCTGGATGAGTTCACGAGGGCCGGCGCATGTGAAGCTGACGCGGGGCAACGTGGGGCGTTGCCTGCGTCTGTGCAGCGAACAAAGGCTTCTACCAACAGGAAGGAAGAAACCGAAGGAAGAAAGGGCGATGGCGAGGAGGCCTTCTCGGCAGGGCTTCGCGCCAGACCCTTCTCGGGTTTCTTTCCGTCACGGAAGAAGGAGAGCAGCGGCTCCAAGCTTTTCTCAAATGCAAAATAATCTGTTCTATTCCTCCAAATCGGGTGTTTACAAGTATTTAAAGAGATTTGGGCTAATCCCAATTTCAGTATAACACCTACATACCTATCATATTAAAACACTTTAAAGTAATCCTACCAGTACTAAAATAATGGTAAAATCCATAACAGAAAATAAGTAAAAGTAAGAAAGATACTAAATGGACCCCAATTGGGCCATAACTACAGTCTATGGACTCATGGATGTAAACTCTACACCATGGGCTCGTCGCCCAACCAGATCGACGCCTCTGTAGCGTGCTGTGCTCCCCGACGGCGATAAACCAGGTCCGGGTTGAAGCGGACCCGGGCTCTCATGTCCTCACCAGGTGTGGCTGAATCATTGAACAGATTTCATCAATGATTTGATCATGTCTTTGTTGGTGGTTTGAGATATTTATGGCAGAACTTGGTGAAGGTTTTTGCTAAGGTTTCTTTGCCTCTTTCAAGTACTAGTAGTAGTGGATTTTCTTCAAACCCTTTCTTCAGGTGTGCTATGCACAAAGAGTGAAAGAGAGTGAGAGAGGGTTTCAGAGTGAAAGGTTGTGAGAAGAGATAAGGAATTCGATGAAAGAGATTTCAAAACAGGAGTAGCTAAGGTAGGGCTATTAGTAACCTATGTCATTTCTTAGCTGTTGCTAAAGCTACCTGTTTCAATCATGCCCCCAGTGGTAGACACTAGTCTTCAGCAACCAGATTGGCCAATCCAGCCGATCTGGCAGAAGGTGGTGGTGACAGAGTACGATCAGATTCGTTTTGTTCCAAAGCTGATCAGATTGTCCAATTTGGCCCAATTCGATCCATTCCGTGAATCCTTGAATATTTCTCATCTTATCTCTAACTCTGCTCTCACCAGCAACATCTGTCTTGGTGGTAGTAATTTCTTATTATTGCTCTGTTCTCAGTAATTTGTCAATTTTCTCAATCCCATCACTTGCCTTTGTTGGCTTTTTGAAGCATGGAAACCATCTCACCACATTCAAGTCGTCTGAGGTGGTAGAGATTTGTAATCCACTCGGGGTTGGTTGGCGCTGTATAGGCTAGCATGGCTGTTTTTTGGGGGGCTTCTTTTTGTTGGCCTATACTTGTATATTCTTTCTTCACTTTTATACATTGGTGTCATTACCCACTTTCCCCCCAAAAAAAAGTCGTCTGAGGTGGATGACAAATGTAAGACGATCTCCTGCTTTTAAATAAATGTCGCTAGATGGAATCGTAACCTTTGTTGGCTTTAAGGCCAATGTGCTTTTTCTCTCTGTCCTGACAAATGATTCATTTTACATGTACTATATTCTTCAAATGCATAGAATTGGTAAAGTCTACCGGTTAATCATCTTACAGTCCATGATGATAGGCTCAATATGTTCTTCAAACTTCATTTCCTTCTTATCATGGAGGGATTTGATCCCAACTATCGAGTTATTTTAGTAGCACTTAGATGTGGCATTGTCAATTTGACAATGTCGAGGAGGGATAAACATCATATGCCCATGGTAATGTTGGAGGGGCTAGATCTGATCATGTTTATAATGGTTGTGTTTTATGTATTCCATCCATCAGGTATGCCTAAAGACTTTTGATATGCCGCCATAACTTGCTAGGATACATGAATTACATCTACCACCATGGTATCTGTGCTTACATAATACACAGATCTAGAAATCTGGGTTCACAGGAAGTACTGTATTCTTAGGCTGAACCATGGGCACAACCCATTAATGTAATGGTCTGTCCTCTTTGGGCTTAAGATGTATCTGGAGGGACACTGGCTTATCAGGCCATCCTGGGTAATAGCTAACTGGGCCTGGCCAGGATCAGCCCAAATTGTAGGCGACCTGGAAACTTACATCGTGGGGAATGCCTAGATCATTGAACTGTCTCACGGACTTTTTGCTGGGCCCAGGCCATGCAAATGGGCAATTGCTCTCATAGCGTTTCTACTGCTAGGAAATCAGAAACCTCAGTGCGAAAATGAATTTTTTTTTTCCTTACTTTGTAACAAAAGGCTGTCCAATTATCTTGTGTCTTATGGACACATTTAGAATAGTACATAGCTCAAGTTCTTCCGATCAAAAGACCTGTTCTCCATTCATACATGCTACAATCTCAAGGTGGTCCATGCCTCACTGCTAGCAACTTCCTGTGTTCTCTGCAGATGCTAAGCTATTTCTCCTCTTCCGCCATTCTCATGGCGCATAAAACTGTGAACGCACTCCTGTGTGCCCCCTTCCCTGCAGTGCCTTTCTTGCCTCTTTTATCATTGCTAGCTCCCGAAGCTGGTCCAGCTGCTCCTGTCTGTGGGCCCTCACCACCACTGGAGCCAGCTAGTGATTGCTCTCCATTATTCTGTACCCACCCTGCTCCCAAGAAAGAAAACACTACTGATCAGATCGTTCCTGTTTGCACAGATCATGCGGGCACCCATCACCTTCCCGGGTTCTTCCTGTTTCGTGGAACTGGGGGCACCAATAATGCAGACACTGGCCAAAGGTATTACAGAACAGTGCCCCGCCTGCCCATTTCTCCATCTTCCTCCATACATATGCGGTTGGCATTTCTTGTGTCCTCAATCTAATTTGTCATACCCATGAGCAATTTCGGCCGCCACCCATACCAACATCTCTTCTAGTCCTTGCCATACGAGTAGTGCTCTCTCGAACGGAAGATATTTCCAGACCTGTCTCATTATTGTCAGACCATGGTAAAAAAACATAAGGATCTTCCCTTTAACCTTTGTCCACTTTATTAAGATTTTTGAGAAATATTAGCTACCCGCCTTGGGCGGACACCGCACGTCGACCGTGGAGTGACGCATGGTGATGCCTCTCTCTGTCCGTTGCTGGTCAGTAGTTGGTTATCAACAGCATCGTTGATCACTGTTGTCGATCGTTAATTGTCTGTCACTCGTCACTGCCATTGGTACCGTCGGTCACGGCCGGTGTGAGTCACCACTACACATCATATCATGACATGGCACCTTTACTGTTATAATGGTGGCGTGTGGTGTTCATTGAAGACGGGTACTTAGTATTTCTCTTAAAATTTTAATCAGGTTAAACTCAAAGAAGTCTAGATCCTTCCAAACTCAAAAGAGATGAAAAAAAAAAAATTCTAGATCCTTCGTCGACGGTGATATTCGACACAGGGGGAGGCCAAATGCAGACGATGAGGCGAGGTGGGCCTGGCGGTCCACGCCCACTAACGTTTGTTGGGCGGGTCGGTGGACATCGCTTTCTACCTTTTTCTTTCTAAGACACACCCTGATGCAACCGAGGTTGCACTCTGATTCTGGATCCTGGAGGGGCCTTTACCGTTTGGTTTGGAGGAAATTTGTTTTTTCCCCCCTACTCAAATCAAAGTGGCCTACTGAAACTTTTTGGGTTGGGTGTCAGTTCAGACGGAAATTTCATTTGTTATCATAATATATATATAACTGTTGATATTTATGTATTTGAAGTTAAGATTACAGTTAAAATGTATATATTTCTGTATATGCATATAACTAATTTTAGGTAATTGCAAAATATATATCAAGGAAACTAAAATAAACCGAACGTTGGTTCCAACTAAGCTGAACCACTCGGTTCCGATTTCTGGGGGGCTTACTTGATCTACATGCAATCTTCGAAATGTGTAGTTTCGGAGTTTTTCTGGTCAAGTAGGGTAAGGACAATACGGGTACACGGAAAGTAGGAGTTGTCAAGTCTTGATCTTGGAGTTTACGAATATCAATTTTTGAGTTCACGAAACCACACGGGGCGGGGTTTTCTCGTTAGCAAAAAAAAAAAAAAAAATTATTGCGGACTCTGGGAACTTTGACGATCGATAGTCTTCTGTCAAAAAAGATTTTACTTTTTTCTTTACGCTGGCTGAGTTCTTTTGGTAAATACACTTAGAAATTACCGTTGGCAGATGTCACAAGGAAAAGTTTTCTTTCGGGTGGATGCCAAAGAGAAGGGGGAAAAATAATAAAAAAAAGGTGACGCCGTTCCCACAGGAATCGGTGGATGCTGAACTGCCACTGCTAATGTAAGCAAACGCGTTGCGATTACACAAACCACGACAACAACAATTGAGTCGTATATTATCATATTATGGTGCGTGAGATCACCATAAATCTATAGAACGCTGAACATGCTAACAAAGCAGGACGCGACTGCTCCACTTTCCTGCCCCATCTTGTTTAATTGGGACATGCGGCGGGGAGGATCTAACTCAGGAAAAGCTCATCCCTAAAAAAGGCAAAAACTTATGTGTGTAGAGTTTCCAATGCTGTTGTCTCTTGCCATAACTCTCACATGGAAGCTTCCTTCTTTCCCATCGTCTTCCACATCCGCATGGAAGAGAGAGGGAGAAGTCTAGAGACAGAAATCGAGAGAGATAGAGAGAGGTCTCTTCTTCTTCTTTTACTTCTTCTTTTCTCTTATTCGTTTCTGTTGCTGGTGCTTCCTTCTCTTGCTGTAATAGAAATTTGGGTTCTCTTTCATGGCACACAGACTTTTTTTTTCCCTTCAAATATTTTAACAAAATGACATCAACTTGGTTGCAAGGCATTTAGAAGAGCTTTTCCTGTCAAATTTAATTTTTGGGTTCTCGGTTTTCATGGCACAAAGACTTCTTTCTCCCTACAAATGTTTCGACAAAATCACATCAACTTGGTTGCAAGGCATACAGAAGAGACTTTCAGATTAAATCTGAAGGAAAAAGCTCTTCTGTATGTCTTGCAAAGTTAAAATATTAGATTGATGTCAGCGGAGATTAGATTGATGCCTTTGTAAGATTAAGTAATGACAGATATGTGAAGTGTTGCTATATATATAATACAGACGTACACGATGGTGTGGCTTTTGGGATGACCTTTAACTTATAAACATGGTTTATGCACATGACATGGCAAAGTTTTCAAATGGCATGTTCCTTCAACACTACATATTTGCATAGTCGCGTATGAAATGTCATGCATCACTTGGGATTGCATTAGAATGTAGAAATTAGTTACTAAGTTAAAGGGTTTGTTTAATTCCGCGTAAACTACTTTATTTTATGTAACAAGTAGATGCAATATTTTATGGTATTTTATCGTATGATATTAATGGGGGGGGGGGGAGATAAGTAAGAGATAAGCATATTCAATATAAGTTTTTTTTATAAAATATACAAGGTAGGACATTATTTTCAGTAAATTTACAGGGATAAGAATATTGGAGTGGATGAATGGGAAAATGTTGAAAATATTTTTTTAGGGCAAAGATATTATTGAAATATATGTGGATAGTCTTAATCAAAGTTTGTCGTGCCGTACCGTGTCTGGGTATTTACGAGTCCCGGCTCAATCGACACGGTACGGCAAAATCGATCTACTGATTTTTTTTTATCGGTTGATCGATTCTTCTAATAGATACTCTCAGACGTCTAACAGATCAAAGTCTAAAATTAGTTGATCGATTTTTCTAATAAGTATTCTCAGACGTCTAACAGATCAAAGCCTAAAATCGGTTGACCGATTTTTTTTATCGGTCAATTGATTCTATCAAAATAACGTTTAGATCACATGATCTATTTGATCTTTAAAGAAAGATAAAAATCGATCGATCAATTTGATATTTTCGACAGATTGATCGATACAATATTGATCGTATCATACTGTGTTATAGAAAATATGGTATGATCGATCCGCGCGGTGTAACCAACCTTAGTCTTAATTATTAAATCACGCTTTATGTATACAAGAAAACCTAATAAAAGAATCTTAGTTAAAAACCCATATATCATAAGAGAGAAACACTTATGTCTCTACTCGTAAAAAGTCGACCATCCACACCGCGCAGACAAGGTGCCTATGTGGCGCATCTTATTGCAGAAGGGGACTAAAGTGTTTCTCATAGTATGATTTCTTTTTTTTTTTCATTTTTTTTTTGTTTACGATGATCATAGTGTTGAAATCTTACTATCTCTCATAGTAAGATTTCAACACTTAACATTTTCCCTCTCATTCATGTTATAAAGTAATATCTTCACATATCTCAGCATTACCATAATATTCGGCGACTTTGACAGAGAAGTTGAAGCCAAGTAAGATGTGGTCGTTACCACACACTGCAGAGAAGGCACACGCATCTGCAT
The DNA here is from genome assembly GCA_014218235.1 of Colocasia esculenta. NCBI lineage: Eukaryota > Viridiplantae > Streptophyta > Magnoliopsida > Alismatales > Araceae > Colocasia > Colocasia esculenta. The sequence continues at coordinate 18,781,353 of CM024757.1, read as the reverse complement.
GTGTTGGATAAGACTTTGAATGGAACCAACGCGGCAAACACTTATTTTATTCCAAATTGATTAGAAAGCATTCAAACGTGGTTGGTGTTGGTGGGTCGGGTGGTTTGAATGGAACAGTACTCAATTGGAGATTTTATCCTAAACTTTTAGGTATAGCCGTATTAAGTTCAAAATTGCAATATTTCTATCAATCGATCATATAATATAGGGAAAATTAATTGGGGGTCCTTGTCAGAGCCTGGTACTTATTTTCTCGTCCCTATCAGAATACCGGTTGATGTAAAGTCCCTGCTTTCTCCATGTTTAATTTCCAGTCCCTGCTTTCAGATGTCACCATTTACGGCCCTCCACACACGATTTCCGTCTCCTTGGCCTCCGTCTCTTTTTCCCATTCCCGTCTTACCCTTCCCTCCTTTTTTCCATCGCCTTTTCCCCAAACGACGCTGACGCTTCGGTGGCCCGTGAACTCTGACCGATGCGAAGTTACTGTTACATACCCTGCCAAGAACTGATACAGCAACCATTGACATCACTTACAAACAGCCTTCGGACGACCGTTCTTCACACTATAAAGGAACCCAGGGTCATTCCTATCCTTCATCACAAGCTTCCCTCGCTCTTCTTCTTCCTATCTTTGTTGCTCGTCTTCTTCATCTTTATTTGCAGATGTCTTCATCTAACCGTGCTCCCCAGAGGGATGGCAAGGCACCTGCCTCACCGGTGCCACCGTCGCCCCGGCTCCCCCGGCTCTACCTTTCCCGGAGACGTACAGCCCCGACTACTGGAACGGATTTTACGTTGGGTGGACGATGGCTTTACAGAAAGCCTCTCGGCTGTACCACCACAAGGGCCTCACCAACATCCTCCCTGACATTGGCCTTAGGGTAGAACACATCTTCCTCACCTTCCCCTCGTCCCTCCCCGGCCCGCTCCTATTCCTCCCCTCCCTCGTCCACCGAGTAATCGGGTTAGGGTGTTTAGAATGTCTCCCTCCCCCCAGTTCCTCCCCTCCCCTCCCATCCCTTCCTACACCTCACCTCCCCTCCCCTCCCTCCCTTCTCTGCAATCCTTCTTATTCCTCCCCTCCCCTCCCCTCCTATCTCTGCTGTCCTTATTTGTCCCCTCCCCTCCGTTTCATTCCAGTGTCCATGCTATTGGGTTACGGAGTTAAGATTGTAACAGTGCTTGTTTATGGAATATAAATATTTTCCTTATATGCAGTCTTCTGTGGGCTTGTATGTGCTATCTATGATGCGTGTACTGTAACACTAACAGGTTCCTCCGAAGCGGTCAAGTTGTACTGCTGGAACTGTAACCCCATAGCATGGACACTGTAATGAAAAAGGGCACATATTGTAACACGGGAAACATGTAATGTAATAAATAGTTGTAGCTTTAGTTCTCGAACTGTAACCTCCTATCATGCATACTATAAAACATAAAGGTTACGACTGTAACAGCATTCCAACTGTAACCTCATAGCATGCATACTATAATGACAATAGTTAAGTACTGTAAAAGATTTCAACTGATACTGTAATAATGTGTTCTGGAAATGTAACCTCCTATTATGTATACTATAAAAGTATAGGTAAAGACTGTAAGAGGATTCTACACACATTGTAATAAGGTAGGCGTAGCTGGGCGCTCAAGTTGTAAGACAGTACTTCTTCAACTGTAACCTAGTATCATTTATACTATAACAGGAATAGGTAAAGACTGTAACAGGATTCTACACACACTGTAATGAGGTAGGCGTAGCTGGGCGCTCAAGCTGTAAGACAGTACTTCTTCAACTGTAGCCTAGTATCATTTATACTGTAACAAGAATAGGTAAAGACCATACAACAAGTATCATTACAATGGTTAGGAGTTAGTACGTGCGGCAGTTCTCCTTCAGTTGTAGACGCTATGAACGCCCTTCTCCATTGAAGTACGCTTTGATGAAGTGGAGGGCGATTTTTGCTCGCACAATAGGCATGTCATTCTGACTGAAGGGCAAATCTTGAATGTCCGTACGTGCTAGACATTCCATGTATTTGCAAGTAAAAATTCCGCAGTCGTCTCCCGATCCTTGTTGTGGGCATGGGTCGGGGTAGCGTAGCGGCCATGTAGCTGCATCTATCTGCTTGCCCTTCAGGTATCTTATCAGTTCCTCCACCTGCATAAGAGAATGAACAAAGAGTTCGAGCAACTTAACGTAGATTTCATGTTACTGTTACGTCTGTAACACAAGTGCTCGCGCTCTGTAATGAATGTAAGCATCGTATGGAACACTGGTCACTTACATATTGTGGAATGTCAGCACGATGTTTGTTTCGTAATGAGTCGTACACGTGGAAATCTTTTTCCTTCATGCGGATGACCAGAAGAGCCCAATGGTTCGTTCCAACGTGCATGGGGGAGAAGATAAGGTCGAATTCATTTGGGGCGCGGTCCAATCTCTTGAAAACGTTTTCGAAATGTTGTTCCTTGCTCTTATCGTCTCTGCAAGATTGGACATAACCCTTTAAAGCGGCATGCAGATATCCAAAATTCCAAAAAATGTCCGGGTTCTCTTCACGGGGGCGAAACAAGTAAGCGTTGACGTAGCAGTCAATTACGACCGATTCGCTCTCCCTCGCGAACAATAGCTCCCGGATGTCATGAAACGAGAGGAAATTGTCGTATCCTTCCACAGGGCCGTTGAACATTAAATTTCTACAGGTAAGAATTAAGAATGTCATCAGTAATTGACGAAACTGTAAACATGGTGGACATATACTGTAAACATGATAGATATATACTGTAAACATGGTAGACATATACTGTAAACATGGTAGATATATAATGTAAACATCTTTGGTCGAAACTGTAAACATGGTAGACATATACTGTAACACGTACTCATTAATGAAGCACTCATTGAAAAATCGTTCAATCAATGACTTTTCGGCCACTCCTAATGCGTCCCGGGCGACGTAATCACGTCTCTCCTCTTTCTTGCCCGTTGGAAGTGTGTCTGTACTCTCTTGAGACTCAACAAGGATCGGTTCGCAAGTGGACACATTCACTTTCGTGGCTTTGTGGTGCCGAAAATCGTCTGGCTGCGATAGAGTAAGTAAAAAAGGAATGTTCTGTAAAACAATTATAATGTAATTGTAACGGACTCGGAACAAACTGTTATGTCTCATGAGGGTTCTGTAACTGAATGCTCAGCTTATGTAAATTCTGTAAGGGGAAACCATACCGTAAAGATATTTGGTTGTCGTCTTATCCTCGTCCCAACTGTAACACGTCGGGACAATGATGATGGGGATATCTGACGCCGCTTCCTTTTATTTCCTTCTTCTTCCCCCTCCTTCTGCTTCCTGTCCGCCTCCTTCTTCGTCTGCTCCTCCTCCTCCCTCTTCCTCTCCGCCTCCTTCTTCGTCCGCTCCTCCTCCTCCCGCCTCCTCTCTGCCTCCACCTCCTCCTCCTTCTTCCTGTCCGCCTCCTTCTTCGTCTGCTCCTCCTCCTCCCGCCTCCTCTCCGCCTCCTTCTTCGTCTACTCCTCCTCCTCCCGCCTCCTCTCCGCCTCCTTCTTCGTCTGCTCCTCCTCCTCCGCCTCTCTCCGCCTCCTCCTCCTCCTCCTTCTTCCTGTCCGCCTCCTTCTTCTCTCTGCTCCTCCTCCTCCCGCCTCCTCTCCGCCTCCTCCTCCTCCTCCTTCTTCCTGTCCGCCTCCTTCTTCCTCTGCTCCTCCTCCTCCCTCTTCCTCTCCGCCTCCTCCTCCTCCGCCTCCGCCTTCTCCTCCTTCTTCCTCTTCCTCTGGTCCTCCTCCTCCTCCTTTCGCCCCCTCTTTTCCCCTCCTTCAACTCGGGAATGTGCAACGCCTTAAATGACCGCCGCGACCTTGTCTGGACGGATCTCCTTCCTGTAACTGAGAACACGAAAGTCTGTTAATGTCTATGAAAGAGAGCTGTAAACATAGAGAACAATTCTGTAACTTCGTATATGAAAGACTGTAACAGACAAGTAATGAAACTGTAAAGGCAGAGTACAATCGTATTACTAAGTATTGGAATGACTGTAAGAGAGTAGGACTCTAACTGTAAATGAGGAAAGCATCTTCTGTAACTAAGCAAATGAAACAATGTAACGACACAAAACGTTTACCTGGACGTTGGTAACACTTCTTTGCCACGGCATGTGATCGACAATGAGTGAAATTGGGTAGGTCACCATTTCGCATTTGATATACGCGCGAAATGGTGAATTCCTCATCAACTTCAGATGCGCGCTCCTAAATTGCAAATCGCCCATAACGGAACGGTAGAACAGAAGCGAGCATCGCGTATTATATTCATTCTTTTCTGCAAAGAAAAGATCGCATCTTAAAAATGAAAACATTCATTCGACAAACATCTGTATTAGGGTAAGAAGAAACTACTTTTTCGTACGACTTGGAGTCTGGGTTCTTCCACGAACGCTTCTTGCACCGCATCCGCCGCAATGCTCTGAATGTCAGCGCTCGTAGGAGATCGACGGCTTGCCATCATTAGAGGGGAGAGACGGATTGCTTCGTCTGGAGATGTATCAGAAGGAAGGGAAATTGTAACAGAGAAGAGGTCTGGTGGAGGAATGGCGGTGTAGGAGAAGGGAAGGAGAAAAGTCATGATATATGAAGTCGGTGTACCCGACGGGTGGACACTGGACTCAAGAGGATGGCGGTGCACTGTAATGATGACCATCGGGCGGCTGAAAATACTCGGTACGACAGATGAGGGGACGTGTATGTAATCACAGCCCTTCGTATACAGCTTTCCCGCCATGTTTGGTAGCCATATACGCACTCCCGCCAATTTGACCCCCAGTCCAAGCCAGTGAGCCACTCATACACGAAACGTCTTCCACGAACCGTTCGTCTTCCTCTGCCACCCAATGGAGCAGCTCCCTGGAGATGTTCATTTGGAGATCAAAGTTTCGTTCTTTTCATAGGGAGGGACACAGATTTGGCGTCCATTCATAGCAGGGTTTCCCAAAGGTTGGGTGTAGACATGCAGGAGAACATGCTGAAGTATCGTCTTCCCATGGATACCGATGTTGAACAGGTGTTGCTTGACGATGGGGATGTCCAAGCTATGTTTGATCTTCACAAGTGTCAGGGAACATCATTGATAAATCTACAAATTCATCAGGTGGAAACTCGTTGCCTTAGTACACATGCTAGTCGTCATTCAGATGGAACGCAACCACTTGACAGGTACGTGGTCCATGTATTCTTCACCACCCTTCATGTTATCCCATGCATTCTTAACAAGCATTCGTCTTAAGAATGTATGTATGTACATTATTTGCAGAAGTACTTCAAACACGCATGGCGGTTCTTTGGTAACCCCAGAACCCCTCCAATTACCAGGAAGCAGTTTCGAGTTGTATGTGCGAGGAGAAGGAGCGGAAGGTGTAGTACCAGTGTTGACGCCATAGACGGACCTAGGAATTTTTTCAGTGGGGTCACTCCCTTTAGAAAAATTTCCAACCAAACCAATTTAATGAAATTTTTAGACTCATCAATATGATTTTAAAAATCCAGTGGGGTCATATGACCCCACTGGTTCTTCTCTAGATCCGCCCCTGGTTGACGCAATATTCCGTAGGTAGAATACACTCAGTAGGACAAGTCTTCATAAGCAAAGAGCTATTGCAGATGGAACTGACAAATTACACGATCGCACGAGGATTTAATTGGAAATATTTGAAGAACGACTCTATACGATTAACTGTACGTTGTAATGTCTCTATTTGCCCATGGCGCCTGCATGCGTCCGTCGTTCGTCAAGGTCCACAATTTCAAATCAAGACTCTCAACAACATACACACCTGTGGATGTGACATTATGAGCGACGGACATCCACGGACATCTAAGAAGTGGGTAGAAAATGCTGTGAAGGGGAAACTAGTTGATAAACCCACCTACAGAGCAAGTGAAATGATGAGTGACATCCGTCGGGAATACGGTATCTGCATCCCTTATCATCAGGTATGCCATGAATTGAATTGTAACACATCATGACGTCTACTGTAATCAATAGATCCTTAACTGTAATTCTCTGACCCTAGCATTGTAACAATTGTCCTCATATACTGTAAGACTATCATTGTCATAACTATAATCATTTTGACGTAATCATATACTGTAAGTCTCTGCATGCCACTGTAACAATATCTGCATGCCACTGTAACAACTGTAATCATATACTGTAAGTCTCTGACCCTTGTATTGTAACAACTGTAATCATATACTGTAAGGGTTTGTATTGTAACAACTGTAATCATTTGAGCGTATACTGTAACAACTTAAGAAGGCTACTGTAAGGTATGAGGACAAGAACTGTAACACTCTTACAGAACATGTATAATCATTTGAATAGGCATGGTGGGGCAAAGAGGTTGCTGTCGGTTCACTATACGGCGATTTCAGAACAAGCTATCATATGTTGAACTGGTACAGCAAACGTGCATTACAGTCAAACCCGGGATCGATCTTGTCTCTAGAAGTGGACCCAGAGACTCAACGTTTCAAACGATTTTTCATATGCTTCGAGGCGTCTGCATATGGGTTCGAAGTTGGTTGTCGACCTATGCTCTTTTTGGACGGAACTCATATCAAACAACATATAGTGCAAGGGGTTATACTTGCTGCAAGTGCCTTAAACGGTAACAATGAGCTATTCAGTGTAGCCTACTCCATCGCAGATTTGTAAACATATGACAACTGGGTCTGGTTTCTACAAAATTTGAAAAAGACATTGCTATCAGATAGAAGGATCGCGTTCCTATCAGACAGAGGGAGAGGTCTGACGGAAGCGATCCCTGACGTATTTCCGAATGATCATCACGGCTACTGTTTCCAGCACATCATGCAGAACTTCAACAACCAATATGCGGGGAAGTATGCCGCCCCTTTCAAAAAATTACTTAGAAAAATTCTCCAGCGCATTGCCTATGCTGTTACTGAACAAGAGTACCAAGACGCAATGACTGCAATGGAGCTTAATTCTACTGAGGCCAAAGATTGGGTGCTCCGAAATGATGTCGAACACTGGTCCCATGCTCTTTTCCAGGGACAAAGGTTCGGCTCTTTAAATACATAAGCGATATGTTCTATTACATTCTGTCATTTATGTGCTTACAGTTATAGGGATAATCTATTACAGAACGTGTTAAATAAGGTTACAGTATGTAGTGAACACTTGTTACAGATATTTGATGTTAACCTAATTTCCTTCACATGGCCATACAGGTTTGGTGAATTATACTCTAATTTGGCAGAGTCATTCAACAATTGGATACATGACGCGCGAAGTCTACCAATACTACAGATGGTTGACAAAATTAGAGTGCAAATGATGGAAATGGCTGCAAAGAGGAAAATTGATGCTGCATTGTGGGATACACCATACTGTCCTAAAGTACAAAAAATCATCGAAAAAAACCTTCAAGAAAGGAGAAGCTTACCAATCCGTCATTCAGATGGAATCAAATTTGAGGTTGTTGAAAGTATGAAGACGTACGCCGTAGACCTCCATCTACAAACATGCTCCTGTGGACACTGGCAACTTGTCAAGATTCCTTGCCAGCATGCATGCGCAGCAATTGGCAGTAACAAGGAGGCCGTTACTCAATATGTTTCGGCATTTTACAGCACAGAAGTGTATAGGGCTGCATATGAAAGAAACATTCAACCTATCCCAAAATTTGACATGCCAGATCCGCCTCAACCATCAGAAGTTCTAATCAAGCCACCGACAACAAAAAGGTTGCCAGGAAGACCGAGAAAGAGAAGAATACATTCAAGAGGAGAAGTAGATCATGCATATATTTGTTCAAGGTGCAAACAAACAGGTCACAACCGAAGAACTTGTAGCAACCCACCCCACAATCCTGACGGATTTTAAATCTTGTATATTAGTTACAACAGAACGTCGTCCTAATATTCCAATATTACAGTGTATGTAATACATTATTACAGTGTACGCACTACGCTGTTATAATTTCACTACTACGCTATTACAGTTTCAGTAATACACTTGCACAGTTCGCGCACTTACAATTACGTTTTGTTGTACAGTGTACGTAATGTAGTGTACGTAATGTAGTGTTACAGTTTAACTCTAATACTCTTACAGTTTGACCTGTGTACCGTATGTTACATGAAGACATCTGCGAATAAAGAGGAAGAAGACGAGCAAGAAAGATAGGATGAAGAAGAGCACTGTCTCCTCACGATTTCTGTTACAGTATATGTATGTAATAAGATGTTGCAGTTGAAGCACTAGACTCTTACATTTTCAGCACTACACTCTTACAGTTCCCGCACTACACTCTTACAGTTCCAGTACTTACGTATTCTGTTATATTATACGTAATAAAATGTTACAGTTTAAGTTCTAGACTGTTACAGTTCGAGCACTACAGTGTTACACCTAAAGAAAAGCCCTGTTACAGTTTGAGCACTACACTCTTACAGTTCAAGCACTACAGTCTAACATACAGTTTTACATTATATGTTATAATCTCTTACAGTCGTTCGTCTACTCTACCGACCACTCGGTAGAGCACAGAGGGGAGGAGGCGGAACGGTCAGGGGAGGGATGGGAGGAAGGGGAGGTGCCGAAACGGTCAGGGGAGGAAGGGCAGGTGCTGGAACGGTCAGGGGAGGAAGGGCAGGTGCCGGAACGGTCAACGGAGGAAGGGGAGGAAGGGATGTGTTCTACCCTAGGGCCGATGTCTGGGAGGATGTTATTGAGGCCCTTGTCACCGTAATGCCGGGAGGCTTTCTGTAAAGCCATCTTCCAGCCGATGTAAAAACCGTCCCAGTAGTCGGCGCTGAAGTTGGACTGTCGCAACGGGGGAGCCGGGGGCGACGGTGGCACCGGTGAGGCAGGTGCCTTGCCATCCCTCTGGGGAGCACGGTTAGATGAAGACATCTGCAAATAAAGATGAAGAAGACGAGCAACAAAGATAGGAAGAAGAAGAGCGAGGGAAGCTTGTGATGAAGGATAGGAATAACCTTGGGTTCCTTTTATAGTGTGAAGAACGGTCGTCCGAAGGCTGTTTGTAAGTGCTGTCAATGGTTGCTGTATCAGTTCTTGGCAGGGTATGTAACAGTAACTTCGCATCGGTCAGAATTCACGGGCCACCGAAGCGTCAGCGTCGTTTGGGGAAAATGCGATGGAAAAAATGAGGGAAGGGTAAGACAGGAATGGGAAAAAGAGACGGAGGCCAAGGAGACGGAAATCGTGTGTGGAGGGCCGTAAATGGTGACATCTGAAAAGTAGAGACTGGAAATTAAATTTGGAGAAAAGCAGGGATTTTACATCAACCGGTATTCTGACAGGGACGAAGAAATAAGTATCAGACTCTGACAGGGATCCCCAATTAATTTTCCCTATAATATATATAGCTCCGAATCAGATATAATATTGTTTTGATTTATATTATTTATTTTACAAAAAAAGAGATAAAGATGGTGTGCTGTTATAGCGATCAAATCCATCACCGATTGAGACATTCGAATCACAACGATGCTCTCAACGTAAGGTTGATTGGACGTAATAGACTTTTTTAGCACAAGAGATAAACCAACAAGTCTTAAGATTAGTGAAACATTAAAAGATGTCATATTTTGATGGCACTTGCATATATCTTGCCGCTTGAAAAGTATTAGATAACTCCTTTTAAAAAACTATCTTATTGTACTTATCCTTTTTTTTAATAATAAGATAGGAACTATATGATAATACACCGTTGAAGCGCGAAAGCAAATGGCTGGCCGCCACTCATTTGTCGTAAACGACACCGCCCTTTCCATGTATTCTCTTTTTCTCTTCTCCTCCCCACAGGAGCTGAACTTGGTGTTTGGTGGATACTTTGTTGGCTACTGGCTACACAATTATATTATCCGGTTTAAAATAAAATATTGAGGGGTCGTGTTGTCATGACGTCGGTAAACCTTTGAGATAAAATAGATATCTAGTCCTCTGATAATTATATTTTCTTTAATAAAAATATACATATAATAGGTCAAGGTTGGGAGTGGAACTAGCGGTATTTTTATTTTATTTTAAAAAAACTAAAATAGAATAAAAATGTTACAATTTGATAGTAGAGATAGGCGGGCAATACAGTAATGGCAAAAGACTTGGCTTTTATAATGACGGATATAATAAGTATTAGGAAAGAGGCAAGTAAGTTAGATTTTATTTACAAGTTAAGGAGTAAAGAAAGTCACTATTAAGAAATGAAAGTTTATAAATATATATTTTATATATTATCAAGAACAAAAACGAAAAAATAGATGTACAAGTGATTATTTTTGCATCCACTAAAAAACTCATAGATGGGTCAAAAATCAGAAAGTAAATATTCATTGGCAACCTTAATTGAGATGCATCACTCTGTGTATAGATCATACATCGTTTTTTTAGGGTTTTTTTTATATATATGATCTTTATAAAATATCATATGTGCATATACTATATTCGTAAGTTTTAAGAATAGCAAAGATATTTCTGATACAAAAAAAAACTCTTTGCCGTGCACTAATGCACTTCTAGGCCTTCACGATCGAAACGTGTGACAAGAAATACAAAAAAATTTAAAAATATTCAAAGGACATGTACCCCCGCCGTCGTGCGCTTACCACGCCTAATTTAAAAGCAAAGTTTATAATTTCAACGTGGCAAGAATATAACTACAAGTTCGAGAAATACTATAGGTACCAATCATGAGATTGGGTAACTAAGTCTTATGTGAATTATTTGTTAAATAATTTTATTTGTCAAAAATAATGTAGATTCTTTTTTCTCTTTGTTTTAGTTAATATAAATATTTCACAAATAATTTACATGAGACTTATTACCGGATTGAATTTACAATAAGTATTTTTCGGTATTATAGATCGATTGTCACTGGGTAGGGAATGAGTAGAGAAACACCCAAATCAGAATTTAGGTTTTGATGAATTTTTCTAATTTTAAAAACAACTGTGTTCAATAAGCCCTTAAAAAATGTATAACCACGACAGTGCGGCTGTTCTAGTGATATTTATAATAATTTGCAGAAATTAAAAGCATAAATGAATAGAATATTTCAAAGTATATCTACCTAAAAGTATGATTCGTCGTGCCGCCGCGAGGCATACAACACCGTGCCAGGGAAACGGCGGTCCTTGGCACGGTTGGTCCCTTGCCCCTCTTCTTCTTCCTTTCTGCTTCCTCTTCCCGCCAAGCCGTCTCGCTGTCGCCTCCCTCTCTCATTCTCCCCCCTCGTCGTTCTTTCGTCGTCAAGGAGGAGGGAGAGCATCGTTGCTATTGTTGCTCATCATCGCCGCAAGGGAGCCCGCCGCTATCGCCGTCTCCTGACTTCCTTCCCTTTCCTGTGCTGCATCGAGGAGGGGGAGGAGCATCGTCGTCGCTGTTGTGACAGAGGGGGAGGGTGGGGGACGAGATAGGGGGAGGAGGTGGCCGGGGGGAGAGACAGAGGGAGAGGGTGGGAGGCGAGATGGGGGAGGAGGGGGCCGAGAAGCGAGACGGAGGGGGAGGGGCCAATCGAAGGGGGGGACGAGACGGAGGGGGGAGGGGGTGATCGGAGGGGGGGGGGGGGACTGGAGGGGGAGGTAGGCTTCACAGAGATGGGGGGGGGGGGGGGGGGGACGCGAGATAGAGGGGAAGGAGGAGGGGGCTGGGGGTAGGGGTGTTCATTATTTGGTCCAAACCGAAAAACCGAACCGAACCGACCGGTTCGGTTCGGTTTCATGAGCCTCACGGCTCGGTTCGGTTTGGAGCTGGAAAACCGAAATAAACCGAATATAGATATATAGTTATATAAATAATAAAATTAAATAAAAAAAGGGGTGGCACAGTGGAGGGCGCCGGCCAAAAAATATATCAAAAAAACCTAAAAAATATCAGAAAAACCCTTAACACGTCAGAACAGTTGGTATTTCAGTTTGAACCGGTTCGATTCGATTTGGTTCAATAACTGAATTCGATTCGGTTCGATTTCCTCCAAAAATGGAGGAAACCGAACCGAACCGAACCGTCTACACCCCTAACTGTGGGGTGAGATAGAAGGGTCTCGTCGTGGTACATGATATATTATACCGACTCAAGAAAAATCTGGGTCGGCACGGTACACTAATACGACGAATCCTGCATAAAAGAATCCTTAAATTAGAGATGGCCTATTTTTATCATTTTTTGTAATTAGTTATATATCTTAAAATCTTCCTTATTTAGTTATATATCACAAAAATCTAACTATAAAATTGTATACTCTCAAATAAAAAAAAATCATATATGCTCTTACCGTTTGATTCTATCCTAGTGTCTTCTTTTCTCTCTCTCTCTTCCACCCGCCTGAACCTCTTTCTTCTCTCGTTAAATTATTAATGTCTTTTTTATCTCTTTTGATAATTCTGTCCAATTAAGGTCAGAATATTCTTCACATTTTGGCGGTTAATTAATCACATGGATATAGTCGATATTTATTTTTTTAATTTGAAAAATATATAATCTAATAATTAAAATTTGAGAGTATATCTTTGAATATAAAAATTTTAGATATATATATATATACACAATTTTTTCCTTTTTATATCATTTCATTTAAAATAGCATATATTTGAGATGTTTAACTCGAATCGGACCCACACCTTGACGCATAGTTGTATGCCTTTTATGAATGATTGTGGCATTCGATGATTGAATCAACAAAAGATCTTGATGTTATCAGCCAAATGTGTAACGTCGCGTGCTTTTCGGATCCATGCGGATCATGTGCATTGTGGTTGTGGCGGCCGTTGTGAGGTCAGTGTGAGTTGGGTGTGTGGAATGCATGGTGTGATTGCGTGGCTTGAGCAGGTGAAGAGCAGGGTAGGTCCTGAATTGGAATAGGACCTGCTGCTGTTCTGTCTGAGTTGGCGGCCAAGGGGTGGTCGTTGACTGTTGGCGTCCATGTTTATGGACGTTGACTTCTTGAACTTGGCGGCAGTAGTGGTGGACGTTTAGTCTGGCGGTGCATGTGGGCGACAAGGGGTTGACGCCAACCTGTCAGTTCAGCAGGTTATATGTTCACCCGAGGGCAGCTCCCTCAGCTCACCCTCTCTCCCTCTTACCCCAGCTTCGCACCCTGGTGTTTCTGAAGGTTCTATCAGGTGCCGAGGAGTGGTTGGTCGATCGTGGAACGCGCGGCGTCGCCGAATTGCGCGAGGAAACGTCGCGGCATGGTGCAATTCGCGTGGGAGCTCGCGGAGGGCTCGGCGTGAACCGGGGAGTTGCGGGAGATTCTAACACGTTCTGAGGTAGGGGACGAACCCTGGTAGCTCTGTAGAAACATTAAAACACATCATAACCACCGGAATTAACGTGATAATGCATGTATGGATAAAGTTGCACCAAATGGGAATAATGGGTGGTTTGTGTAGTTTAATGTGTAAAGCATGTATAATTGGGTTGTATTGGGTTCTAACATGCTAGAGGAATAGCATGTTAGGATCGGATACTCGGTTATGGCAAAGCTAGAAGGGGGGGTTGAATAGATTTGCAGCGGAAACTTAAGCAATATGAAAATTACTTCGGATTAAAAGATCTACTCAATTAAAACCCCTTTGATCTGATGCAATGTGTGTGAGCAAACTAACAGTTAGTGTGTAGACGAAATCCCTATGCATGCATCTAGCGCAATACAGTGTAAACCACAAGTCAAACCACAGTGCACAAGGGATTTTTTAGGTGGTTCGGAGATCACACCACGTGACTCCTACGTCCACCCCCCACACAGTGAGGACACACTACTCAAGAACTGAGTACAACACACACACGAGCACACCGGCTCAACCACACACACACACGCTAGATCAAGTCCACAAAAGATCAGATCCTCTAGCCTTGATCTGACCAACACACCACACACACGTTGTCTGATGCAAACACGCAATCAGAACAACAATCCACACTTCCACAACATCCACGTACTGATCTCAAATCAGTGCACACACACAGATATATGAAAGTAGTGAAAGGAGAAGAGTTTTGAGATGAAGAATCAAATCCCGATGTAGATCTCTTCTCGTTGGTCGTCCAGAAGACTCCAAGCTTCGTCTTGACAAGTATCAGTTGATGGAGAAGCTTGAACCACGGACGAACCGGCTTCAACTCCGCTTGGAAGGTTGTTCTTCTTTGTTCTGGGCAGAGAGATGAAGCAGGGCAGCAGGAAGAAAGCCTTGATCTTGACCTTTGCTTAGGGTTTTGGTATGGTGGCTCCTTGCTGCGAAAATAGCCTCATATGATCCATATATAGTGGTGTCCAAGCATAGAGAGTCGTGCTAAAAGGAAACACCAAAATATAGATCATATCCTGGCCATTAGATCTTCCCAAAACTCCGTCTGTCGACAGCCGACTTGCTGCTGTCGACAGATGCTGACAGGTTTGCAAGAACCGGAAGACTGGGCTCTTCTGGAAATAGATTTCTGAGTGTATCTGTCGACAGGCGAAAATCATCTGTCGACAGATGCATCAGATGCACTATTCATCTGTTGACAGATGCACTGTCATCTGTTGACAGGTGCACTATTTCAGCAACTTGTCTTGTTCTTTTGCACTTGGATTTTGGGCTTTGTCTTGCATGAAATCTCACCTACATTAAAAGACATAATTAGTGAGATATAATGAACATATAAAACATGTGTTTCATTTGCATCCAATTGTCATTCTCATCATGTTTCACACATTCATAACACAACAATTTTGTCTTGTTCATGAAATGTTCATCATCAAAAACAAACATACCATTTGTGAACATTTCACATAACATCAATTAGTATTGCTCATCATCAAAAACATTTAAGCACTTGTTGTAACCCAACATTCTCCAATATGAGAACCCAACATTCTCCCCCTTTTTGATGATGACAAAAATTTCAATTTATGCACAATTGATGTTTCTCCCCCTTTTGGCAACATTCAAAAAGATAATGGGTGCACACAAGTAAAAGAATGAAGCAAAGAATTGTGTGACCACATAACTGAATTGTGAAAGAATTGAGTGGGGAATGAGTGTTCAAATGAGATTGCAAGGTTGAGAATAGGTTGATACCCACTACAAAATGTCATAAACACTAGTATTAAGACACATAACAATTCTACAATGGTTAAGAGATAATACTCCGGGAATCTCAAGTTATAGCATTTAGAATACATCGTTCAAAAACACATGAAAATGAGATAACCCTTTTGAATAAAACCATTGAAGAAAATCATATACCTTAGTGGGTGATGTTCAGTTGGTAAATGAAGGCAATGTCTACATGAACAATTGACAATAGACAACCTATTGCCCTTGATTTAAATCTTGGAGGCTCCACTCTATTTCTAGCATTTGAACAATTTAAGTGGTAATTAGGATCACTTTTACCTTTTGACGTGAAGGTAGACATTTGGGATGCCCGTACCCCCAGTTACTCAGTGTGAGTGACCATCATACCATTATGCAGAGATAATGAAAGGACTTTTTGACGCGAAGACAGACATTTGTGATGCCCGTGTCCCCGGTTACTCAGTGATACTCATCATTGCTCTGCCTTTGTCCCAATTCACATATTTGTTTTTTTTTTAATTTTTGACTTTAGAAATAGGTAGCTTTTTTTTTTTTTTTTTTAAGTTGGAAAATCAAGTTCAAAAGGTTTATTAAGGTCAAAGGCCAATGCAAAGACATTAAGTTCAAAAACCTTCTTACTTGTCAATCCATATAGGAACATGATCATCCACAAGGGAGTTATTCAAGTGAGTTAGGTTAAAATCATTAGATTTGTTCAATGTTTTCTAGATGATACAACCTAGACTCAATCTCAAAATATTATTTCAAAATCATTGCGATTAACCATATGACTTTGATACTATGTGAGGATGAAAGGTTATAATGAATATTTATACCCAATTCTCCCCTTGAATCAATGATATGAACATACTCATGAAGAAATTATGAAGAAGGATGAAGAATTTACAGAAAATGTGTATCTGTCGACAGCAAGGGAGTGTCTGTCGACAGATGCACTCAGACAGAGCAGTTGGGGTTCTGGGAAATCAGGAATTGAGTAAAGCTGTCGACAGAAGGATTTTTGTCTGTCGACAGAAGGATTTTTGTCTGTCGACAGAAGCACACAGAGTGCAATTTCTTGGTTCTGTGAGGCCATATCTGTCGACAGGCTGTTTGGGGCTGTCGACAGGGGCTTTGAAACTTCAGCTTTAAGGCTTTGAATTGAGAGTGATTTGAACCATAAGATTGAGGAATAAGTACACATTGAATATGAAGGGTATCCCTTATGAATTTCACTCACCTAGCCTTAAACTTACTCCCCCATAATGTGTGCATGTGATGAGATAACATTCAAGCAATTCAATCATGATTTAGACATTCATCACAAGCAGTTGCACACAAATTTCATGAGCATTCATGAGCATTTTCAAACTTACTCCCCCATAACATATGCATAGAAAATGTATCAAGCAATTCACACGTTATTAAGCACACAACTAGCCTTATGATTACATGACTTTTGGTACTTGGCGGAGTATTTTACTCACGCATAATGATAGTTTCCAAACAAGCATAACTTGTTTTTCCACATGTCATCATTTGATATACCAAGAGGTCATGTGCACAGTTATGCAAGCAAGATGGCATGATTCCAATTGCTAAGAGGCATTGTCATGTGGGGTAGCATTAAGGCACATTTTGCATTGCTCAGATAAAGGTAAGAATCCATTTCAA
This sequence comes from Colocasia esculenta, assembly GCA_014218235.1. NCBI lineage: Eukaryota > Viridiplantae > Streptophyta > Magnoliopsida > Alismatales > Araceae > Colocasia > Colocasia esculenta. The sequence goes on along the minus strand of CM024757.1, from coordinate 18,764,561 downwards.
TTTCAGAAGTTCAAATACGAAGTGATAAGGAGATTTTACCTGAACAGTTTTCAATCATAGTAAAAAAAAAAAGTTACCTTTGTTCTCCATCATTTCTTGCCTTACACAGCCAATGTCATGAATCCATTTCTAATTTTTGGCTGCAAGACATCTCAACTTGCTAATCAAGCTTGTTTTGGGACCCACACTTGCTTGGGTCCTGCAACGACATTAATGTTAGGATATAACAAAGATTTCAAAATCCAAAGTGATTTGATTTTTGGATTTCTGTTGTTTTGTGCAGTTTTCCTGTTCATAGATACATGAAATTTCTGATCTTTATGAACATGTTTATCCTTGTGTGTATGAACACATGGATTATTATGGAGCCTTGAAGCATGCACAACATCATGATTTTTATGAGAGTGTTGATTTTTCTTCCAGCAGAATTTAGCAAGATGACCAAGTTTATTGCATTTGTAGCAAACAGGTTGAGCATTTACCTGGAGCTTACCATAGTGTGATTGCATTTGCTGGAATCTCTGAGATCCTTTAGAGTACCTTTGATCACCCTTGGGTTGAGAAGAAGGAGGTGGTACCCTTTGGTATCTCTTGGCATGATGTGTAGTTGGAGATTGCTTGAAGCTTTTTGAGCTGTTGGAGGAGTTGAAACATTGTACAATCCTGCTTTCTTTTTCACTTCCTTTTTCGGATTTTCAGTTGTAACTACATTCCTTTTAATTGCTGCCTTTTGTTCAAAATTTTATTTTGTTTTTGAACATTTTTCTTATTTTTCACAGAAGCAAGACTTGTGTTTTTCAATTCATTTTGAATCTTCTGTTTTTCAGCTTTTAATGCAACAACTTCTTTTTCTGAAGTCTGAAGCTTGTTTAGCATGACATCCAAACCATTTTTCATTTTGTTCTTTTCATTTTCAAATTGAGCAATTTGTTGTTCCAGATCAACAATTTTATTCTTAGAATTGTTCCATTCATCATTTAATGGTCTGTCATGATACATGCATTCAATCTTCTTTTTCAGATGATTATTTTCCTCAATCAATTGGTTGCATTTCTCTTTTATTTGATGATCATGAGCCATGTTGGAGATTTGTTTGATCAATTGATCATTATCAAATTTGAGATTTTCATTATGATCAATCAATTTTTCATTTTGATTTTTCAAATCAGAATTTTCAGATTCCACATGATCATGATCTTCTTTCAACTTAGAAAACTTGATTTCATAGTTTTTGACTTCATTTTCCAATTTTTCATTCTCCATTTTCAATGTTTCATTTTCTTCATAGAATGCTTGAGCATTATCAATTATCATTTCATTCTTTTCCAGATTTTCTTTTAGCTTCTTGTTTTGATGTTTAATAGTTTTAAATTGTTTGCACATGTGCTCATAGCATTCTATCAATTCATTATAAGATATATCATTCTCTGAATCAGAATTGGATATTGAAGCATCAAATGGGTCTGAATTGGATTTACCTGATTCTTGAGAATTTCTTGACATCTTTGACATATGTGATCCTCTAGAGTCGTCTGAACGAGAAGAGCCTCTTGAGCTTCCATGAGCCATGTAGCATTTTTCATTGATTTCCCTTCCAGACTTGCATGTTTTCATAGAGGAGACCTGCATTTTATGAACCTTGTCATCAAACTCAATAATCATTGGTCTACTTATGATACTTGAGAACTCAGACATATTTCTGAGTATGTAGTAGATAAATAAACCAACCAACGAAGTGATCAGATCAGTTCAGAATCAATTATAAACCCGATCAGAGCAATTAAGCACACATAAACGGATATGCCAAATCACAACCGATGAACAGAAAACCCTCTCTGATACCAATTGTTAGGAATCAGAGCAATTAAGTGCACAAAAATAGATCTGCCAAATCAGTACCGATAAACAAAGAACCTGCTCTGATACCAATTGTTAGGATCGGATACTCGGTTATGGCAAAGCTAGAAGGGGGGGTTGAATAGATTTGCAGCGGAAACTTAAGCAATATGAAAATTACTTCGGATTAAAAGATCTACTCAATTAAAACCCCTTTGATCTGATGCAATGTGTGTGAGCAAACTAACAGTTAGTGTGTAGACGAAATCCCTATGCATGCATCTAGCGCAATACAGTGTAAACCACAAGTCAAACCACAGTGCACAAGGGATTTTTTAGGTGGTTCGGAGATCACACTACGTGACTCCTACGTCCACCCCCCACACAGTGAGGACACACTACTCAAGAACTGAGTACAACACACACACGAGCACACCGGCTCAACCACACACACACACGCTAGATCAAGTCCACAAAAGATCAGATCCTCTAGCCTTGATCTGACCAACACACCACACACACGTTGTCTGATGCAAACACGCAATCAGAACAACAATCCACACTTCCACAACATCCACGTACTGATCTCAAATCAGTGCACACACACAGATATATGAAAGTAGTGAAAGGAGAAGAGTTTTGAGATGAAGAATCAAATCCCGATGTAGATCTCTTCTCGTTGGTCGTCCAGAAGACTCCAAGCTTCGTCTTGACAAGTATCAGTTGATGGAGAAGCTTGAACCACGGACGAACTGGCTTCAACTCCGCTTGGAAGGTTGTTCTTCTTTGTTCTGGGCAGAGAGATGAAGCAGGGCAGCAGGAAGAAAGCCTTGATCTTGACCTTTGCTTAGGGTTTTGGTATGGTGGCTCCTTGCTGCGAAAATAGCCTCATATGATCCATATATAGTGGTGTCCAAGCATAGAGAGTCGTGCTAAAAGGAAACACCAAAATATAGATCATATCATGGCCATTAGATCTTCCCAAAACTCCGTCTGTCGACAGCCGACTTGCTGCTGTCGACAGATGCTGACAGGTTTGCAAGAACCGGAAGACTGGGCTCTCTGGAAATAGATTTCTGAGTGTATCTGTCGACAGGCGAAAATCATCTGTCGACAGATGCATCAGATGCACTATTCATCTGTTGACAGATGCACTATCATCTGTTGACAGGTGCACTATTTCAGCAACTTGTCTTGTTCTTTTGCACTTGGATTTTGGGCTTTGTCTTGCATGAAATCTCACCTACATTAAAAGACATAATTAGTGAGATATAATGAACATATAAAACATGTGTTTCATTTGCATCCAATTGTCATTCTCATCATGTTTCACACATTCATAACACAACAATTTTGTCTTGTTCATGAAATGTTCATCATCAAAAACAAACATACCATTTGTGAACATTTCACATAACATCAATTAGTATTGCTCATCATCAAAAACATTTAAGCACTTGTTGTAACCCAACATTCTCCAATATGAGAACCCAACATAGCATTTACATGTTTTTCTGTAATAAGAATGAGTGGAAAACCCGTAAGACCGGATTAGGGTTTCTGCAGGATTTAAGGCCGGGGAACTTGGCGTCAACATCGTTTGCCGCCAAGATCTTCAGCCAGGAGGTTGACGGCCAGGGACCTTGCCGTCTACTTCTTGTAAGCGGCAATCGATTTGGCCGCCTACTCCTATATGAACAGAAATGGCTATTTATGGTGTTTTATCGTTAATACGTGGGTGTTAACGTATGAGGTGCACTGAGCGCACTTGGTTTACATGTTTAGCATACAAGGTATGCTGTTAATTGTCTACTTCGGTGACTGCGCGTTGTGTACGCGAGTCAGTTGGGTTCACGTGTAGTGGACCAGTGGTTACTTGTGGTTTACGTGAGGTTTCACGTGGTTTTGTGTACATGGCGAGTAGTACGACGCCTACCGTGGTTACCTCTCCAGTTGGGTGCCCAGGTTCTTTGTGAACCAGGCTGTTAGCTCGGGGCCTTGTCCTGGTACTTGTGTTGTACCGTTGAGGTCTGTGTCGTCTGACCTGGACACCCTCACTCTTGTGTTAGAGTTGTACGTCCGGCTGAGGGAAAGACGACAGTGGGACAGTGACAATTGTGGTTGTTTTTAGTCACTTGTAGCGCGCTCGTAGTTGGGGGTACGGACACCAGTAGACGTACTGGACCCCAGCTAGTCATTTTCCAGTGCCTCACTCTAGCGAGCCAGGGCCAGGGTCACTGGAGGTGCTAGGCATGGGCTTGTGACCGTGTGGTCTGCAGGTTGTGGTGTTTTAGTTGGTCTCCACAGTTGTTTGACCTTTTTACGTGGAGCGGCAGCTGGACCTTTTGTCCGTGGCTGCGAGACTGAGAGGTGGACCTGTGTTAGTTGTCCGAGTCAGTTTCTGGTGTCGCGAACCAGTTTACGTGGCTCGTGTTGGCTGTCTCTACTTTGGCTTGTACACCTGTTTGGGTTTGCCGTTTAGTTACTACAGTTGGTTCTCGTAGTCGGCAGACGGTGAGTAGTTTTACAGCTTTACTTACCTGCTTATCTGTTTTATATATTGTTGGTACTGTTTACTGTTTTGTACCTGTGGTTTGTGGTTTGTTCGGCTTTGGGGGAGTTCCCTACTGAGCCAGTGACTAGAGAGGCTCACCCCTACCCTCTCAAGTGAGGGCGAGGAGGACGTTTCCCGTCCGACGTCCAGTTCTGGGCCGCGTCGTAGCGGAGCAGGGTCAGTACCTCCAGCGGAGTAGTATTCAGCAGTGTAGCCTTGTAGCTTTGTAGTTGTTTACTTTCTTTTGTTGTTCCTCGGGGTATGCCCCAGACTTTTGTACACCTTTTTAGTTTTAATGGAATATGGCTATGTAAATTGTGAAAAATTATATATGGAATGTGGTGTGTTCTTTTATGTTTACACGGACTGTGGTTTGGTATCCCTTGCGAGGCTTCGGCCCGTTCGCGGGAGGCGGACTCGGATCAAGTGCGTTATCGGTTTAACGGGCTTGGCCGAGGCGTTCCGTCACAAAATGAGTACACTATGCTGGGCTTTTGACTAGAAATTTAATAACTTATATTATCATGTAAGTTTACATTTATATAATTATATTGCAAATTTAAAGTATTATATTTTAATCATAGTATTCTTTCAAGCAATTTAATTGAAATGACTCTTTAAATTGTCACCGATAGAGTTTTTCCCAAAAAAAGAGATTAAGCATTTTTAATATGCTTATTACATTGTAAGAATTTTAATTTGTGAGATCCACATTAATCAATAGACCATTGATTAGTTAATATATTTAACAAATAGAGTTATTTTACTCATTATCTAAATAGTTTCATGCGAGAGGACTTGATGGTAAAAAAAATTTCGATTCAAAAATATATGTTACACGAATTGGAACTTTACTATGTTTTATGTCGATGTTTATCTCAAACACAAACATCCTCTTTACTTTTTTAGAAGAAAAAGGCCACCTGAGTTTCTAATTTGCTGATGTTACCTTATCAGTATCAGTGATAAGATACTGATGTTCGCTTCATGGAAACCTTGTCCACTTCAGTCGTCGTGTCTTCTTCTTCTTCTTTTTTTCGTTTTTTTTTTGTTTTTGTTTTTGTCTGAAAAAGTTTCCCACTAATAAAATTCAAGTCTATTCTTCCCACAGGTTGGCGACGCCTGTCAACTTCTAGACATGGCTGCCAAAAGTTACATATAGAGTCGAATTGTAACCTTCACATATGGTTTTAATCTCATAAATTAATATTATCTTTAAAAAAATAAAATAAAATTCTTAATTTTTAAAACTGCCGGTTTTGATATCTCTAATTTTGGCTTTTAATATTTTTAGAAGAAAAAATAGGACCTAGTGAAAAAAAAAGTCAACCCATTTTAAAGCTCAACAATTTACAAAATGCTATTAACTAAAACGCTCTTTTTATATATGTTTCTACAATGTGTTAACCCAGTCAAATGACTCAAATTACCCTTCAGTGTCCTAATCATAGATTAAGAAGAAACACCGTCATATAATTAGTTTTAAAAAAAAATTGTCCACATCTCAGAAGACGTGCATCCTCGTCTCTCTTGCAGGCTTGCAGGTATGGAAACGGGCAGATCTTTCAGCCAATATGTCTACCTCATAATATTGATGGGCTCTTGTTTGTGTTCCCGTGGTTCAGAAATAGCTGCGAAATTTATTGCTCTTAAATGTCGTATGCTTAACAACTCTGACTTGTAAAATGCTATGATCCGGTATGCACTCTAAAATTTTCAAAAGCAAGAAAGAAAATTAGAAATTAATTAGATGAAATGGAACTGGTTGAAGGTTACCTAACTAATTTAAAGCCCATCTCTTTTCTTTAGAGGTGCAAGGGGACAAGTCTTAGATAAAAGAATGGTATGATTTTTTCTCATGTTTTCTATTTTTGGCACTTTTTTTATATTAAAAAAAATGAATCTCGATCAAGTGAAAGAGCCTTCAAAATCTTCCTAAGTAGAAAGATATCATGATTTCATGTTAATTGGGGCATGTCCTCTTTCAAGAGATGACATTCTTGAGTACTTATTTTCTATTGTATATTTATATCATTTTTTGAATTATTTTTATATATTATGATTAATGTGTATCTCACGATTTTTTTTTGTAGAAAGCTTTCAAATCCATATTTTTCTTAAATTAGAAGTTAGAACGTTTTGAAGTCTCTTTTACTTTCTAGCGAAGCAACCTGACAAGTGTGGCATAAAACGCGTGTGATGCCTAAAAAATGCTAGGAAATAATGGCACTTACCTTAACATGTTTTTTAAAATTAATGAAACACGATTCATTGAGAACATAAAAGTACAAAGATTGTGATTTATTTATGGCCACGATTTTTTCTAGGAATCTCTTTTTCAGAGGACCAGCCTATTATTTGGATCGTATATTTAATTATTTTATATATGCCACAAGTTTACATTCTTGCATGATCTCTACGAAGCTTTAGCTGATTAGAGAAACCTTTTCTTAATTTTTTTTCTTTCTGAACCTCGATTCTTAAATTGATATCATTAGATATGATCTCAACCTAACGTTTGCTCTCAGCGTCTCGTGCAAGAAAAAAATGGAAAGAAAACGAAATAAAAATAAAAATTAATGGCATTAAAATATTACATCGGATGCAACTAAGTACTACGAGTTACAAGTCAGTAGCAGGGCTGCAACGTGCGCGGAAGCCACTATGCCCCCCGCTCCGACGCCTCAGACTTCGATCTATTTTATAATTTAATATTTAATAAAACAAGAGAGCTGTTAGCATTAACCAAGAAAATTTTCTTGTCGCGTGAGGTGACGGCCCGACCCACGAGGATTTGGTCGCAGCACGCTTTTGCAGGCATTTTTTGACTTTTGAACTCCCATTAACCGATGTTTTAGAGATAACTCTCGTTAAATTTAATAATACTAGCTTTGCAACTATTCAAATTTAAAATATTCCATGAGCACTCCAAATGTCAATGTTGTTATAAATGTTTTTTTAATTGAAGTATGGATTATAAAGCTAAATATTAAAGTTTGAAAGCACTCATCATTAATTTTGTGACAAATCCCAGAGTGAAGTGTCTCAGGCCGTGACTGGACTGGACGGCGCTGTGATCGGTGGCTTCTCGTCAAGACACGTCAGTTGGCTTATCAGACCCCTTGCGCCTTCCCCACGTGAATCCGCCTCAGATACAAACGTATCATTAATAAGACTCCTAAACCATCTTGATTAGTGATAAATCATAACTGTAAGCGCTCAACTCCGAGCCGCCTAATGGTGGATCTGCTACTCCCACGTCGCCTGGACGAGCACCCACGAGTGAAGTGAATAGATTGCCACCTTATCAGTAGGGAATTTTAAATTTTCAGTGAGATCACGTGATCTATTGACTCTAAGTTAAATCCGTCTATGACACTCAGATCAGATTAAATCGGGTCCGATTCAAGTTTGTCACCATCTTTTTTAAATATAAATTTGACTTATATTTGATTGACATCGGGTTGGATTGAACTGAGTCTAACTAATTTATTAAATTAATTTTTTTAATAAATATAATATTAAAATTATTAATATAATTAAAAAATATAGATAAAAATATCTATCGACTAAATATTTAATCTCAGTGGACTGATTTGAAATTTGATAGATCAAAAATTTAATATTAATCGATCAACTTAGAATTCAGTCGATCGAAATTTCAATATTAATCAACTATATATTTAATATCAATCAATTAATTTAAAATTTAGTCGGAAGCTTAATCTTAGTCTATCAACTTGGGATTCGATTGATAAAAAATTTAACCAATTTAAGATTTGATCGATTAAAAATTTAATATCATAAATCTATCAAACTTGCTGGGACCTAATAAAAAACCTAAGTCCAATCAAAATTTTTAACAAGTAAAATTTTTTATCCCGCCGGAAAATTCATAGACTTAAAAAATTATGGCGGTTTGATCTAATGTCCGACTAAACCCGCGGATCTGGTCCGCCCCCACTCATAACCCTACTCATCACCAAAACACAGCTCACAGCCGTGGCGGAGGGGTGAGAATAACGCCCTCCGAGGAGGGCAACATTTGTCCGCTTGACCATCCCATGCGGATTGCGGGGTCCACACTGGGCCCGGCCAATACCCCGCCTCTCAGCTATAAAAGGGCGAGGGTGACGACGTTCGCCAGCCCCATTGGCCTTGCCATCGCTTTAGCCTCTTCCTCTCTCTCTCAGCCAAGACCAACCTAAGAGTCTCCCTCCACCTTATCTTCTCCTTCCGCATACTACTTTGGTTCTTTGTTCCTCGTCGGTGTTCTTCTTCTTTTGGTGGATTGCAGCAGAGCCAGGGGGGCTCGCACCGGAACTGGCTAACCAGGGAGAGATAATACTGGAGGTGGAAGAGAAGAACAAGCGGCTGGTCCGCGCCCTGTATGAGGCCCTAAACAACCGGGACGTCGAGACGGTGCACCGCCTCCTCGCGCCGAACATCGAGTGGTGGTTCCATGGGCCCCCGTCCTGCCAGCATATGATGCGCCTGCTCACTGGGGCGTCTCCCGACAACGCCTTCCTGTTCGACCCCGTCTCCATCGCCGCCTTCGGCTCCACCGTGCTCGTCGAAGGCCAGGGCTACGGCCTCTGCACCGAAGTCCCCGTACCGTGGATCCACGCCTGGACGGTCACGGATGGGATAATCACACAGGTGAGGGAGTACTTCAACACGTCCCTCACGGTGACCCGCCTTGACGCCCCCGAATCGTCGTCGGCGCCCTCGACCCTGTCGCCCAGCGGCAGCGGGGGCAGCAACAAGTCGCGGGCGTCCTCCTCTTCGACATCGCAGTTCCACTGCGCGCCCCTGTGGCAGAGTAAGCTTTCCGGCGGTGCCGGCAAGAAATCCGTGCCAGGCCTGGTCCTGGCCATCTAAACACGCCAACGTGCCGGCGTCTCCCTTCTTCAGGGGTGACAGGTGTTGTTCCACCTGCAAGGGGGCGGCGGCTACCACCGAATAAACAAAAAGAGACCAGCGTTATGGGCTGAATCCAGCGGGTTCTCCGTGCCCGCGTCGTCTCTTATCTTTAGGAACAATAAAACAAATATAGCATAATAGTCTGCGTGCAGGCCTCGGGCCACAGTAGATGATGAGCTTCTCTTCACAGAGGAGTGCTCGTCGAAGTCTTTTATTACTTTTGTTTTGGTTTGAAGGCGTCTGTGTGAGGGCGAGGAACCATGGCCATGGCTGCAGAGGCGGTGCTGCCTCCTCTCTGCGCCTGCGCCTGCGCCGTTTCTTCCCTTTATTCTGTCAGTTTTCTGCTTTCAATAAAAGCTTGTTCCGGTGTTCTGCTTTGCAAATCCGCGCCCATTTCCGTAGAAATTAAAAACCCGTTTTTTTGTATCATGGTGGGAGAGAGGGGGAAAAAGAATACACGGAAAGCACATAGGCATCTACTGCTTGGATCATCTTATCGGAGGCTGGAAGCTTCCGGGTGGCTGGTCTGCCCTTGGCTCTCTGCGTCTCTGTCTGCCTTCTTCACGGCAGCTCTTTAGGGGGTCCTACCCCACCCCCCACAACTCCTTTCCCTCTCTGATGAACTGAAACGGTGGTTTTCCAACTTGTGGGTCGCTGCACGTTGGTGAAAGCTTCTGCCTTTTGGGATTGGGGCATCTCAAATCCTAGAAACCCACCACCGTTTTGCTCATCTTTTTGAGGTTGGGTACATCAGATTCCTCGAAGCCGACCAGAAGGATTCCTGGTGGAGGGGTTCTGCGGATTCCTGCCCCCTGATAAGAGCAGTGAGTGGGGGTTCCTTGTTGATAAAGAATCCATTTGTTCGGGATGAGAACATATTCCTATAATAAGTGGATTGGAAGTGGGTGTAAGAACACCGAGCAACATCTCTTGCCCGAGGAAAAGTTGACGGAGATGTGATAGGGATCACGGAGACGACCCACCCCTTCACCTTTTATGTATGATGTATGTGAGAGTGGCTCTGCCGGTTCCTTCGCTGTTCAATCTTCCAAGTTTCATTGGGCAATTTTAAAAAGATAATATGTAAAATATTTTATCTAGTAAGTTTAGCAATAATTAGGTGCTTTTAACTAAAAAAGAAGTAGACACAAAACTATCCGTGGATGCCTTCGTTTGGACCAGGAATATGTCGATTAGGATTTCTTTCGTCCAGCGATTCCATCTGCCGTTCAATGGTTGAATTCAAAACGAGGTTTAAAAGATACAATGGAAAGGGGGATACGGCCCATATGAGTTTAATAGCGCATCAAAATAAATATTAAATACCATAATATATGTATGATTTGGGTGCTCTGATCTGATCATTCATATATAAAGAGAGGGACAGGATCTTCAGCAACTAGTCGTATTCAAATTCCACACTCCTTGGGTCTTGTTAATTTCCAATCGCATAAAAAATTGTGCCACCATCAAGAAACACATAACATAATGCATTTCGCAAAAGAAAACATTGGAGGGCATAGTCGAATAATGTCACCGCCCTCGAAAAGAATCAATCCGGACATGACGTGGCATCTGATGCATTCATTAGAGGCGTAGCTTCCAAAACGGTGTGAAACAGCTGCCTCAAATTTTGAATCAATACCATCTCCGTTTGCATTCAATGTATATCTTGTGGAAGGACTCCAGTTTCGTCGGCATTGTTGAACTGTTTTGTTTTGTTGATTTTATGTAAAACTGTGGTCGAAGATAAAATAGTAAAGAGGAAAAACACATCTTGGTTCTACTATTATGATAAATACTGGTCACATAAAATTTAGAAAATCTTCTTTACCTTGGAACAAATCTTGTCGGTACACAAAGTTTCCCCTGAGGAAACTTTTTGCTTTTATCTAATTGTTCGCCGCAGACTAGCCTTTGAAACTTGGGTTTAAAGTCTTTGCCAAACGTGACCCGGGATCATGTATAGAATAACTACAAATCGTGAGTGCGGGAAAGGTTGAAGAGAATATGTTGTTGGAACCATTTTATGTTCTTCATATGTTCAAATAGCTAGATCTAAGGTTTCAAAGTGGTGTACATAGACTACGTAATTGTTTGATTTGTGCCATGGATACAAGTAGCTCTATCTGTAGATTATGGATATTCTACATCATCTTTCTTTTTCTATACCCACAATCTATCTTGCGATGGGAAGAATATGCACATCCAGCCAACTAATGGCCACCACTTTTTACTTGTTTTTAGAGTACCACTTTCCACCACTGTGGACATTTTGCACCCTTTCCCACTACAAGCTCTTTTCGAGTGAATGGAGCAATCACTCACCGCTACTTGACATTATTTCAAGTTTAATATAGGGGCTGAGAACTTGTTATGTAGGAGTTTTCTTGCCGTTCCTATTGATTTTCTGAACAAGGGTCTTTTTCTTATTAGAGTGTTTCCATTCTTCTTTTCAGTGGCGGTGGTGGAATGTAAATTTACCCAAGGAAAATTCAAACTGGAATTAGGCAATTTGTCTTTTCTAGATTTCGTTTTTCTCATCAAAGCCTCTATGTGAAAATCTTAAGTCTGTTGGGAGTGGGATGCCCATGTCCGAATATCATAAATTAAGTTTAGATAGTTTTTTTTTTTAAAAAAAAAACTAAAGTAAGTGGGAATCTACCAAAGCAAAGATGTTGAGACAAGGAATCCATCTCAAGAAGGTGGGGTCATTTTTACGACATTATTATTCTGACATTTGACATTGAGGATCATATTCTTGAGCTAGTGAGTAATGAAAACAGCCTATTGAATTGGTCTGCCGTGGAGATACATTTGTATCCATTATCGAACTTTGACAGTTTTAAAATGTGGGGCCAAACAATGGAAGAGTTTATCACACCCATCTGTCGGGTAGTCTTAAGCAGTTCCTTCCCAGCACTCCTCTGCGTCCAATGGATCTTAATCATTGAGGAAAGAAGAAAGGTTGACAAGAAACCGAAGAAAAAGATGGTAAATTTTTCTCAAGTCAAGGGCATCAAAGTGGCATCACAAAATGATGAGCTCTTCAGAGTCATGAGATATCTTACTTGAATTAACCAAACTCTTATTTAAATATCGATCGAGTTCATCTCATATCAAGTTCAAATAATATGTGGAGTGTCTTCTAAAGACATCCATCATTCAAATCTCGCTTCTGTGTATCCCCATTTTTTGTTATATGAGAGGAATCAATTTCTCCCACAATATTTATTATGATTTGGAGAGAAAAAATGTGACAGACCGGGGTATTTATGCCCATTAAGGCTCCATATCCAGATCCGTCTCCCGCGAACGGAACGAAGTCTCGCAAGGGATATCTCACACACGTGTCCAGTAAGAGTATAAAAGACAAACCACAACAATATAAGACACAAGAAAGTACATGTGCTCATATCTATTCACAAATTTGTACAACTGTCCCATTACATTAATACATGTCCAATTTAAAAAGAGTACAACTACCTGGGGCATACCCCGAGGGAGCACAAGCTCACACAACAGTAACTACTAAACTACTGCTGGTGGTACAAGTCCGACACAACGCCGCTGCAAGCCAAACACACGGCAAGCCCTGAAAAGAACTGTAGGGGAGTGAGCCTCAACAAGTCACTGGCTCAGTAGGGGCCACCCAAAACAACACTGTAACCACAGACACCTCGACCCCAATGGGTCTCACTGGCAACAACAATAGCCAAACCATTTCATGCTCACATCAATACAATAAATAACAATTAAACATGCTTATGATAATAAACATAACGTCCTCAGAAGAAAAGTAGGATTACAGGACTAACATAAAATCATTAGTTAGCCCAACTACAAAAAGTGCCTAAACCACAGTCTCACTGGCACACTGCCACGACAACTGGTTGCCTAAGCTAAAAGCCATACAGGTAAAGTACTGCCCAGACTACAAGCTTTATAGGCAAACCTCAATCACTTGAATAACAGGACTGCTAACAAAAAGCTGGTCCTTTATACTCCATATCACACTACATCGGAAACTACACACAAGGTAACAGAACTGGCTACCACGAAGCCAATCATAACACACTAAAACTATAATTGGTATCATATCCAAGAAGAGTAAAACTCAACAAGTGGAAGGTCTCACACGGCCTCCACGGAACATAGCTTAACTAAACCAAAATATGCCTAGGTCATAAGCCTCATCGGCAAATTACCCATAAAGGTAACATAATTAATAATCACAAATTAATCCACAATAAATTATAAACAAAGATCTACTTAAAATAGTTAGGATACAACAAGTGGCAGGTCAAACCACAAGACCTCCTCCACACACAAGTACCCGGAAAGGTTGGTACACAACGTACCACCACAAAACTATAAAGTAACCCACGAAGGAAATAGGTACCTGCTACTCTGACGTACCACAACACAAACACCCGAACAAGAGTATAAGTAGGTGAGAAACACCACACTGAACCACGATTATATTGTGCCCTCACTTAGACACAACATTACAAGTGAAACCTTAATCGACGAGTCACACAAACCACAACTCAGTCACAGCTGTGCCAACACCAGGGCACACCTCGAACTGGTCAAACCTCGACCATGAGTCATAAACTCACAAACTACGACAAATAGCAAAGCACGAGTCGGAAGGGAACGACGCCACCACACGGGAACGGACTACTGGCTGATCAGGCCAGTATCCAACCCAGACAACACAACACAAGAACAACCTCTCAGCCTCGCAGTCACGGACGAAAGGTCCAACTGCCGCTCCACAAGGAAGAAGTCAAACAACTGTGAAGACCAACCAACACCACACCTGCAGACACACAACTGCAGGCCCATGCCTGGCACCTCTAGAGTCTCTGGCCGGAGCACTCTAAAGTGAGGCACTGGAAAACAGGACTAGCTGGGGACCAGTGTCGACTACTGATGTCCGTACCCCCAACTACAAGCGCGCTACAAGCGACAAAAGAACAAACTCTGGGAAGTCGCTGCCCCACTGCCGTCTTTCCCTCAGCCGGACGTATAACTCAAACTCAGGAGTGAGGGTGTCCAGGAAGACGACACAGACCTCAACGGTACAACACAAGTACCGGGACAAAACCCCGAGCACAACAAACACACGTGCCTGGCACACAAAGAACCTGGGGTACCCGATTAGAGAGGCATTCCGGAATAGGCGCCGGACCACCACACTCGGCTAGCACAAACCACGATACTTACACATATAGCCTTTACTTATAATTCACAATATACAAGTGTTAGGATTAGCTTAACATCGGTCACCGTGTGACCCCAAAGCTATCCCACACCAACACATACCTGAACCACTAACTTGCCTATCATTGGTCATCTCATGACCACCGTGGCAACACATACCACTTACTTCATAAATCCATATAATATTATTCGAAAGACAACAACGGACCAGGGCTAGGTCGGTATGGACCTTCACTGCCCAAACACCACAAAGTCATGGCTAGGCTCACTCAGGAACCTCACTGCCCAGTTACTATGATAAATCATAAGAATTACATTACAACAAAGTGTGTAGTAAACACACACTCAAACCACGTAGACAATACGTGTATATTACACCCTGGATGGTGTACCACACGTCTTCCACGTAAACCGCATGTCCAACATATGGACAACGCACTCCAAGAGTGCCACGGGTGCCAACACACCACACATACCACGTAAAGCAATTGCGTACATCACACATCATCCACGTAAAACTTGCCCATTACATGAGCAGTGTGCTCCAAGAGCATAACAAGTGCACTGGCTCACACCGGTCATCGCCATGCACACACAAACACGTAATATTCATAATCAGAAAGGCTACGTAAACCACACTGCATGAATACATGCACAAGTTGGCGGCAACATCGACTGTCGCTTATAAGAAGTAAACGGCAAGCGATCTAGCCGTTTATATCTCGACTGGTGAGCTTGGCGACAAGAGATCTTGACGCCAAGTTCTCCGGCCTAAAACCCTGCAGAAACCCTAATCCGGCTCTACAGGTTTTCCAACCGTTAAAATTACAAGAAAATGTACTGAAATGGTTCTTTAAACATGCATGAACCCAAAACAGCCCAACACAGCATGCTTCGTTCGCTAAATTACTCAAACCACCCATAACCCCACATGGTGCAACTTAATCCGAAAATACAATAAAAATGTTGGTTCAAGTAATTAAGTCGTGTTTTAATGTTTCTAACAAGCTAACAGGGCTCGACCCCTACCTCAGAAACGCAATTAAACTCCCGAAGAACCTCGAATCACGTCGAAACCCGAGAAACGTCCCATGAACACCGCGCTCCAATTCATCATTCCCCGCCCGATCTGCCGCTACCACATGCACCACGGCCTTCCCACGAGCTCCCGCCGACCGTCAGAACTCGCGAAGAAGCTCAAGGGTGAAGGTGGGGGAAGAGGAAGGGAGAAGGAGGAGAAAGAACAGAGCTCGGGTCTGCCATAAAAACACAGGCATGTCAAGTTAACGTCAACCCTTGGGCCGTTTAACCAGACCGCCACAACTAGACGTCCACAAAGCTTGACGCCAAGTTCAACAGTCGACGTCCTCATCGATGGACGCCAACACACTGCTGGTGTCCAGCAAGCTGAACACCAACACGGATCCAAACCAAACCTAGTAAGGATCTAACAAGAAACACACAACACTAATGGGCCTCACATTGGCCACCAAACCCGCTAAACCTGGATCCACGGGGATCCGGAAAACGCGCGACGTTACATTATTATCACCTAAAAACAAATGTCGTCCTCGACATATAAAACAAATCACAATAAACCAAATTATCACCTAAAAACAAATAAAGTCAAATACAGAACAAGTAGGATATTTTTTCTCTGCTTCAGCCTTTCAATTCATCTCACAATTACTCTGTTCTGTCAATTCCATTGCCTTTCTTTAGCTTTCAACCGTAGGCGATTCTGCCTTGCCAATAGCGCTTTATCTCTTTAGACTGAACCTGTTTCCACAATTTCTGGGCTGTGTTTGCAACATTTCTTTGGGGACCGCTTTATCTTTCTCAAATATCTTACACTGTAATATTCTTTCATGCCATAATCTTTTCAAATTATTAAACTTTCCGGTGCCATTTCCTTTTTTTTTTTTTTATCACTGCCAACTATTATCCTGCCTCATCTGCATTTACATTCGCAACTGACACCTCTTCAAAGAAAACCAATCACCATCTTTGAATTTCCTGCTTTTTCATATTATTCTGCTCATACTGTTTAAAGCCAATTTCTGATTAAAAAAAATCATAATAAACTCTGTTCCTTTATTCCACTGCGCAAAACTTTACACTTTCTTCTTATCTCAGCAAAGCTTGAACAATTTATGAATATTAAATCTTTCTTGCTTCTGCTTCCGCTGCGCTACTCTGATCACACTGAACACTTTTGCAAAATATTCCACAATTTCTGTTCACAGTATTACTTTCAATTGCTTTCTTCTGACTTCAATTGCTTCTCAAATCATCCCATTCAATTAATTCCTGCTGAAGAACTTACTGCAATTTCTGATCTGCCAAACCATTATTGACATACTGCGCTTTTCATATATCTTTCCTGCTTTATTGACATTCTTTGGCTAATTCCCATAATTCTGGGGCATAAATTTTTGAAATATTCTTAATCATTCTGCTCCAGCATTTAAACCCTGAAATATTTTAATAACAATTCCTTTCTGCTCAATTAAATCATTTCTTTACACCAATATGCAAACTTTAACTGATATTTCTTGACTCTTCTGACCTTATTCACTTATCATTTGTTAAATTCTTCCTTTCTCTAATCCATATCTTTTCTTTATCTAAACTGCCAATCATCAACTAAATATTCCTCTTGTGTAAATTTCACAAATCCTTATTGCACATTAATCCTTATTTTCTCTTTTTTTCTTTATTCAACTGATCATTTCTATACTTATTTATACAAATCTTCATATCACACTTCCTGCTATCATCATTATTTATAACAACACTTTTCTCAGATTTCTGATCTCGGGCATATTTAATCTATCTACCATAATTCACTGCTCTTTTATGTACTGATACCTTTTTTTAAAGCTGGTCTGCCTTTCTTGTTCATATCAAACTCTTCATAACTCTAATCACATTTTCATCCGCACTGTTTCTTAATATCCACTAACTCAAGTCTCTAATGCCACAATACCTCTACTGAGGTTCTCGATTGCAACTTATCACACAAACTGACCTGTTCCTTATCACCTTGTTACCATACACCTGTCTCTGTCAACTTTCTATCTCATTAAAATTTACTTACTGAATTCCATATCCAAACTTGCTAATCTTTTCAATTCCTTTAGCTGCAAATCTTTAACAACCAACTGATCTATCACAGAAATACTCTATGCTTGTCTCTGCTAACTCTGCACTTTATTAACATATAACAGATATATCCCTCTCAGAGCATTACTTTACATTTCTCTTCTAATCTCTGCAACTGAAAACTTTTAAGTACTATACTTTAACTGCTTTAACTGCACTAGTGCCAGAATGCTACCACACAACTTATGCCACTATTCACATTGTGGCACAACAACTGCTCTCAACTGCCAATTTAACAAATAAAAACACACGGTTTACATGCCAAAAGCAAACGTAAAAACTACTTTATATCACACAAAACCGCAGACTTACTACCAGCAGTGGACATTAATCCATGTATTGGGACATTGTACTTTCAATGTCTTTTCATATTCTAACTGGACATTGCTCTGATACCAACTGTGACGGACCGGGGTATTTATGCCCATTAAGGCTCCATATCCAGATCCGCCTCCCGCGAACGGAACGAAGTCTCGCAAGGGATATCTCACACACGTGTCCAGTAAGAGTATAAAAGACAAACCACAACAATATAAGACACAAGAAAGTACATGTGCTCATATCTATTCACAAATTTGTACAACTGTCCCATTACATTAATACATGTCCAATTTAAAAAGAGTACAACTACCTGGGGCATACCCCGAGGGAGCACAAGCTCACACAACACTAACTACTAAACTACTGCTGGTGGTACAAGTCTGACACAACGCCGCTGCAAGCCAAACACACGGCAAGCCCTGAAAAGAACTGTAGGGGGGTGAGCCTCAACAAGTCACTGGCTCAGTAGGGGCCACCCAAAACAACACTGTAACCACAGACACCTCGACCCCAATGGGTCTCACTGGCAACAACAATAGCCAAACCATTTCATGCTCACATCAATACAATAAATAACAATTAAACATGCTTATGATAATAAACATAACGT
Source organism: Colocasia esculenta (assembly GCA_014218235.1). Taxonomy (NCBI): domain Eukaryota; kingdom Viridiplantae; phylum Streptophyta; class Magnoliopsida; order Alismatales; family Araceae; genus Colocasia; species Colocasia esculenta. Next base: position 18,745,923 of record CM024757.1, on the reverse strand, counting down.
CCTCAGAAGAAAAGTAGGATTACAGGACTAACATAAAATCATTAGTTAGCCCAACTACAAAAGTGTTTAAACCACAGTCTCATTGGCACACTGCCACGACAACTGGTTGCCTAAGCTAAAAGCCATACACGTAAAGTACTGCCCAAACTACAAGCTTTATAGGCAAACCTCAATCACTTGAATAACATGACTGCTAACAAAAAGCTGGTCCTTTATACTCCATATCACACTACATCGGAAACTACACACAAGGTAACAGAACTGGCTACCACGAAGCCAATCATAACACACTAAAACTATAATTGGTATCATATCCAAGAAGAGTAAAACTCAACAAGTGGAAGGTCTCACATGGCCTCCACGGAACATAGCTTAACTAAACCACAATATGCCTAGGTCATAAGCCTCATCGGCAAATTACCCATAAAGGTAACATAATTAATAATCACAAATTAATCCACAATAAATTATAAACAAAGATCTACCTAAAATAGTTAGGATACAACAAGTGGCAGGTCAAACCACAAGACCTCCTCCACACACAAGTACCCGGAAAGGTTGGTACACAACGTACCACCACAAAATTATAAAGTAACCCACGAAGGAAATAGGTACCTGCTACTCTGACGTACCACAACACAAACACCCGAACAAGGGTATAAGTAGGTGATAAACACCACACTGAACCACGATTATATTGTGCCCTCACTTAGACACAACATTACAAGTGAAACCTTAATCGACGAGTCACACAAACCACAACTCAGTCACAACAGTGCCAACACCAGGGCACACCTCGAACTGGTCAAACCTCGACCACGAGTCATAAACTTACAAACTACGACAAGTAGCAAAGCACGAGTCGGAAGGGAACGACGCCACCACACGGGAACGGACTACTGGCTGATCAGGCCAGTATCCAACCCGGACAACACAACACAAGAACAACCTCTCAGCCTCGCAGTCACGGACGAAAGGTCCAACTGCCGCTCCACAAGGAAGAAGTCAAACAACTGTGGAGACCAACCAACACCACACCTGCAGACACACAACTGCAGGCCCATGCCTGGTACCTCTAGAGTCTCTGGCCGGAGCACTCTAAAGTGAGGCACTGGAAAACAGGACTAGCTGGGGACCAGTGTCGACTACTGGTGTCCGTACCCCCAACTACGAGCGCGCTACAAGCGACAAAAGAACAAACTCTGGGAAGTCGCTGCCCCACTGCCGTCTTTCCCTCAGCCGGACGTACAACTCAAACTCAGGAGTGAGGGTGTCCAGGAAGACGACACAGACCTCAACGGTACAACACAAGTACCGGGACAAAACCCCGAGCACAACAAATACACGTGCCTGGCTCACAAAGAACCTGGGGTACCCGACTAGAGAGGCATTCCAGAATAGGCGCCGGACCACCACACTCGGCTAGCACACACCATGATACTTACACATATTGTCTTTACTTATAATTCACAATATACAAGTGTTAGGATTAGCTTAACATCGGTCACCGTGTGACCCCAAAGCTATCCCACACCAACACATACCTGAACCACTAACTTGCCTATCATTGGTCATCTCATGACCACCGTGGCAACACATACCACTTACTTCATAAATCCATATAATATTATTCGAAAGACAACAACGGACCAGGGCTAGGTCGGTATGGACCTTCACTGCCCAAACACCACAAAGTCATGGCTAGGCTCACTCAGGAACCTCACTGCCCAGTTACTATGATAAATCATAAGAATTACATTACAACAAAGTGTGTAGTAAACACACACTCAAACCACGTAGACAATACGTGTATATTACACCCTGGATGGTGTACCACACGTCTTCCACGTAAACCGCATGTCCAACACATGGACAACGCACTCCAAGAGTGCCACGGGTGCCAACACACCACACATACCACGTAAAGCAATTGCGTACATCACACATCATCCACGTAAAACTTGCCCATTACATGAGCAGTGTGCTCCAAGAGCATAACAAGTGCACTGGCTCACACTGGTCATCGCCATGCACACACAAACACGTAATATTCATAATCAGAAAGGCTACGTAAACCACACTGCATGAATACATGCACAAGTTGGCGGCAACATCGACTGTTGCTTATAAGAAGTAAACGGCAAGCGATCTAGCCGTTTATATCTCGGCTGGTGAGCTTGGCGACAAGAGATCTTGACGCCAAGTTCTCCGGCCTAAAACCCTGCAGAAACCCTAATCCGGCTCTACAGGTTTTCCAACCGTTAAAATTACAAGAAAATGTACTGAAATGGTTCTTTAAACATGCATGAACCCAAAACAGCCCAACACAGCATGCTTCGTTCGCTAAATTACTCAAACCACCCATAACCCCACATGATGCAACTTAATCCGAAAATACAATAAAAATGCTGGTTCAAGTAATTAAGTCGTGTTTTAATGTTTCTAACAAGCTAACAGGGCTCGACCCCTACCTCAGAAACGCAATTAAACTCCCGAAGAACCTCGAATCACGTCGAAACTCGAGAAACGTCCCACGAACACCGCGCTCCAATTCGTCATTCCCCGCCCGATCTGCCGCTACCACATGCACCACGGCCTTCCCACGAGCTCCCGCCGACCGTCAGAACTCGCGAAGAAGCTCAAGGGTGAAGGTGGGGGAAGAGGAAGGGAGAAGGAGGAGAAAGAACAGAGCTCGGGTCTGCCATAAAAACACAGGCATGTCAAGTTAACGTCAACCCTTGGGCCGTTTAACCAGACCGCCACAACTAGACGTCCACAAAGCTTGACGCCAAGTTCAACAGTCGACGTCCTCATCGATGGACGCCAACACACTGCTGGTGTCCAGCAAGCTGAACACCAACACAGATCCAAACCAAACCTAGTAAGGATCTAGCAAGAAACACACAACACTAATGGGCCTCACATTGGCCACCAAACCCGCTAAACCTGGATCCACGGGGATCCGGAAAACGCGCGACGTTACAAAAAATCTCGATCCTCGTTAAGTTCTAATTGTTGAATTTGATCAGTAGGTAAAAGCTCAGTTACTAAACTTCGGCCTATCTAGAGAGAGCCTAAATGGTAAGTACAACCCAAAAAATGTTATACACCTCCAGATTGCAATCCATGTGGAGGGCCCTCTTGATTTAGTATGGAGTCTTAGGAACAACCTGAGGCAAGTGGAAAATTCTCAAAGTGATGTCTTTGGAACGCACTAAAACAGGATGATAACTCCGCTCACATCTATTTGATAGATTGGTAGGACCTTAACTCTAGAAGAAAGCAAAGCGGTTGAGATTTCTACCTAATATCATGGTCAATGGATCCATTAAATTGACCATTGTTTAGGAGGATGTGTAGCTATAAAGAGAAAATTAAGGGGACACACATGATCGTTCATGATCATGACCCGTAATCCGGTAATGAACATGGTACCTACGATGACTACTTCCTTATCGAGTTATACCCACGAATCAGCCTTAAAAGTCACCAAGTCATAGAAGACCGTCTGAGAAAGTCGACCGTCTTTATAATCCCCACTAATAGTTTTACATAAAGATAAGCCATTATTAGCACTCAAACTAGTGAAAAATGTGTTGTAAAAAAAATATGTAATAGGGCACAATCATGGCAATCATCGGATACAAGAATGTGCACACAGAACCATATTAAACAGGCATATGGAAATAGTCCAAATAACAACAACCAAAATATAATATACATGAGATCAATTGCAATTATGAACATGTTGTAAACATACATAAACTAAGGCAATATGAATGTAGTAGAAGCACCTCTAAGAAGACTCCTCTTAGAGAAGATATTGCCCCCATAAGAACAGTGCGTCGAGTAAGACGATCTTCTACCAGAATATGACTACCACCACAAGATTAGTGATCACACTTATTCTAATCTCTTAAACAAATGCTATATTAAACCTAATCCTCTTCTATAAAAAGAAAAAAGTAGGGAATGGAGGACGTGCACCGAACACCGGCGAAAGGGGGACCGGAGATGCAACGGCGACGCTGGGGGGAGGTGTAGTTGGCGAGACAAAGTCGTTGTTGCCATCGGAGGAGAGAGAGAGAGAGAGAGAGAGAGAGAGAGAGAGAGAGAGAGAGAGAGAGAGAGAGAGAGAGAGAGAGAGAGAGAGAGAGAGAGAGAGAGAGAGCGAGAGAGAGAGCGACAGGTCGGCGAGCGGTTCCTCTTTAGGAGAGTCGAGAAGATGTTTCTGCATCGGTTAACCGTGATTAGGAAACCTAATCATATTATCAAGCGCCTAACGCCTGTGCAGACCAAAACAATGAGCCGGTTCAGAGAGCTAGCCCAAAACAGTTCCAAACTCTCCAAGAATGGGCCAAAAGAAGTCAAAAGGTGTCAAGTCAACCCGATTGGATTGCGCCATCACACGCGCTCGCCTGCCCAACTCGGCCCAGCCCGGCGGCGCGCGTGTGTGATATGGTCTAGCATAACCCCACCATTGTCTATAAGACATAGTCTCATGGACTCTTAGGGTTATGAAGTCTCTTATCTCCTTGGGGGTATCCCATGTGGGACTAAAGACCCCACACATAAGGACTAAGTAGCACAACTTTTGATGCAACTTTTACTTTATCAACCTTGAATTTTTCATTTCTTTTATATTTCCCCTAACACTCCATTTACCCAACATTCCCCTACAAACTCAAAGTTTGATAACCGGGAATAAACAGAAGAGGGTAAACATATCAGGCTTTCAATAAAGGTACCTTTCAGGTTTGAACCTTTAGCTTAGTCTTTTAACTTTTACTCCCACAAAATAGAAGTGAATAAAATCTTGAACTTGATTCTTTATGTGAAAGTTACTTGCTAAGAGACAACACAATATAAGGTTTTTGATAGCAATTTGTAAACTTAGCGCTTTAAAGGCCATGCGCTCTATCCTATATCATAAGTACACTCAGGAACAACACAATTCCCTTAACTGCGGCCTCACATTATTACTCACTTAGGTGGGCTTCTCCAAGGATATTGTAGCGTCGCGTGTTTTTCGGATCCTTGTGGATCTTGTGTTTGGCGCTTGTGAGGCCAATGTGTGGCCAATGTGGCTTGTGTTCGGTGTGTGCTTGTATTTTTGGGGCTTATTGGGCCGACAGTTTGGGCCTATAGCACCTGGAATTCTCTGTCTGTGAACGCGACAGAGGGGGTCGTCGCGTTTTGAACACGACAGTCCTGCCCGTTACGTTCTGATAACCGCTAGGGATCGGCGATCGTCTGCATGTGCATCGCGTGTCACGCGCTGGGCGACTTGTAGACGTCAGCCTTAGGAAGGCGACGCTCAGGTCCGTCGCGATGAGGTCGCGACGGAGTGGTCCGTCGCTTCATAACCGCAAGCGGTGCTTAAACCTTGCTGTCTAGAACAGAGCACGGTATGCTCTATTTGGCCAGGGGGGAGGTGTTGCGCGGGTTTCCTAGGGATTTTCGGCGTGGGAGCTTGCGGAGTGGTATGTTTTCGCCGCGGGAAGCTCGCGTGAAGCGGGAGAAATGCCGAGGGATCCCCGTACTGTGCGTTCTTCGCGGAGGTAGGGTGACTCTTTCTGTTTTTGGGCTGTAGATCACGGATGACGATCGTTCGACTTATTATTTGCATTTCTAACAATAGATACCATGATTAGGGACTCACAAAAGCATGAAAAACACGAATTAAGAGTGGTTTACATAGCATAGAATGGTAATACATGGAGAGGATCCTGGATTAGGGTTCCTACCTGTGAAGGTGACGGAACCCCCTATCGCGATCTGAAGGTCGATCCGTCGCGTTCAGGTGGGGAATGGGACATGTAGGTGCGTCGCGTTCATGTGGTGAACGCGCCATATCGGGCTATCGCGTTCTGAAGGTGACACAAGTCCATGTCGCGACCACAGCCGAGTGGTCTGAATATGTATGACTTACGTGATATGATTATCCGATTATTATTATTCGATGTATTTGGTAACACCATGCGGTGCAATGGCACCAGTGACGCTCTGAGAGCGCGTGTTTTTGAGGCTAGCGTGTCGGTTACGCAGCTAGCTAGTGGTTTACGTGTTGGTGTGATATGCACGCGAATCGTATAGTGTTCACGTGTTGTGGACAGTTGGTACTCGTGGTTGTTGTGAGATTTCACGTGGTTTGTGTGGTGCACATGTAGTTTTGTGTGCGTGGTAGGTAGTATGACGCCTACCGTAGTTACCTCTACAGTTGGGTGCCCCAAGTTCTCTGTGAGCCAGGCTGTTAGTTCGGGGCTTGTCCTGGTACTTGTGTTGTACCGTCGAGGTCTGTGTCGTCTGTCCTGGACACCCTCACTCCTTTGTTTGAGTTGTACGTCCGGCTGAGGGAAAGACGATAGTGGGACAGTGACTCTTGAGTTTATTTTTAGTCACTTGTAGCGTGCTCTTAGTTGGGGGTACAAACACCAGTAGTCGGCACTGGTCCCTGGCTAGTCCTTTCCAGTGCCTCACTCTAGGGTGCTCTAGCCAGAGACCCCAGAGGTGCCAGGCATGGGCCTGCGGCTGTGTACCCGCAGGAGTGGTGTTTAGTTGGACTCCACAGTTGTTTGACTTTTCCACGTGGAGCGGCAGCTGGACCTTTCGTCCGTGGTTGCAAGACTGAGAGGTAGACTTGTGTTTGTTTGTCCGAGTCAGTTACTGGTGTCGCAAACCAGTTTACGTGGCTCGAGTGTGGCGGTCTCTACTTTAGCTCGTACACGTGATTGAGTTTTTCTGTTTCTTTATTTACTTTGTTTAATATAGTCAGCAAACGGTAAGTATATTTATTGCTTTAATAACCTGCGTGATTGTGCTATAAATTGCTACATCAGTTTACTGCTTTCATATTTGTGTATGGTTTGCTTGAGTTGGGGGAGTTCCCTACTGAGCCAGTGACTAGTGAGGCTCACCCCTACTCCCCACAAGCGAGGGCGAGGAGGAGGTTTCGTTACCGTCTTCCAATTCAGGGCCGCGCCGCAGCGGTGTTGGGCCAGCGCCTCCAGCAGTGTAGTTTCCGTAGCATTGTAGTTTCTTTCTTCAGTTGTACCAGTTTACCTCGGGATATGCCCCAGGTTCCTGTATCTCCTTTTACATTTGTTAAAATTTGGCTATGTAAATCTGATGTAATATATATAAAGTGGTGAATTTTATGAGTGAGCATGTGTGTTCCTTTCTGTTTACATGGACTCGTGTGTGGTATCCCTTGCGAGGCCACGACCCGTTCGCGGGAGGCGGACTCGGATCAAGTTCGTTATTGGTTTAACGGGCTTGAGCGAGGCATTCTGTCATAGTTGGTATCAGAGCGAGGTCCGTGTAAATCTAAAGGAACCGGAAAATTACATAGCCTTATTTCTGCACTTGTACACTGCTGGTAGTTGACCTTGGTTTTGTAATGACCGGTTTTGTTCGTGATTGTTATGTTATTTGTGCAGGAAGTTGAGATGGCTAATAGAAGAGACTGGGGTGGTGGAGGAGAGGACCCTGAGGTGTCCACTTAGCGTATGATTGAGAGGATATGGGAAAGCCTCACCGATATTTGGATGAGGATGGATCAGCAGGCACCGGTACCTCCAGCAACAGTACCACCAGTTGCTGGAGTACCCGTGGCCCTAGTTGCACCACCGCCAGGAGTGGAGGTACCCTATGTGGCACCTGTACCACCACCACCAGCAATGATAGCAGAAGAGCCGGTGATGCAAGTTGAAAAGTTTCTGAGGTTGCAGCCTCCCACTTATACAGGAGGGCCGAATCTGGATACAGCAGAGCACTGGATTCATGAGATTGAAAGGGTCTTTATGACCGTGAGGTGTCCAGCAGTGGATAAAGTTGTGCTAGCTACATACCAATTAAGAGGTTTTGCGCAGCAGTGGTGGCGACTAAAGATGCAGACCACCTTTGCAGGCAGGACAGAGGAGGTTATTACCTGACCAGAATTTCTCGAGGCATTTAATGATACATTCTTCCCACTTTAAGTGCAGCAGGCGAAAAGAGAGCAATTCCGGACACTTCAGCAAGGTAATACCTCAGTTTTAGAATATCAGATGCGATTCATGGCACTTAGCCGATATGCACCTTATGTAGTATCAGATAATGCAATGATAGTTGAGTACTTTATTCGGGGTTTGAGAGAAGAATTGCAGAATGCGGTGATACCATTAATGTGCAGAACAGTTGAGGAGGCATCTACACTTGAGAGGTTTATTCGGGCTCGACAGGCGAGCGGGTCAGGTTCGGGTAGTTTCCGGCTACCCCAACAGGCAGCAGGAGTCAGTAAGGGAAAAGCACCAGCATGACCTTCTTCTTCAGGTTTTGGTAAGTGGGGTCAGAAATTAAAGTAAATATTTAAGGGCAAAGGAAGAGGAGGTCGTCAGCAGTTTCAGCAGGGGCGTGGCTATAAGCCAGAAGTAGAAGAATCCCGGCAGAGCACTGCCAGGCAGCCCACTATTCCACCATGTTACAGGTGTTATAATTGTAATCAGCCAGGGCATTTGATCCGCAATTGCCCCTATCCGAGAGAATATGGGTATGGTAGAGGTGTTCAACAGCAGCAGCAGCCCCAGCAGTCATTAGTAGGTCGTGGTGGAGGTGCACCACAGCAGTGAGGTAGGGGCTAGGTTATGGCTATTACCTGTGCCCAGGCAGAGGCATTGAACATGATAGAAGGTACAATACCTATTTATGATTTTTCAGCCAGAGTTCAATTTGATTCAGGTGCTTCTCATTCTTTCATTTTCGAAGAATTTTTAGATTGTATGGCTCATCCTCTAGAAGAGAAGTCATGTGAATTAGTAGTAGAGGTTCCCTCGGGTGAGTTTATGCTCACCTCGTGTTACATAGATGAAGCTCCTGTTGTGGTTCAAGGGAACCAGATGCCGGGCCGGTTGTATGCTCTTCAGTTAACTGATTATGATATCATCTTGGGTATGGATTGGTTAGAAGCTTATGGAGCTATGCTAGATTGCAGGAAGAAAAGAATCAGGTTTTGTCACCCCAATGGTGCAGTGTTTGAATATCAAGGTATGCCCTTCCGTACTTTTAAGTTTATAATTTATGCAATTAAAGCTAGAAAATTAGTTAATGAGGGATGTGCAGCTTACTTAGCTTCTGTGAATCTGGTTGAGGCTGATAAGTCAGTAGAAGTAGTTCCCGTGGTTAGGGAGTTTGCAGATGTCTATCCAGATGATTTGCCAGGTTTAGCTCCACACAGAGAGGCAGACTTTACCATTGAGTTGTTGCCAGACACCATGCCGATCTCTAAAGCACCATATTGGATGGCACCGGCAGAGCTTAAAGAATTGAAAAAGTAGTTAGAAGAATTGTTGGAAATAGGGTTCATTAGACCGCTATGGGGGGCGCCGGTGTTGTTTGTAAGGAAGAAAGATGGAAGCTTTAGAATGTGTATTGATTATAGGAAATTGAATGAGGTGACCATAAAGAATAAGTACCTGTTACCTAGGATTGATGATCTATTTGATCAGTTGCAATCAGCTACGATATTTTCTAAAATTGACTTAAGGTCAGAGTACCATCAGTTGAGAATTAGAGATGGTGATATTGATAAAACAACATTTAGAACCCGATATGGTCACTATGAGTTTGTGGTTATGCCATTTGGACTAACCAATGCTCCTGCAGTATTTATGGATCTGATGAACAGAATTTTTCATCCATATTTGGATCAATTTATTGTGGTCTTTATAGATGATATTCTGATTTACTCAGCATCTGAAGAGGAGCATGCAGAACATTTGAGAATTGCCTTGCAGTTATTAAGAGATAATCAGTTGTTCGCCAAATTCAGTAAGTGTGAATTTTGGCTAAAAGAGATTCAGTTCTTGGGCCATGTTATTTCAGCTGAGGGAGTGGCAGTTGACCCAAGTAAAGTGGAGGCAGTAATGAGATGGGAAGTGCTTAAGACAATTGCTGAGATTAGAAGCTTATTGGGGTTAGCAGGCTATTATAGGCGCTTCATTCAGGATTTCTCCAAGATTGCGGCACCCATGACTAGATTGACTAGGAAGGGTGTGCCATTTGTATGGTTTGGTGAATGTCAAAGAAGTTTCATGGAATTAAAGCAGAGACTTACAACGGCACCAGTATTGACATTACCGACAGGTAATGGTGGTTTTGTTGTATATACAGATACATCTAGGAGAGGGCTTGGCGCAGTGCTAATGCAGCGTGGCAAGGTAATAGCTTATGCGTCTAGGTAATTGAAATCGGCAGAAGAGAATTACCCCACCCATGATCTAGAGCTGGCAGCAATTGTGTTTGCCCTAAAAATGTGGAGGCATTATCTATATGGCGAGAGATTTGAGATTTTTACAGATCATAAAAGTTTAAAGTATATCTTTTCCCAGAAAGATTTGAATCCCCGATAGCGTAGATGGGTGGAGTATTTAAAAGATTATGATTTCAATTTGGCTTACGATCCGGGTAAGGCCAATGTGGTTGCTGATGCCTTAAGTAGAAAAGTATATCTAAGTCAAATGATGATCAAGGAATGGAAATTATACGAGGAGGTAGCGGAAAACTCCTTGTATGTGCCAAGCAGTCAACGGCGGGCGATATTAGCTAGTAGTGCTATAGAGCCGTCACTGTATTGGCAAATTGTTGAGGCCCAGAGAGCAGATGTAAATTTAGCTGAAATTGTGAAAATGGAAGGAGTTACTATACATGATAACAGTGTAGTCAGGCTTAGAGGCAGGTTATTTGCGCCAGCAGAAAGAGAAGTGAAGCAAAGAGTATTAGAAGAAGCCCATAAATTCCGGTACACTATTCATCCCGATAGTACCAAGATGTACCAGGACATGAAGAAGCATTTTTGGTGGCCTCATATGAAGAAGGAAATAGCAGAATTTGTTTCAAGATGTACAGTTTGTCAACAAATCAAGGCAGAGCATCAGAAGCCTGGAGGTTTATTGCAACCATTACCCATTCCACAATGGAAATGGAATGATATTGCTATGGACTTTGTAGCAGGTTTGCCAAGGACAGCAGTAGGACATAATGGAATATGGGTATTTGTTGATAGATTAACCAATGTATGCAGCTTAAGAGCAGTGAGTATGTCCTGGTCAGTGGACAGATTAGCAAAGGTTTATGTTGATAGAATTATTCCACTGCATGGTATTCCGAGGTCTATTGTTTCTGATAGGGATCCCAGGTTTACTTCTAGTTTTTAGAGGAGTTTTATGACAGAACGCCTCGTCCAAGCCCGTTAAACCAGTAACGTACCTGACCCGAGTCCGTCTCCCACGAACGGGTCGAAGCCTCGCAAGGGATACCACACACTAGTCTGTGAAAACACAAAGGAACACACAATTGTATTTAAAATATACAAGGTTTTACATAGCCAATTTCAAAAGAAATAAAGGAAAGTACACAAGCCTGGGGCATACCTCGAGATACAACAGGTACAACTGAAGAAAGAAAAGCTATACTGTTGGAGGCGCTGGGCCAACACCGCTACGTCGCGGCTCCGAACTGGACGACAGTAGAGAAACCTCCTCCTCGCCCATGCCTGTGGGGAGTAGGGGTGAGCCTCGCTAGTCACTGGCTCAGTAGGGAACTCCCCCAACACCGAGCAAACCAAACACAAGTACCGAAAGCAGTAAACTATGCTAGCAATTTATAGCGCAACTAAACATGATATTAAAGCTATAAACAAACTCACCGCTAGCCGACTGCGTAAAACAACTGTAATAAATAAACGGAAAAACTCCAACATGTGTACGAGCTACGGTAGAGACCGCCACACTCGAGCCACGTAGACTGGTTCACGACACCAGCAACAAACTCGGACAAACTAACACAGGTCTACCTCTCAGTCTCATAGCCACGGACGAAAGGTCCAGCTGCCGCTCCATGTGAAAAAAATAAGCAACTGTGGAGACCAACTAAACACCACCACCTGCGGACCACACGGTCGCAGGCCCATGCCTGGAACCTCTAGAGACCCTGGCCTGGGTTCGCTAGAGTGAGGCACTAGAAAAGGACTACTCGGTGACCAGTGTCGACAACTGGTGTCCATACCCCCAACTAAGAGAGCGCTACAAGTGACTAAAAACAAACTCAAGAGTCACTGTCCCATTGTCGTCTTTCCCTCAGTCGGACGTACAACTCAAACTAAGGAGTGAGGGTGTCCAAGTCAGACGACACAGACCTCGACGATACAGCACAAGTACCGAGACAAAGCCCCGAGCTAACAGCCTGGCTCATAGAGAACCTGGGGCACCCAACTGGAGAGGTAACCACGGTAGGCGTCTACTACCTAACGCGCACACAGAAACCAGTGCGCACCACACAAACCACGTGAAATCTCACGTAAACCTCGTGTACTGATGGTCCACAACACGTGAACACCACCAGCCTCGTGTGAACACTATGTCCACAGACAAACTACTAGCTAGCTACGTAACCTGTGAGCTAGCCTCGAAATCCACGTGCTTCCCAGAGTGCCATAAGTTCCAATGCACTGCTCACTAACACTGAGCGTACCAATAACGATATCCGATAATCACATGCGTAAACCATGCACAAACAGGGCCTCTCGGGCCAAGTCGCGACAACCTATTGGGTCACCTTCAGAAGGCGTCGCCACGACATGTTGCCTTCATATCCAGAACGTGACCTACTTACCTGTCGCCTCTTGATCCTTAACGCGACACATCGCTGTGTCGCGTTCAGAATGCAACATAGGGGCCCGTAGCCTTACCAGGCGGGAACCCTAATCCGAGCTCTCTCCATGACAGCCCATTTTCACAATACAAACCACCCTTAATTCTTCGTTTTCATGCTTTTGTGAATACCTAAGCATGCTATCTATTGTTAGAAACACATTAAACTGATTAGAACCCAATCCCATGTGATTTACACCCTGAAAACCGAAAGAGTTCACCTACCTTCATGAAGAACGCGCTATGCAACGATCTCCGGGCGTTTCCCCTGCTTCTCCCAGACTCCCTGCAATGAGGACACGCTAAAAACGCCAAATCCCAGCTGAAATCGCCACAGCACTTCCCCCTAGCCGAGCAGAAACCTTGAGCGTTCTTCTTGGCTGGGGTTACTTAAAAACCTATAGTGGTTTGGAACGCGACGGATCGTGGCGTCGCATCCAGGTCACGACGGACCTGAGCGTCGCCTTCCCAATGCCCGCTGCCATGAGCGCTACACGTGGCGCACATGCAGACGCTCAACGCACCAAGGCGGCCACATGAACGCGACGGCCACCTATGTCGCTTTAATAACGCGACAGACCTTCCTGTCGCGATGACAGGCTGAGCAATCTAGGGTACTGTAGGCCCAAACTGTCGACCCAGTAAGCCCCAGAAACACACACACACACGGCACACAAGCCACATTGGCCTCACATTGGCCACCACAAACGTTAAACACACAATCCACGAGGATCCGAAAAATACACGACGTTACATTACTATCATCTAAAAAGAAATTTCGTCCTTGAAATTCATAATATAACTTTACACACAATATTCACATACATTTACAAATACTATCATCTAAAAATATTTAAAACATTACTCAAACAAGTAAGGATATCCTTTAGCCATTTCATCGGCTAACTCCCAGGTATCCTCACCACCCAGCCTATTCTCCCATCTGACTTTAACTAACTCAATTTCTTTATTTTGCAACCTTTTTGTCTTGCGATTAGTAATTTGTACCGGATATTCAGGCATGGACATGTCCGGTCTCAAATCACTTTCTTGATAACTGATTATCTGCGCTGGGTCTTCAATACACTTCTTTAACATGGAGACATGAAAGATATCATGAACATCTGCAAAATCTGCTAGCAAATCCAGTCTATACGTTGTCTCCCCAATTCTTTCCAACACTTGGAAGGGACCTACATATCTCGGACTCAGCTTTCCCTTCTTACTAAATCTCACAATACCTTTGCTAGGAGAAATTTTCAGAAAAACATAATCTCCAACTTCAAATTGAAGTGGCCTTCTCCGATTATCAGCATAACTTTTCTGCCTATTTTGAGCTGTTTGTAATTTTTCTTTAATAAACTTTACCAATTCTGTAGTTTGCTGAACTAACTCAGGGCCCACTAACTACCTCTCTCCCACTTCATGCCAATTTAAAGGTGTTCTACATGGTCTTCCATATAAAGCTTCATACGGTGCCATTCCAAGGCTGGTATGGTAACTATTATTATAAGCAAACTCCACCATACCCAAATGATGCTCCCAGCTACCACCCCAAACTAAACAACAAGCTCGCAACATATCTTCAATCGTCTGGATAGTTCTCTCTGTTTGACCATCCGTCTGCGAGTGGTAAGCTGAGCTATACCTCAACTCAGTGCCTACAACTCTCTGCAGGCTTCTCCAAAAACCTAAAGTAAACCTGGGATCTCTATCAGATACAATTGACTTCGGAACACCATGAAGGGGAATAATTTTATCAACATACACTTTTGCTAATTTATCCACTGGCCAAGACATACTTACTGGCACTTATCTGCATAGTTTAGTCAACCTATCCACAAACACCCATATTCCATTATGACCTGATGCTGTTCTCGGTAAGCCTGTCACGAAGTCTATAGCAATATCATCCCACTTCCACTGCGGAATGGGTAACGGTTGCAATAGACCTCTAGGCTTCTGATGCTCTGCTTTAATTTGCTGACACACAGCACATCTTGAAACGAACTCAGCTATTTCCTTTTTCATATGACGCCACCAGAAATGCTTCCTCAGATCTGGGTACATCTTGGTATTGCCTGGATGAATAGTGTACCGGGATTTATGAGCCTCTTCAAACACTCTAGAATAGGAAGAGTCAGTCCCATTGAAGAAGGGTGGTCTATTGATGGAATGGCCTTCAGCAATGAAACCTCTAGAATCCATTGAATCAAAATAAGGTTCAAAGAAGGAAACACTTAACAAACAAGCAAGTGAAACACACAGAACAAACAAAAATACTCAGATCAGATCAGATATGAACCCGCTCGGATACCAATTATAGGATCGAAAAAGGGATGGGCCAGATCTAGAGGGGGGTTGAATAGATCTAGGCCAAATACTGCGGAAGCTTAGCCAATTTTAAAGATGCTTTGAATCAGAGTCAACTTAGAAAAGCAATTCATAGATCTGATGAGTGATTGTGTGAATTAAGTGATTAAAGTGAGTGATCAAGTTGATTAGAAGAGTAATCAGAAATCCTATGCATACATCTGACACAAGGTGAAGTTAAATCACAGATCAAACCACTGCACAGAGATTTTTAGGTGGTTCAGAAATCACACCATATGATTCCTACATCTACCCCTCACACAGTGAGGCTCCACTATTTAACTTGAATACACCACACACTGGAGCTTGACAACTCCAACACACTGAGTTCAACAACTCACACACAACCTCTAGAGCAAGACTACTCTAGAAACTTGAGCACAACTGCTCAACCACAACCTGAGTGCGATGACTCAACACAATTGAGCACAAAGGCTCACAACCAACTTGCTAGATCAAAAACAATAAGATCCAGATCCTCTAGCAATGATCTGATCCATAAAGAGTTCATTCAAGGAGACTAGTGCAACAAATCATGCACAATCTCAAGAATGATTTAGAAGAACTAAGGGGAATTAAGGAGTTGTATGTAGAATCCTTGTTCTTCAGATCAACTCCCTTGTAGAAGGTTGAATTGAGAAGATGCTTGAACTCTTGAAGTCCCTGGGCGATGCTCTGCAATTTGTGCCTCTGGATCTTCCTTGAACTCTTCTCAATTGGCTGCTTCTACTTGATCTGCTCCCTTGGAAGTGATCTCACTTCATCTTCATGGATCAATCTTCACTTCTTGTGCTTGCAAAGATGGGAATTGGCTTGAAGCAGCACAAGGAGAGCAAGAACGGGAGGAGAGCTCTGTCTTGCCGCCAAAGGGGGCTTTCTGGAAGGCTCTTCAGGAGTTCTGCTTCTTGGGGGCCGATTAGATAGGTATTTATACCCCATCATGGCCAAAAGAACCCTTGGGGTACGTGGGCACATGATCCAAGGCCGATCCAAGTGATCCCTAGAGTGCCACGTGTCCAGGTGGGACTTAAAGTGAAAAAGTTGTCGGAGTGTGTCGACACAGTCATTGGGTGTGTCGACACACTGTCCTAATTCCACAAAACAGGTCTTCTGGGAGAGGCCACTAGTGTCGACACTTCATGGGACTGTGTCGACACACTGTCACAACCTGTCAATTGGGTTCTCTGGGAGCTGGGTCTAGTGTCGACACCACTTGTGACTGTGTCGACACACTTGACCATTTCTTCATGACTTTGCCTTAGGGTTTGATACCCTGTGTCGACACCAGTAGTGGGTGTGTCGACACTACCCTTTCAAGATATGTATGTCCCTGAGAAATAAACACACAAATCATTAGTCCAATGTATTACCATGAATATATATGATAAAATGTGTTTGGAAACATGCTTTTTGAATATTGTTATTACATGTGTGATGTATTTAACATGTTCCATTTATTGTGCATTAAAATCACAACTTGTCATCATCAAAATTATGAGGGAAAATGTATTAAATTCACACTCAACCCAACAATCTCCCCCTTTTTGATGATGGCAACATTAAGTCCACATGAAGATTTGAATTTACAATGAAATGTGAGTTTAAGCCATTTATTCACACAACATTCAATCACATACACACTGAATAACAATGAACCCATGTTTCAATATTTTCATTCACATTCATCAAAGACCATTGAGCACAATTTAGCAACATTTGACAATTTTGCACAATGAAGTACACAGGGTTTGACATTTACAATCATCCATTCATTGACATGTCATCCATTCATTACAAAATTTTTCAATCACATTCAGATAAGTACTCCTTCTCATTCAACAAAGATATTCATTACATAGATATTCAATTACATTCCAAAACAAGTTCTTTCTCATTCAACAAAAGTATTCATTACAAGGATATTCCTTCTCCCCCTTTGACATCATCAAAAGATAAGATCCATCAAGAGGATGGAGGTGGAGGAGGAATAGGAAGAAGGAGAGACTCTATGGTCTTCAATCTTGACTCCATTGCTTGAAGGTTGGATCTCAACTGACTTTGCATGGTAGAAAGTCTGGTATGCAGCAGTTCTTCCAACCTTTGACTATTGTCATACATGTTGGACTGGAATGCAGATAAATCAGCTGAAATGGGTTGTGAACTTGAAGAAGAGCTTGCAAATCCATGTCTGTTGATATCTCTGAGCTCCTTCTTAAGGGTAGACATCTCATTGTCTATGTGAGCTGATAGGTTCTTCATGCCTTCCAAATCATCAACCATATGTGCAAATGAAAGTCTAGTCTTCGAAATTTGATTCACTGCTTCCTGACTGTTGAATAAATTCTTCTGAGAATTTACTAATATCCCTTCAAGGACCTTTTCCACGTGTCCTGATGTTCCTTTAACTGAAGGGATGCATCACCCAAAGTGCCAATTAGCCTGTTAAACCTTTGGGTGGCATGATCAGCTGCTTCTTTCTGCTTAATGAACTGAGCATTCACAGAATTCTCTAACCTTTGAATTCGGAGCTCAAAACTCTCTGACATCTGGAGGATGGAAGAGCTGATGGTATCAAACTTGTCATTCAAAAAAGAATATAGCTCTGGTGGAACAGAAGGTCCACCAGTGGAAGTAGAGGCAGATGCTTGGTAATGTGGAGTGAAAGAAGGAATTTCCACATCAGGGAGATGTGGTGAAGAGGCTTGAAATGGAGGTGTGTGAGGAACATCCTGAGGTATAGGTACTCCAATTTCATTGGGAGGCTGGTCCTCTTGATCATGTGGAGGAGAGTGGGCAACCTCAGAAGGTGGTTCAACAACCTCAGGAACCACTGGGGCCTCAACAACTATAGGACCTCTTCTTACTTGATCACCTTCAAGTCTGAATCCCATGAACTTTTGCAAATGCTTGAAGCAATAGATGTTGGACTTTGGGATTGACTGGGCTTGCTCATTCTCAAAAGATACTCCAAAATGCTGAAAAACTGGTGTGAGATGAGCTGCATAAGGAAGGGATCTATGAAGATCTTTCCTTTTAGTTTCACTCATAATCTGGTACATGATGACATGCAAATTGACCTTTATCTCTTTCTTCGTGCAAAATGTAATGAACCTCTGTATGTCAGTTAACCTATCCCTTCCACCACCTTGAGGAGTGATTATAGTGGTCAAAATGTGATGGATCAGCCTCAAAGCAGGTGGGAAGGTGTTGGTGTTAAACCTGGTGACATAAGTCTGCTTGAGGTCTGACTCAACAGTTGGGAGTCCAGTCAGCAGAGAATAGGCTTCATGAAGGTCAAACTCAAAATCATGATAGTCAGCACCTTTATCAGGAATTCGAAATAATGTAGCAGCTAACTCAGTAGGCAACTTCATTGATATACCCTTGACCTCAGACTGGTAGCCCTCAGGTGTACATTCCAAATTCAGATAGAACTCTTGTACTAACCTTGGATATATGGTTCTGAACTCAGAAATGAAGGGCAACCAAGATTGAAAATTGAAGAACTGACGCACTTCTGGGAAGGTAGTTGCAAGGTCAGTGTCTTCAAGGTCAACAACTCTAGGTTTTAGGATGGATTTCCCTTCACTAGCCAGTTTAGAAGGGGTTGCCTCAGAGGGATGAGATGAACCAGATGAATTTGAGGAAGATTCCTCAGAGACTTCAGGAGAGGAGACCAATATCTTCCTCCTAGGGTGTGCAGATGTCCTCTGAGAAGGACCTCGACTGGAAGAGGGTACCCTACCTCTCTTGGATGGTGTAGGAGATGCAGATGAAGCACCTGGCTGCTCTGCTGGGTCATGCCGACGCTTGCTTCTCCTCTCAGTTGGAGGTATGTCAACGGCAATGGGCCTGGCAGTTGCCCTAGAACGAGCACCACGGCGAGGCATTTGCTTGCGAGGCATAGTTGCAGGAGAAGAAGGAAGAACAGGGGATGGTGGAGATGGTGTGAAGAGGATGGAGACAGAAATTGGTGGGAAGAGGGAAGAAGGATGAAAACTGCTGCCGTTTTCAAAGGTAAAGGACGGCCATGGGGTCGACCTGGGAAGAAGAAAAGGGGTTTTGGGGTAGAATAGTCCGCAGAACAAAAATCCTAAACCGCGCCCCAATAGATAAACCGCCTGGATTGCCTATGTGTCGACACAAGACATGGGTGTGTCGACCTGGGCTTGGACTGTGTCGACACAGGAATGTGGATGTGTCGACCTGGCCTGAAGAAGTTTTGAAGGTTTGAGCATGAGGAAAATTTGTAAATTTTGGGAAATCTTTAACATGATGAAATATGGATGGAATCAACGTGACAAGGATTTTTAAGAGATAAAAAAATTCATTTGTCATATTTTTACAAAAATCCAACAAACTTCAAGTTTTACACAACAACCTACAGATATTTTCATTAATTGACTTGAGCCATTAAAATGATAGTTTGAGTGATATAGAACATTCAATAGCCAATGACAAACTACCATATTCTCCAAATCCAAAGAAATAGAAATGTCTTTTAGATTGAAATCACTTGTGATGAAGTTAAACAACTTTGAGCACACTGATGGAAGACAAGGATGTTGATTTTAAGTAATTCTCCTTGGACATATATTTTTTTAATCAGACTATCAAATGTAGTAAATCTTTTTCACTCAAGAACTAATACTTTTTACACACCATAGTCCCTGGTTACTAAAGATTTACCCAAAAATATACGTTTATCAGACGCCAATATTTCCAGTTACTAAGTCATCATCAAAATGTATAGATCATTTTTTATTTAGTTTTTGAACCCCTTTGAACAGAGATAGCAATAATACGTCATGACATACATGGCACTTCATTCATTGTGAAGGTTTGTAGTTTCTCAGCATTTGTGTCATTGCTCTGTTGAATAATAAATGGAAGGAGAATTTTATAAAATTGAGATCATTTATATCTCACATCAGTTGCAAAGAATATGTTTAAAGTCAAAGCACACATGATTTTTCAGTCTTTGAAAGAGATTTAAATTTCTGTAGTCTTGAAGAGTATTGTTGAGAGTTGACTGCAAAAATGTAGTAGATCAATCAAAAAGTCATTTTGAGGTTCTAGCCAAACTTAATGAGCACATCATGAGAGGAAGTTGATATAACTCAAGAGGAATCTTGAATTTTGTAAAAGAATGAGTAGTGAATTCATTAGCTCCCCCTGAAATGATGATTCCAAAAAATTTTCATCAGGATAAAGATAAGCAAGAATTGGGAAAACTGAAATGTTTCTTTTTGAAGAACAAAAGCTCCCCCTCAACAATTGCATATTTAATTCTTGATACTTGGCGGAGACATATACTCTCGCATAGTGAAAGTGTCCAGACAAGCAGAACTTGTCCTTCTTCAAATCACCATTTGATATACCAAGAATTTCAACACAATGTGAGTTGAAGAATTTATTAACAAAAAGAAATGGAAGTTGATTTGAGAGAGATGTGAACAACATGAATCAAGGAAGCAAAGAGAATGATGGAACAGTGACTCCCCCTCAGAACATGCCTAAACACTCAACCCAATGAGAGTTATCAAGAAGATGGACATTTGCAAAGACCAAGCTCTCTCCTCAAGGATGAAAACCTGCTGTCAGGAAGAGGTTTAGTGAAGATATCAGCAATTTGTTTTTCAGTTTCAATAAAGAGGAGTTCAAAAGATTTCTTTGCTACCTCATCTCTCAAGAAATGATGCCTAATTTCAATGTGTTTTGTTCTAGAATGCTGAATTGGGTTTTTAGACAGATTTATGGCACTTGTGTTATCACAAAGAATTGGAACACAACCTAACTCTTGGTTATAATCAAGAAGCTGATGTTTCACCCAAAGAATTTGAGTGCCACATCGACCAGCTGCAACATACTCAGCCTCTGCAGTTGATAGAGCAACTGAGTGTTGCTTTTTGGAAGCCCAAGAGATTAGGCAGCCACCTAAGTACAAACACAAGCCACTTGTGCTTTTTCTATCAAGTTTACACCCAGCATAATCAGCATCACAATAGGCAATCAAATCTAATTTACAACCAGCAGGATACCAAATACCAAGATCACATGTTCCAACAAGATATTTGAAAATTCTTTTAACAGCTAACATGTGACTTTCTTTAGGATTTGCTTGAAATCTAGCACACAAGCATACACTGAATTGAATATCAGGTCTAGAAGTGGTGAGATAGAGTAGAGAACCAATCATACCTCTGTATGTCTTTGGGTCTACTGACTTACCAAGTGAATCTTCTTCTAGTTTCACATTAATTGCAATGGGTGTGCTTGAGTGCTTGAGGTTCTGGAAGTCAAACCTTTTCAGAAGTTCTTTGACATATTTGGTTTGGCTTATAAAGATTCCCTCACTGGTTTGGTTAACCTGCAATCCCAAGAAAAATTGTAAGTCTCCCATCAAGCTCATTTCAAATTCAGTTTTCATTTGATTTGCAAATTCAGTGCACAGGCTCTTATTGGTGGATCCAAAATTATGTCATCAACATAAATTTGGACTGCAATTATTTGTTTATTTACAGTTTTTGTGAACAAAGTTTGATCAACATTACCTCTAGAGTATCTTTTTCAAGCAGAAAAGAGCTCAAACGGTCATACCAAGCTCTTGGAGCTTGCTTAAGACCATAAAGAGCCTTATTAAGCTTAAAAACATGATTATGATATTTTTCATTTTCAAAGCCTGGAGGTTGTTCAAAAAAAATATTTTCTTTTATGTAACCATTCAAAAATGCACTCTTGACATCCATTTGATAAACTTTAAACTTCAATGAAGATGCAAAAGCAAGGAAAATTCTTACAGCTTCTAGTCTAGCTACAGGGGCATATGACTCTTCAAAATCAATTCCAAATTATTGGTTGTACCCCTTTGCAACTAGTCTAGCTTTATTCCTTATGACTTGACCATTTTCATTCAATTTATTTCTGAATACCCATCTAGTGCCAATGACAGATTGGTCACTGGGTCTAGGTACTAATTCCCACACTTGATTTCTTTCAAATTGATGAAGTTCATCATGCATTGTTTATCCAGTCTGAATTCATTAGAGCTTCATCAATTGACTTTGGTTCAATTTGGGAAATTAGTGCTAGTGGGTCTTCATGAATTGCATTCAAGAATGATGATCTAGTTCTTACCCTATCATGTACATTGCCAACAACATTTTCTATTGGGTGATCTCTCAAAATCTGTGTTCAGGAATTACCTGTTGAGGTGCATTTAAATTTGGAACAACATTACCTGATCCACTTGGAGTAGGTGAGTGATTGTTCAAATTTTCATCAAGGTCTTCATTCTCCTCAACAGTTGGTGAAGAATCAACAATAAAGTCATCCTCTTCATTATCTGGACAGTCCCTGCAAGATTTAGAATAATGAGTTGAAAAGGAATTTTCATCAAAAACTACATGTGGAGACTCTTCAACAGTTTTGTTTTTGAGAGAATAAACTCTAAATGCTCTTGAAATTTCAGAATAGCCAAGAAAGATGGCTTCCTGACTTTTAGCATCGAATTTATCAAGATTTTCTTTATTGTTGTTATGCACAAAACATTTACACCCAAAGACTTTGAAATAAGACAAGGTTGGTTTTTTTTTTCAACAATTCATAAGGGGTTTTTCTGATTTTTGGTCTGACCAATGCTCTATTGAGAATATGATTTGCTGTATTTACAGCTTCAGCCCAGAAGGATTTGGGCAATTTGCTTTCCAAGAGCATGGATCTTGCCATTTCCACAAGTGTTCTATTCTTTCTTTCCACAACCCCATTTTGTTCTGGAGTTCTTGGTGAAGAAAACTTGTGAAAATTGTGAAGCTCAGCACATAAATCAGAGAAAGATTTGTTTTCAAATTCACCCCCATGATCAGTCAAAATATTTTTGATTTTATAAGAAAACTTGTTAAGGCAGAGGTACAGAAATTCTGAATTCAGGGCAAGCATCACTTTTGTGGGATAAAAAGATAACCCATGTAAATCTAGTAAAATCATCAATAATGACAAAACCATATCTTTTGCCACTCAGACTTAGAATTCTTGTTGGGCCAAAGAGGTCCATATGAAGCAATTCTAGTGACTTAGATGTGAGTACATCATTGAAGGTTTTAAAAGATCTTCTGGTTTGTTTTCCTTGGGCACAAATCCCACAAATTTGATTCTCTTTATTTGAAAAAGATTCAGGAAGACCTTTGACCAAATTTAGCCTTAACAGCTTATTTATTGTTCTGAAACTTGCATGACCAAGTCTTTTGTGCCAAGTCCATGCAATTTCATTTTTATTTGCAACAAGACAAATGTTTTCAGAAAAGTTTTTATCAAGGTTGATCATGTAAACATTGTTTTCTTTTTTCCAAAGAATTTTATTTCATCAGTTGAAGAGTCAATTATTCTGCAAAAATCTGATTCAAACACAACTCTGTGACCTTTGTCACATAGTTGGCTAATGCTCAGCAAATTATAATTCAGACCATCAACTAACAAAACATTATCAACTGAGTTTGAGGAAGATTGACCAACCTTTCCAGATCCAATGATTTTTCCTTTATTTTTACCTCCAAAAGTGACAGAACCTCCCTCCTTTTCAATCAGGAATGAAAATTTCGCTTTATCTCCTGTCATGTGTCGTGAGCACCCACTATCAAGAAACCACACATTTGAGTTGGGTGCACGACCTTCCTGCAAAATTAATCAGTGGAGAGAAGATTTTGGTACCCAAACATTGTTGGGACCATCAGATTGTTTGAACAATGACAACAAATCTTTTCTAATCCAAATCTGACTTGTTTTCTGCTTTTGTTTTATTTCAGTGGTGTTTTTTGCCTTTTTCAATTTATCCTTCCCTTTTGGAATAAAAACACCAGTGTTCTTTTTCTCATTAGGATGAGAGTTTTGCATTTGGACATGATTGTTCATTTGTGGAGGTCCAAACCAAGGGTTTTGTTGGTACATTGAAAAGTTTGGATAAAGTATTGAGGATGGTACCAAAAAGGATTGTAACACCATTGGTTCCAAGAATTGGTCCAATCAGCTTGATGTGCTGTCTTGGAAGTCCAAGTTTATCATGAATGTTTTCTCTTGTGTTTTTATTATTTTTCAAGTTTTTATTTGATTTTTTGGTTGACTGGTTGGTGGTTTTTGAGGTTGAGCAGGTCGACCTGTCTTTGATTGGTGTCGACTCAACAGTCACATATTTCATCTTTTTGTTGACTGGTGTCGACCTGTCAGGTGAGTGTGTCGACCTGTTTGGTTTCTCTTTGTTCTTGCTTTTCAAATTCTTTGTTGTGATACCAATTGGTGTACTGTTTGACACTTGCTTGTTTTTTTTTTTCTCAGGACTAGGACTTTTGACAAATTTTATTAAAGGTGCTTTTTCCCTCATTTCACCAGATTTATCTTTCTTGGAGTTTTGTGTTGAAAATCCTAGTCCATGTGTTACAGATTTCATTCTTGTTCCTAACAAGGCATCCAGATTATCTTTTCCTTTTGTAAAGGTTCCAATGACTTGTTCTTTTTCTTTCAACTGGTTTTCTAAAGTTTTGATTTCATAATCACTTTGTTGTTTTTCTTTTTGTTGCAATTCCAGTTTTTCAAACCATTTCTTAAAGTCATTGTTGGCCTTTTGGGATGCAAGCTTGAGCTCATCAATTACATTTAGAAGATTTTCTTTTTCTTCATTAAGCTCAGCCACTTCATTTTCCAATTCAGATATTCTTTTGTTTGTTGATTGGTTATGCAGGATGTTTTTAATTTTCTTCTTTAGATGCTTATTTTCTTTTCTTGTTTCAGAATAGTTTTCAACTAATTCAGCATAAGCATCTTGCCAATCATCAATTGTATAATCTTCAAAGGATGTACTTACCTTTCCATCAGAACTGTTTGCCATAAAGCAGATTTCCTCACTTTCAGAACTTGAGGACCTTTCTTCTTCATTTTCACTTGGATCTTCATCTGACCAAGTGGCAACCATTGCTTTAGGCTTCTTGAATTTATTGATCTTCTTGTATTTTTCCTTCTTGTTCTCAGGACATTCTCCTTTCATGTGTCCTGGTTTGTTGCACCTGTAACAAATAACAACTTCATCAGTTTTCTGATTTCTATTTGAATTGGCATTTGAAAAGGAAGTATTTCTTTTCCCAGATGAGAATTTCTTTTTCCCAGTGAATTTTCCCTTTCTAGATTTTAAGAATTTTCTGAATTGCCTGGTCATGAGGGCAAGTTCATCCTCATTGGACTCAGACTCATCAGAACTTGTTTTCTCTTGATTTTTGTCCTTGTTACTAGATGAAGCTTTAAGTGCTACTGGTTTGGTTTTGATTATGTGCTCTTCATTTCTCTTCAAGTTTATTTCATAAGTCATCAAAGATCCTATGAGTTCATCCAAAGAGATTTTGGATAAATCTTTAGAGTCTTCAATGACTGTGGCCTTAGTGTGCCAAATTGAAGAAAGAGAGCGCAAGATTTTTCTTACCAAATCAGCATCTGTGTAGTCCTTACCTAGAGCCTTCAGTCCATTCACAATGATCATGAACCTAGCAAACATTTCAGAAATCGTTTCATCAGATTTCATCATGAATAATTCATACTCAGAAACAAGAATATTTGCTTTGGTTTCTTTTACTTGGGATGTTCCCTCATAGAGTAACTCAAGCTTATCCCACATCTCCTTGGCAGATTTGCACATGGAGATTCTTGAGTACTCCTTTGGGTGGACTGCACATTGAACCATGTTCATGGCACTGTAGTTCAGGGTGGCCCTCCTAATTTGCTCCCTGGTCCAGGTTTCCTCTTCTCCCTGGTTTTCATAGGGACCTACCTCAACTACCCTCCAAATCTCATAGTTCTGGGCTCTAAGGAAGACTTGCATTCGATTCTTCCAATAGGAATAGTCAGTCCCATTGAAGAAGGGTGGCCTATTGATGGAATGGCCTTCAGCAATGAAACCTCTAGAATCCATTGAATCAAAATAAGGTTCAAAGAAGGAAACACTTAACAAACAAGCAAGTGAAACACACAGAACAAACAAAACACTCAGATCAGATCAGATATGAACCCGCTCTGATACCAATTGTAGGATCGAAAAAGGGATGGGCCAGATCTAGAAGGGGGGTTGAATAGATCTAGGCCAAATACTGCGGAAGCTTAGCCAATTTTAAAGATGTTTGAATCAGAGTCAACTTAGAAAAGCAATTCACAGATCTGATGAGTGATTGTGTGAATTAAGTGATTAAAGTGAGTGATCAAGTTGATTAGAAGAGTAATCAAAATCCTATGCATACATCTAACGCAAGGTGAAGTTAAATCACAGATCAAACCACTGCACAAGATTTTTAGGTGGTTCGGAAATCACACCATGTGATTCCTACATCCACCCCTCACACAGTGAGGCTCCACTATTCAACTTGAATACACCACACACTGGAGCTTGACAACTCCAACACACTGAGTTCAACAACTCACACACAACCTCTAGAGCAAGACTACTCTAGAAACTTGAGCACAACTGCTCAACCACAACCTGAGTGCGACGACTCAACACAATTGAGCACAAAGGCTCACAACCAACTTGCTAGATCAAAAACAACAAGATCCAGATCCTCTAGCAATGATCTGATCCATAAAGAGTTCATTCAAGGAGACTAGTGCAACAAATCATGCACAATCTCAAGAATGATTCAGAAGAACTAAGGGGAATTAAGGAGTTGTATGTAGAATCCTTGTTCTTCAGATGAACTCCCTTGTAGAAGGCTGAATTGAGAAGATGCTTGAACTCTTGAAGTCCCTGGGCGATGCTCTGCAATTTGTGCCTCTGGATCTTCCTTGAACTCTTCTCAATTGGCTGCTTCTACTTGATTTGCTCCCTTGGAAGTGATCTCACTTCATCTTCATGGATCAATCTTCACTTTTGTGCTTGCAAAGATGGGAATTGGCTTGAAGCAGCACAAGGAGAGCAAGAACGAGAGGAGAGCTCTGTCTTGCCACCAAAGGGGGCTTTTTGGAAGGCTCTTCAAGAGTTCTGCTTCTTGGGGGCCGATTAGATAGGTATTTATACCCCATCATGGCCAAAAGAACCCTTGGGGTATGTGGGCACATGATCCAAGGCCGATCCAAGTGATCCCTAGAGTGCCACGTGTCCAGGTGGGACTTAAAGTGAAAAAGTTGTCGGAGTGTGTCGACACAGTCATTGGGTGTGTCGACACACTTTCCCAACTCCACAAAATAGGTCTTCAGGGAGAGGTCACTAGTGTCGACACTGCCTGGGACTGTGTCGACACACTGTCCCAACCTGTCAACTGGGTTCTCTGGGAGCTGGGTCTAGTGTCATACCACTTGGGACTGTGTCGACACACTTGACCATTTCTTCATTACTTTGCCTTAGGGTTTGATACCCTGTGTCGACACCAGTAGTGGGTGTGTCGACACTACCCTTGCAAGAGATGTATGTCCCTGAGAAATAAACACACAAATCATTAGTCCAATATATTATCATGAATATATATGATAAAATGTGTTTGGAAACATGCTTTTTGAATATTGTTATTACATGTGTGATGTATTTAACATGTTCCATTTATTGTGCATTAAAATCACAACTTGTCATCGTCAAAATTATGAGGGGAAATGTATTAAATTCACACTCAACCCAGCACCATGCTGTATTAATACTGCGCCCAGCCCTCTTCTAGATGCATCTGTATACACAACAAATCCACCACTTCCTGCCGGTAGTGTCAATATTGGTGCTGTAGTAAGCCTTTTCTTTAATTCCATAAAACTTTTCTGACACTCCTCGGACCACACAAATGGCACACCCTTCCTAGTCAGTCTAGTCATGGGTGCCGCAATCTTAGAAAAATCTTGTATGAAGCGCCTATAATAACCTGCCAGCCCCAAGAAACTTCTAATCTCTGTAATTGTCTTAGGCACTTCCCACTTCATTACAGCTTCTACCTTACTTGGATCAACTGCCACTCCATCTGTTGAGATGACATGACCCAAAAATTGAATTTCCTTCAACCAGAACTCACACTTACTAAATTTAGCAAACAACTGATTATCTCTTAATAATTGAAGAGTAAACCTCAAATGAGCAGCATGCTCCTCTTCAGAGGCTGAATAAATCAGAATATCATCTATAAAGATCACAATGAATTGGTCCAAATACAGATGAAAAATTATGCTCATTAGATCCATGAAAGCTGCATGAGCATTGGTCAGCCCAAACGGCATAACCACAAACTCATAGTGACCATATCTAGTCCTGAAAGCTGTTTTATCTATATCCTCCTCTCTAATTCTCAATTGATGGTACCCTAACCTCAAGTCAATTTTTGAAAACACCTTGGCTGACTGCAATTGGTCAAACAAATCATCTATTCTTGGTAACGGGTACTTATTCTTAATGGTCACATCATTCAACTTTATATAATTAATACACATTCGAAAGCTTCCATCCTTCTTTTTCATAAATAACACTGGTGCTCCCCACGGGGAGTGACTTGGCCTAATAAACCCTTTTTCTAGCAATTCTTCCAATTGCTTTTTCAACTCTTTGAGCTCTACCGGTGCCATCCGATAGGGTGCTTTAGAAATCGGCATGGTACCCGGCAACAACTCAACAGTAAAGTCCACCTCTCTGTGTGGAGCTAAACCAGGCAACTCATCTGGAAACACATCTGCAAATTCCCTAACCACGGGAACTGCCTCAATTGACTTACTAGTTTCTATCAAACTTATTGAAGCTAAGTAAGCCACACACCCCGTATTAATTAACCTTCTAGCTCTAATTGCAGAAATTATAAACTTAGAAGCACAGAAAGGCATAACTTGATATTCAAATACAGAACCATTAGGGTGACAAAATCTGATCCTTTTCTTTCTGCAATCTAGCATAGCTCCATAGGCCTCAAGCCAGTCCATACCCAAAATGATATCATAATCGGTCAACTGCAAAGCATATAATCGACCTGGCATCTGGTTCCCTTCAAACACAACTGGAGCCTCATCTATATAACACGAGGTGAGCATAAACTCACCAGAGGGAACCTCCACTACTAATTCACATGATTTTTCTTCTATAGGATGAGTCATACTATCCAAAAACTCTTCAGAAATAAATGAATACGAGACACCTGAATCAAATAAAACTTTTGCTGAATATTCATAAATAGAGATAGTACCTTCTATCATATTCGATGCCTTTGCCTGGGCACGGGTGATAGCCATAACCCGTCCCCTACCTCTCTCCGGTAATGCTCCTCTGCCACGACCTGTCGGTGGCTGCTGAGACTGTTGCGGCTGCTGAACACCTCTACGATAACCATATTCCCTCAAATAGGGACAATTACGGATCAAATTCCCCGGCTGATTGCAGTTAAAACACCTATAGCCTGGTGGAAGGATAGGCTGCCTGGCGGTACTTTGCTGCGATTCTTCCACCTCCGACTTGCCACGACCCTGCTAAATTTGCTGACGACCTCCCCATCCTCTTCCTTTACGTTTAAATGCCTGCTTTAATTTTTGACCCCACTTACCAAAACCAGATGAGGAAGGTCCTGCTGAAGCTTTACCTTTACTCACACCTGCTGACTGCTGGGGTAGCCGGAAACTACCCGAACTTGACTCGCCCACCTGACGAGTCCGAACTGCTCTTTCAAGAGTAGCTGCTCTCTGGGCTGCTTCTTCAACTGTTCTACACATTAATGGTATTATTGCAGTCTGCAATTCTGGCCTCAAACCACGGATAAAATATTCAACCATCATAGCATTATCCATGACAACATAGGGGGCATACCTACTTAGTGCCATGAACCGCATCTGATATTCCAGAACCAAAGTCCCACCTTGCTGCAAGGTCCTGAACTGCTCCCTTTTTGCCTGCTGCACTTAAAGAGGAGAGAATGTATCGTTAAACGCTTCAAGAAATTCAGGCCAGGCAATAGCACCCTCTGTTCTGCCTATAAAGGTGGTCTGCATCTTCAGACGCCACCATTCTTGCGTAAATCCCCTCAACTGAAAAGTAGCCAACACAACTTTGTCTGCTGCCGGACACCTCATGGTCATAAAGACCCTCTCAATCTCATGAATCCAGTGCTCAGCTGTGTCTAGATTCGGCCCTCCTGTATAAGTGGGCAACTGCAACCTTAAATACCTTTCAATTTGCACCACTGGCTCTTCTGCCGCAATCACGGGTGGTGATGGTGGTACTGGTGCCACAAAAGGTACCTCCACCCCTGGTTGTGGAGGAACTGGGGCCACAGGTACCGCCTCTCCGACCACTGGTGGTACCGGTGCCTGCTGATCCATCCTCATCCGAATATCGGTGAGGCTCTCCCAAATCCTTTCTATCATCCGCTGAGTGGATTCCTCAGGGTCATCTCTTCCACCACCCCAGTCTCTTCTATCAGCCATTACAACTACCTACACCCACAACAAGCCAACCATAGGCAAAACAACGAGTCATTACAAAACCAAGGCCAGCTACCAGCAGTGTATCTAGAAGAAGATATGGCTATGTAACTTCTTAATTCCTTTATATTCACACGGACCTTGCTCTGATACCAGCTGTGACGGAACGCTTCGTCCAAGCCCGTTAAACCAGTAACGTACCTGACCCGAGTCCGTCTCCCGCGAACGGGCCGAAGCCTCGCAAGGGATACCACACACTAGTCCGTGAAAACACAAAGGAACACACCATTGCATTTAAAATATACAAGGTTTTACATAGCCAATTTTAAAAGAAATAAAGGAAAGTACACAAGCCTGGGGCATACCCCGAGGTACAACAGGTACAACTGAAGAAAGAAAAGCTATACTGCTGGAGGCGCTGGGCCAACACCGCTACGTCGCGGCTCCGAACTGGACGACGGTAGAGAAACCTCCTCCTTGCCCTCGCCTGTGGGGAGTAGGGGTGAGCCTCTCTAGTCACTGGCTCAGTAGGGAACTCCCCCAACACCGAGCAAACCAAACACAAGTACCGAAAGCAGTAAACTATGCTAGCAATTTATAGCACAACTAAACAGGATATTAAAGCTATAAACAAACTCACCGCTAGCCGACTGCGTAAAATGGCTGTAATAAATAAACAGAAAAACTCCAACACGTGTACGAGCTACGGTAGAGACCGCCACACTCGAGCCACGTAGACTGATTCGCGACACCAACAACAGACTCAGACAAACTAACACATGTCTACCTCTCAGTCTCGCAGCCACGGACGAAAGGTCTAGCTACCGCTCCACGTGAAAAAGACAAGCAACTGTGGAGACCAACTAAACACCACCACCTGCGGACCACATGGTCGCAGGCCCATGCCTGGCACCCCTAGAGATCCTGGCATGGGCTCGTTAGAGTGAGGCACTGGAAAAAGACTAGTCGGGGACCAGTGTCGACAATTGGTGTCCGTAGCCCCAACTAAGAGCACGCTACAAGTGACTAAAAACAAACTCAAGAGTCACTGTCACACTGTCGTCTTTCCCTCAGCCGGACGTACAACTCAAACTAAGGAGTGAGGGTGTCCAGGTCAGATGACACAGACCTCGGCGGTACAGCACAAGTACAGGGACAAAGCCCCGAGCTAACAGCCTGGCTCACAGAGAACCTGGAGCACCCAACTGGAGAGGTAACCACGGTAGGCGTCTACTACCTGACATGCACACAGAAACCACATGCGCACCACACAAACCACGTGAAATCTCAGGTAAACCTCGTGTACTGACGGTCCACAACACGTGAACACCACCTGCCTCGTGTGAACACTATGTCCACAGGCAAACTACTAGCTAGCTACGTGACCTGTGAGCTAGCCTCGAAATCCACATGCTTCCCAGAGCGCCATAAGTGCCAATGCACTGCTCACTAACACTGAGCATACCAATAACAATAATCGGATAATCACATGCGTAAACCATGCACAAATAGGGCCTCTCGGGCCAAGTCACGACAACCTATTGGGTCGCCTTCAGAAGGCGTCGCCACGACATGTCGCCTTCATATCCAGAACGCGACCTACTTATCTGTCGCCTCTTGATCCTTAACGCGACACATCGTTGTGTCACATTCAGAACGCGACATAGGGGCCCGTCGCCTTACCAGGCGGGAACCCTAATCCGAGCTCTCTCCATGACAGCCCATTTTCACAATACAAACCACCCTTAATTCTTCGTTTTCATGCTTTTTGAATACCTAAGCATGCTATCTATTGTTAGAAACACGTTAAACTGATTAGAACCCAATCCCATGCGATTTACACCCTGAAAACCGAAAGAGTTCACCTACCTTCATGAAGAACACGCTATGCAGCGATCTCCCGGCGTTTCCCCTGCTTCTCCCGGACTCCCTGCAACGAGGACACGCCGAAAACGCCAAATCCCAGCTGAAATCGCCACAGCACTTCCCCCTGGCCGAGCAGAAACCTTGAGCGTTCTGCTTGGCTGGGGTTACTTAAAAACCTGCAGCGGTTCGGAACGTGACGGATCGTGGCGTCGCGACCAGGTCACGACGGACCTGAGCGTCACCTTCCCAACGCCCGCTGCCCTGAGTGCTACACGTGGCGCACATGCAGACGCTCAACGCACCAAGGCGGCCACATGAACGCGACGGCCACCTCTGTCGCGTTAATAACGCGACAGACCTTCCTGTCGCGATGACAGGCTGAGCAATCTAGGGTACTGTAGGCCCAAATTGTCGGCCCAGTAAGCCCCAGAAACACACACACACACGGCACACAAGCCACATTGGCCTCACATTGGCCACCACAAACGTTAAACACACAATCCACGAGGATCCGAAAAATGCACGACGTTACATTACTATCATCTAAAAAGAAATTTCGTGCTCAAGATTCATAATATAACTTTACACACAATATACACATACATTTACAAATACTATCATCTAAAAATATTTAAAACATTACTCAAACAAGTAACGATATCCTTTAGCCATTTCATCGGCTAACTTTCAGGTATCCTCACCACCCAGCCTATTCTCCCATCTGACTTTAACTAACTCAATTTCTTTATTTCGTAACCTTTTTGTCTTGCGATTAGTAATTTTTACTGGATATTCAGGCATGGACATGTCCGGTCTCAAATCACTTCCTTGATAACTGATTATCTGCGCTGGGTCTTCAATACACTTCTTTAACATGGAGACATGAAAGATATCATGAACATCTGCAAAATCTGCTGGCAAATCCAGTTTATACGATGTCTCCCCAATTCTTTCCAACACTTGGAAGGGACCTACATATCTCGGACTCAGCTTTCCCTTCTTACTAAATCTCACAATACCGTTGCTAGGAGAAATTGTCAGAAAAACATAATCTCCAACTTCAAATTGAAGTGGCCTTCTCCGATAATCAGCATAACTTTTCTGCCTATTTTGAGCTGTTTACAATTTTTCTTTAATAAACTTTACCAATTCTGTAGTTTGCTGAACTAACTCAGGGCCCACTAACTGCCTCTCTCCCACTTCATGCTAATTTAAAGGTGTTCTACATGGTCTTCCATATAAAGCTTCATACGGTACCATCCCAAGGCTGGTATGGTAACTATTATTATAAGCAAACTCCACCATACCCAAATGATGCTCCCAGCTACCACCCCAAACTAAACAACAAGCTCGCAACATATCTTCAATCGTCTGGATAGTTCTCTCTGTTTGACCATCCGTCTGCGACAGTCCTGCCCGTCACGTTTTTTGGTATAAATATCCAGGGCCGTTACAGTGACAGTCCTGCCCGTCACGTTTTGATAACCGCCAGGGATCCGCGATCATCTGCATGTGTGTCGCGTGTCACGCGCTGGGCGACTTGCAGATATCAGCCTCAGGAAGGCGACGCTCAGGTCCATCGCGATGAGGTTGCGACAGAGTGGTCCGTCTCATTCTTAAGCGCAAGCGGTGCTTAAACCCTGCTGGCCAGAACAGAGCACGATATGCTCTGTTCAGCCAGGGGGGAGGTGCTATGCAGGTTTCTTGGGGATTTTCGGCGTGGGAGCTTGCGGAGTGGTGTGTTCTCGCCGCGGGAAGCTCGCGTGAAGCGGGAGAAACACCGAGGGATCGCCGTACTGCGCGTTCTTCGCGGAGGTAGGGTGACTCTTCCTTTTTTTTGGGCTGTAGATCGTGGATGACGATCAATCGACTTGTTATTTACGTTTATAACAATAGATACCATGATTAGGGACTCACAAAAGCATGAAAAACATGAATTAAGGGTGGTTTGCATAGCATAGAATGGTAATCCGTGGAGAGGATCCCGGATTAGGGTTCCTGCCTGTGAAGGCGACGGAACCCCCTGTCGCGATCTGAATGCGATAGGTCAACCCATCGTGTTCAGGTGGGGAACGCGACATTTAGGTGCGTCGCGTTCATGTGGTGAACGCGCCATATCAGGCTGTTGCATTCTGAAGGCGACACAGGCCCATGTCGCGACGACAGCCGAGTGGTCTGAATATGTATGACTTATGTGATATGATTATCCGATTATTATTATTCGATGTATTTGGTAACACCATGTGGTGCAATGGCGCCAGTGGCGTTATTAGAGTGTGTGTTTATGAGGCTAGCGTGTCGGTTACGCAGCTAGCTAGTGGTTTACGTGTTGGCGTGATATGCACGAGAATCGTATTGTGTTCACGTGTTGTGGACAATTGGTACTCGTGGTTGTCGTGAGATTTCACGTGGTTTGTGTGTTAGTTATAGGTGTCCTCAAGCCAATCATAACTTGTACAATCTTGTTCTTTAATAATAATAATAGGAAGGCTTTTATATTCATTATGTGTAATTCGTTTATCGTTTCATTATGAAGTCCATGAATATGCTCAATGGATATTAATTATGATGAGATCATAACAATGGGATTAATGTCCTTTAAACGCATATTCTTAATTGTTCCTAGTCAGAGGATATTCGAGAAGGACATCGGATATCCGGTTAGACTAGTACAGGTTGCACCTGCTCATATGATAAGGGTGACTGATCTCATAGTCACTTGTGTGAAGACACTAAGGTGAATCTGTAGGTGCTCATTGGAGAATGATTTCACTGAACTGATCTGTTATGAATCGCTGGATGGTAATATTACCTAACTATCAACCAACTAGATTCATTGTCACAGTGGCGTGATTGGTCCTTAGACCTGAGACACCAAGGACACCTTGTTGGTGGACTTCTAGGTTTTGACCTTAACTCATAGATCTCTAGCCATGAGGTCTTAATCAGTTAAGTGTTCAGATCTGGTGGAATACCTTCGAAGGTGATTGTGTGGTCAATATGGGATCACTCGCTCTCGGTAATAAGAGAGTGAATGCTCTAGGGAAAGATGACTAATAGTCCCTAGCCAGGGCAAGACTACTTATCAGAAAAGGAGTTTTTTGATATTGCTATGCGGCATCTAAACCAAGTGAGTGCACATATTAGGGTTTGACAGTTGACCATACCCTAAGTGCGCTCGAGAGCATTGTACGAGCGAAGAACTATAGTCACGTGGTAACTGTTGACAGAAAGGGTTCCTTGATTGGGTTGCTGAACCCTAATGCTTTCCAAGATCAAGTGGTGTTGCTTGGTACCCAACTTGATTGGAAGCCCGGTCAATTATCGTGAGATGATAATTGATTATGTAATTAATTAATATGAGATATTAATTAATTGCAGTAAGTCAATAAAGAGTTATTGGACTTAATGGGCTGAAAACTGGACTAGCACTTGGGCCTAGAGTGTAACGTCGCATGTTTTCGGATTCTTATGGATCATGTGTGTAATGGTTGTGATGGCCAATGTGGTTTGGACGTGCGGTGTGCGTAGGTGTAGTACAGGTTTGGTTCTGAAATAAGATAGAACCTGCTGCAGTTTATTAGGAGTTGACAGCCAGGTGTGGACGTTGATTGGATTGGCGTCCATCGAAGGTGACGCCAACCTTATGAACTTAATGGCAGGCTTTGTGGACGTTTATGGTGGCGGTTTCCTTAAACGGCATTATGGTTGACGCCAACTTGTGCGACCTGCAGAATATAGGTCTACCCGAAGACAGTTCCCTCAGCTCATTCTCCCTCTCCCTTGCCCTGTTTTCATGTCCCTTTCTTCCCCACTACTTCCAACGGTTGTAAAAGGATAATTGGAGGATCGTGGAACGCGAGACGGTGACGAATAGGCCAAGGAAACGCCGGAACATGGTGTAATTTCCGTAGGAGCTGACGAATAGGTAATGATCCCTTTAGTTCCTATAGGTTGTGATAATGCAATTGGAAAGCATGAATCTACATGATAATTGTGTTTTTGGGTAATGGTATCCATGCGGGGTACATGGGTGGTTTGAGCAATTTAACAATGGAAACATGTTGTTTCGAGTTGATTAGGATTTACGCATGTTAGAGAAAGTGTTTCCTCGTGTTTTTCTATTGGTTTTAGGGCTGAGAATACCTGAGGTATCAGCCCAGGGTTTCTGTGAAGTTGATGGCCGAAGATCTTGGCGTCAACATCGATTGACGCCAGGTTCTTCAGCTGGGAGATTAACGGCCAGATACCTTGCCGTTTACATCCCATCGACGGCAGTTGATGCTGCCGCCAGCATGTTTTTATGAAAATGTTGTTATATCAGATATTTAATGTTATCGAGCGGTGCAACGATAATTGTGGTGCACCCAGTGCTCGTGGTTTCTGAGACTAGCGTACTGGGTACGCAGTTGGTTGGTTCTTTACCTGTTTACGTGGTGTTCACGTGTAGTGGACTACTAGTGCACGCGGTTTACATGAGTCTTCACGTGGTTTGTGTGTGACGTGCACGTGGTTTTATGTACGTGGCAAGTAATACGACACCTACCGTGGTTACCTCTCTAGTTGGGTGCCCCAGGTTCTTTGTGAGCCAGGCTGTTAGCTCGGGGCTTTGTCCCGGTACTTGTGTTGTACCGTCGAGGTCTGTGTCGTCTGACCTGGACACCTCACTCCTACGTTTGAGTTGTACGTACGGATGAGGGAAAGACGATAGTGGGACAGTGACTGCCGTACTTGTCTTTTAGTCACTTGTAGCGCGCTCGTAGTTGGGGGTACGGACACCAGTAGTCGACACTGGTCCCCGGCTAGTCCTTTTCCAGTGCCTCACCCTAGCGAGCCCCGGCCAGGGTCTCTAGAGGTGCTAGGCATGGGCCGGTGACCGTGTGGTCCGCAGGTGGTGGTGTTTAGTTGGTCTCCACAGTTACTTGACCTTTTTACGTGGAGCGGCAGCTAGACCTTTCGTCCGTGGCTGCGAGACTGAGAGGTAGACCTGTGTTAGCTTGTCCGAGTCAGTCTCTGGTGTCGTGAACCAGTTCACGTGACTCGTGTTTGGCTGTCTCTACTTTAGCTCGTTTTCTTGTACTGGTTTGCCATTTAATTATTACAGTTGTTTTTCGTAGTCGGCAGACGGTAAGTACTTTTATAGCTTTCATATCCTGCTTAGCTGTTTTATAAATTGTTGGTACTGTTTACTGCTTTTGTACCTGTGTTTTTTGTTTGCTCGGTTTTGGGGGAGTTCCCTACTGAGCCAGTGACTAGAGAGGCTCACCCCTACCCCCACAGGTGAGAGCGAGGAGGACGTTTCTCGACCGTCGTCCAGTTCGGAGCCGCATCGTAGCGGTGCAGGGTCGATACCTCCAGCAGTGTAGTAGCAGCTCCAGCAGTGTAGTGTAGCTAGTTTGTTTACTTGTTTCAGTTGTACCTCGGGATATGCCCTGGGCTCTTGTACTTCTTTTCAGTTTTGTGGAAATATGGCTATGTAAACTTATGATATAAATATATAAAATGACATGTTCCTTTATGTTTACACGGACTGTGGTGTGGTATCCCTTGCGAGGCTTCGGCCCGTTCGCGGGAGACGGACTCGGATCAAGTACGTTATCGATTTAACGGGCTTGGACGAGATGTTCCGTCACAGTTGGTATCAGAGCAAGGTCCGTGTTAATAAAAGGGAACTAGAATGATACAAAGCCTTATTTCGGTCTTTGTACACTGCTGGTAGGGGCCCTGGTTTCTGATAATTTGTTGTTTTGTTTTTGTTTGGTGTTCTGCTTATGTAGAAGTTTGAAATGGCTGATAGAAGAGATTGGGGTGGTGGAGGAGATGATCCAGAGTAGAGCACTCAGTGTATGATAGAGGGGATTTGGGAAAGCCTCACGGATATTCGGGCAAGGATGGATTAGCAGGAGCCAATGCCGCCAGCAGCAATACCCCCAGTTGTTGGAGGGGTTGTAGTACCCCGGAAAATCCATTAATTAAAAATTATGGATAAATTGAAATTTTATCAATTTATAAATTCAATTAGTTAAAAAGGTGCACATCATTATTGCATGCGTATAAACCCTATAAAAATTTCGTAAAAATAGTAGTTATACTTTAAATAATGTTCTCTAACGATCCATCATGAAATTTGGGCATAGAAAAATCGTTCGGACTTAGTTTAAGAATTTATGCGACTTATTAGCATAATTAAGGAATAAGTCGAAGAACTCATTATTTTATGACCCAAAGTGGATTATAAATAAAAATAAACATGTGGGTAGACTTTAAATAATATGGGATGATAGCCCATTATGATATTTAGACCAATGGACAATCTTGGCCCATGAATAAATTCTCTAATAAAAGGATAATTAAAAATCCAATAAGTAAAATAAGTACATGGGTTGTACAATTAAGTTCACACGAGTTATTGGGCCAAAAGAAAGAGCCCAAATGATGAAGGTTAGAAATATTGGTATGAATAATATTTAATTGAAATAAAAATATGAAATTACTTGAATAAGTGTGATAAATAGATTTACATAAGGATAAAGGGTGAATAATTAGAATTAAATCTATACCCATTAAGTCAAATTAGTAATGAGTTTTACTAATGGTCCTAGCATAAAGTTTTGGGCCCAATTATGAAGAGTCCATCATGAGATGGGAGATAATTAAGTTAAATTCGTACCTAAAATATAAATAAATAGAAAAGGGTTAAGATAATGAGTATTTTAACTCTTAATCATCTTAGAAAGAGTTCTAAACCTAGTATAACTCAATAGGACTCTATCCTAATTTGGAAAAGGGGATTTAGATGAGAGACAATTGGGTTAAAGAGAGAAGACTCATATTAAATAGTGAAATTCGTATCTAATTAATTAGTAAATAGTAAAAGGCTAAGATAAAGACTAAATAAGCCATGTTTATCTCAAATAAGAGTCCTTAACCCATCCTAACCCCATTGGCCACGAAATTGGGCCTCTCCCTTACCCAATTAGATAGATATAGTAAGAAAAATAAGTGGATAATTGCTAATTTCGGAGTTGGAAGAGAAGAGAAGAGTTTAGAGTTGTATGGACTCTATTACCACCCTATACACCTCTCATATGACCCTATCAACCCCATAGAACGTGGTTGGAGATCTGGAGGATGAAGAGAAGGAGTTCTGGACGTGGAGAGCAAGGGGAGAAAGCTTGGATCAAGAAGGGATTTCTCTTATTTTCGTCATTCAAACTAGGGTTTTCTTACTCCATGAAAAAGGTAGGCAATCTCTCAAGAAAAAATCGTGAAATAATTACCCTACATATCCTTCATGTACCTCTTCAAAAGCCCTATGGTTTCGTTATATTCCGCTCATCCATTTGGGCGAATTTAATTCATGAAATCCTGCTGTTACCATGACCTCGAATCTCATATTTTCTCTAATACCTTGCACGTACTTGTTCCCATGCTATGAAAAAATTCTCAATGATACTACAGTGCAATAGCTTTCAAACGCCCTTCATTTCGTTCAATTTCGATCTCCCATGAGGGAGAATTAATTCTTTGAAGCTCTGTCAGATACATACACCTGACCCTTCATGATTGCTTATGAACCCCGTTTATACTTGATCTCAGATCATGATAAAATTATCATAAATACTACATCCTGTTAGCTTTTGAACTCCCATGGTTTCATAATTTTTCATCATGTATACACCTCTAATTAATTCATTGAACCCTGACTGCGCCTGTTTAGGTCACTGAAAAATAACCTGATCAATGTATATCTAAATCTTGTTTATTTTCAAATTAATCATGCATGTTGATAGATATACATGTCTACTTTCGTTTAAAACTAGTTTTGTGTTTTTTGGATCACCATACGATTTTATATGGAATTTAGAACGTCCCTGTATCACAGAGGACTCGCCCTAGGAAAAAGGGAAAAACCCGGACCGCCCCTGATATCGCGGCGGCGCGATACGCCGCGATAACAGGCAGGTCGTGGTCGGCTTTCAGGCCGCGTCATGAACGCGACGGGCCTCACCGCCGCGTTCCCAAACCCGAACCAAGCCAGGCCAGGCCGGTTCCCCTGTCGCGCCAGGCCGCACCACCGCGGCCAGAACCGCGACAGGATACCCCATCGCGACAATAAGAGTAACGCGCCCATGAACCCCGTCGCCTCTTTACAACTTCGGCCAGAACCTTTAATTGCACTTATATCCCTTCTTTATTTGACATATAACCCTTGTACAAGTTAAACCATGTACTGTTAAGCTTAATAAATGATCTGAATATTTTTATTTGATAACATTTAAATGATT
Organism: Colocasia esculenta; assembly: GCA_014218235.1. NCBI lineage: Eukaryota > Viridiplantae > Streptophyta > Magnoliopsida > Alismatales > Araceae > Colocasia > Colocasia esculenta. The sequence continues at coordinate 18,705,311 of CM024757.1, read as the reverse complement.
CTTATTAATTTAAAAGTTGTGAGCACAATTTTATCTATTCTCATGATTTCTTTACACTTGCACACTAAACATTGTTTATTGCCATTTGGCCCTATTAAATTACTCAATAATGTATCTGGTAATTAAGTGAAATTAATTACCTAATTTCCCTATTATTTAAATGACACATGTCTTCGTTTTATTCGCATGATTTGTACACCGTTATCGCGTCCCTCTGCCTTCGAGCACTCGAGGCAAGACAGACAACGTTTCATTACACACTTTCTCTTGACATGGACCACCTCTCCATCGGGAATACTCTCGACTGGACCAGGGACTCCTTGTCAAGGCCTCCGTAAGTCTTCTTGGCTTTGGCGCACGTCCTTAGCCGACGAGCTGGTTGTACCTTTAAATCCTGTTACACTTTTAGGTATCAGTACGATCCAATCGGCCTTAGTGAGATCTCTCTTATCTTGTGATCATGCCGGACCACTTGGCTCGTGTACGCGGCACGGCTAATGGGCGGTTGTGACTTCTACCAGACTGCCGGTACCCGACCTGGTGCTGTGCAACCGTTACTATCGTGGTTTATCGTTGTTTTACGATTATACCCCTATCTCGTCTACTATCCTTGTACTCTCATCTGTTCACGTTCACTCTACTATCTCGTCTATACATGACTGTCTAGCGCCATAATATGGGTCTGGTGACCTCCTAACTTGAATGCTAAGTGTGCAGGGCACGGAGAGTGTCCGAGGGGCTCCAATCTAGTCCTGGGGGCAGAGAGCCACCCGAAAATACCTGCAGGGGCTATTGACGGTGTTATGCATTGCACCGGTTCTGACTATCTCGACATTGGCTAGACATTTAATTGTTTTACTATTAGTCTGAGGAGTTCAGACATATTGTACCAGTTCTATGCTATTAGTGTGCTAGCACTGATTGTTATAACATTAGTCTGAGGAGTTCAGACGTAATGTACTATCGTTAAACGGCTACTGTCCCAAAGTGACTATTGTCGTACTCGACTAGTGCACCGTGGTGCAACCATACACGTTATCTCATTACATGTTATCTCTTTACACGCTATCTCCTTACATGCAATCTCGTTACACGCTATCTTGATATACAAGCTATCTCGTTACACGCCACCTTGATACAAGCTATCCTATTACATGTCATTTTGATACACGCTATCTTGTTATACATTATCTTGTTACACGCTATCTCGTTATGTTGTCATCCTAATTTTGCAATACTCTTGTGAAATGTAATATCGTTCACTTGTTATCTTGTACTATTACTCTCTTGACTATACTTGATCGTTCTCTCTAGTTAACCTGCGTTACAAGACATTAATCACTTAAAGCATGCTTGTTTACACGAGATATTAAGTCCTACTGAGCGTTATCGCTCACCCTTCGTTATTGGTTATTGTGTTTTTAGGTAAGTCAAGTGACGACCTTACATACAACAATGGGATTGGACTGGAGTGATGAGCGTCCTGAAGTCATAGCGATGGAATGTCCTTAGTACCTTAGAGTCTAGTTATATTTGCTTTAGATTTCTTTTCCAATGTAATGAAGTCATTGAGCCCTATGTTTTGGCTCTGAATTAGTGGTTGTAATAGTTTAGATGAATTATCAATAAAATGAGGAGTTTTAATTGCAATTATTGTTCATTAGTTGCTCTGATATTTGCGAATGTATGCGCAATTTTCATTACCATACTCGTTGTTCATGCCTCCCTGATTTATTCCGCTGCTAAATTAGCGGGGCATGACAGGGGTTGTACCTGAGGCTCCTGTACCACCACCGCCAGGGATGGAGTTACCTTTTGTACCACCAACACCACCAGTAAGAGTAGCAGAAGAACCAGTGATGCAAGTTGAGAAGTTTCTGAGATTGCAGCCGCCTACTTATTCAGGAGGGCCGAATCCAGATACAGCAGAACACTGGGTTCATGAGATTGAGAGGGTATTTGTGACTATGAGGTGTCCGAGAACAGATAGAGTTGTGCTAGCTGCTTATCAGTTGAGGGGTTTTGCGTTGGAATGGTGGAGATTGAAGATGCAGACCACCTTCGCAGGCAGGACAGAAGAGGCTATTACTTGGTCGAAATTTCTTGATATATTTAACGATATATTCTTACCGATTCAAGTCCAGCAAGTGAAGAGAGAGCAGTTTCGGACACTCCAGCAAGGTAACTCTTCAGTTTTAGAGTACCAGATGAGGTTTATGGCACTCATGTGTAAAACAGTGGAAGAAGCAGCTCAGAGGGCAGCTACGTTGGAAAGGTCTATTCAGACTCGTCAGATGAGTGAGTCAGACTCAGGTAGTTTTCGGCTACCACAGCAGTCAGTGGGTGCAAGTAAGGGTAAAGCACCAGCAGGACCTTCTTCATCAGGCTTTGGTAAATGGGGCCAGAAATTGAAGCAAGCATTTAAAGGTAAAGGAAGAGGATGGGGAGGTCGACAGCAATTTCACGTGTTTTTGGATCCTTATGGATCATGTGTGTAATGGTTGTGATGGCCATTGTGAGGCCAATGTGGTTTGGACGTGTGGTGTGCGCAGGTGTGGTACAGGTTTGGTTCTGAAATAAGATAGAACCTCCTGCAGTTTATTAGGAGTTGACGGCCAAGTGTGGACGTTGACTGGATTGGCGTCCATCGAAGGTGACGCCAACCTTATGAACTTAACGGCAGGCTTTGTGGACATTTATGGTGGCGGTTTCCCTAAACGGCATTATGGTTGACACCAACCTGTGCGACCTACAGAATATAGGTCTACCCGAGGACAGTTCCCTCAGCTCATTCTCCCTCTCCCTTGCCCTGTTTTCATGCCCCTTGCTTCCCCACTACTTCCAACGGTTGTAAAAGGATAATTGGAGGATCGTGGAACGTGAGACGGTGATGAATCGGCCAAGGAAACGTCGGAATGTGGTGTAATTGCCGTAGGAGCTCGCGGAGGGTTCGGTGTGGATCGGGAGAATTTAGGAGGTTTAAGCGCGTCTTGAGGTAGGGAATGATCCCTTTAGTTCCTATAGGTTGTGATAATGCAATTGGAAAGCATGAATTTGCATGATAATTATGTTTTTGGGTAATGGTATCCATGCGGGGTACATGGGTGGTTTGAGCAATTTAACAATGGAAACATGTTGTTTCAAGTTGATTAGGATTCATGCATGTTAGAGAAAGTGTTTCCTCGTGTTTTTCTATTGGTTTTAGGGCTGAGAATACCTGAGGTATCAGCCCAGGGTTTCTGTGAAGTTGATGGCCGAAGATCTTGGCGTCAACATCGATTGACGCTTGGTTCTTCAGCTGGGAGATTAACGGCCAGATACCTTGCCGTTTACATCCCATCGACGGCAGTCGATGTTGCTGCCAGGATGTTTTTATGAAAATGTTGTTATATCAAATATTTAATGTTATCGAGCGGTGCAACGATAATTGTGGTGCACCCAGTGCTCGTGGTTTCTGAGACTAGCGTACTGGGTACGCAGTTGGTTGGTTCTTTACGTGTTTACGTGGTGTTCACGTGTAGTGGACTACTAGTGCACGCAGTTTACGTGAGTCTTCATGTGGTTTGTGTGTGATGTGCACGTGGTTTTGTGTACGTGGCAAGTAGTACGACACCTACCGTGGTTACCTCTCTAGTTGGATGCCCAGGTTCTTTGTGAGCCAGGCTATTAGCTCGGGGCTTTGTCCCGGTACTTGTGTTGTACCGTCGAGGTCTGTGTCGTCTGACCTGGACACCCTCACTCCTGTGTTTGAGTTGTACGTTCGACTGAGGGAAAGACGACAGTGGGACAGTGACTGCCGTACTTGTCTTTTAGTCACTTGTAGCGCGCTCGTAGTCGGGGGTACGGACACCAGTAGTCGACACTGGTCCCCAGCTAGTCCTTTTCCAGTGCCTCATTCTAGCGAGCCCCGGCCAGGGTCTCTAGAGGTGCTAGGCATGGGCCTGCGACCGTGTGGTCCACAGTCGGTGGTGTTTAGTTGGTCTCCACAGTTACTTGACCTTTTTACGTGGAGCGGCAGCTGGACCTTTCGTCCGTGGCTGCGAGACTGAGAGGTAGACCTGTGTTAGCTTGTCCGAGTCAGTCTCTGGTGTCGCGAACCAGTTCACGTGACTCGTGTTTGGCTGTCTCTGCTTTAGCTCGTACTCTTGTACTGGTTTGCCGTTTAATTATTACAGTTGTTTTTCATAGTTGGCAGACGGTAAGTACTTTTACAGCTTTCATATCTTGCTTAGCTTTTTTATAAATTGTTGGTACTGTTTACTGCTTTTGTACCTGTGTTTTTGGTTTGCTCAGTTTTGGGGGAGTTCCCTACTGAGCCAGTGACCAGCGAGGCTCACCCCTACCCCCACAGGTGAGAGTGTGGAGGACGTTTCTCGACCGTCGTCCAGTTCGGAGCCGCGTCGTAGTGGTGCAGGGTCGGTACCTCCAGCTGTGTAGTAGCAGCTCCAGCAGTGTAGTGTAGCTAGTTTGTTTACTTGTTTCAGTTGTACCTCGGGGTATGCCCCAGGCTCTTGTACTTCTTTTCAGTTTTGTGGAAATATGACTATGTAAACTTATGATATAAATATATAAAATGACATGTTCCTTTATGTTTACACGGACTGTGGTGTGGTATCCCTTGCGAGGCTTCGGCCCGTTCGCGGGAGACGGACTCAGATCAAGTACGTTATCGGTTTAACGGTCTTGGACGAGGTGTTCCGTCACATAGAGAGTCATACGTAATAGAGTTCTGAGCAGACTGAGCAGGATGACCGTTATAGACATTAATTGGGTTTTTGTGAAAAACTACAGAGTCTATATATGCACGTGGAGAGTCAAACTCTGGGCCAAGCTCCAGGGTCCTCTCTGGCCGCCTCCTCCTCTCTCTCTCCTAGGGCGCCCCCACCTCTCTCTATGGCACATGGTGGAGCTGAGATCCGGGAGACACGTGAAGACCGAGGAGATCTCATATGCGTCTGGAGCTCGCGTGGATACATCTAGAGGCCGGACACTTGAACGGCTTGAAGCACCAGCGCCTCCAGTGTTACCTTCTCCCCGGATTAGGGAGTTTCGCAACCCCGCAAAGGTAAAGATCAGATCTTCCCACGCAGGTTTTCCATTTTTCGATCGATTCCGACCGTCGGCAACGATATCAATTGGAGGGAATCGCGTTTCCACTACACTCTGATCGATTCCTTACAGTGGTATCAGAACCAGGTTGCTGGCTCGGTCGGAATCGGCGCCATATGAACGTTATTTCATGTGTTTTTGTCGATTCGCGTCCTGCATGAATCCCCATCTATGCTACGTTCTTGGGTCGCACATGGGATGTGCACTTCGTGTTTGGTACATGGAAGTTGTTTCTGGTACCAAGGGCATCGCGAAGAACCCTTTGTGACGTCGTTTAGCCCTCTGTAGAAGTCACACGACCCTCTGCAAGATGCCGCCACCGTGCTGTTTTCATCTTCTTGGACAGTCCAAGATGGGGGGCGATTTCTGCAGATTTTGGGTTTTTTTGGGTTTTTCTGGGATTTTGGGGCCTTGGCAGGCGGCGCGGGGCCGGCGGGGTCGCCCCGCTCCGGCCCTGCGCCGGGGGCGGCGGCGGCTAGGGTTTCACCCTACCCCCCCCCCCCCACCGGTCGGGCGGAGGGGGTGACCTCGCGCGGGTCCCTCGCGGGCCGCGCACGGGTCTGCCCGCAGGTAAGTCGCGGGCGGACCCCCGCGGGTCCCGGGCGGGCGGATCCGGCCCGCGCCGGATCCGACCAGCCCAAAAATTTTTTCTAAGTGTTTAAAAGCCAGAAAAAAATTCTTAAAAATTCCAAAAAATTATGAAAATTATTTTTAGGAGTTTTAAAATTGTTTTAGCTCTCTGTAAATTAATTTTTAGATGTTTACCCAATGTTCAATTAGTTTAAGGGAATTCTAAAGTTGTTTTAGTTATTTCCTCTTATCTAATTAATGCATATTAATTAGTTTGAGAATGTGATTCTCATTAAATTAATTAACAGTAAATTTTGGTGGATTCAAGCAGTAACGGTGAATGGCATTCATCTAATGTTGATTAGATGTTTTTCCATATTAGCTAAATTGTTTAGTTAAATGGTTTTCAAAATATAATTAGTATATTTTTGAAATAAAATTATTTTAGAAGTAATTATGTGATAATTGCTTGTTAATGCATGTGATGTGTTGATGTGTGGATGGATAATCATGGAGCTAGATTTCATGTGATGATTGTTATGGTTTATGGCATGTGATGTAATTTATGAGGACTGCGTGCCTCCCTCTCTCCCTTTATTAAATCCGGGTTGTACATTCTATCTCCCTCCTGTCATGTACTCCCCTTGACTTGTTCAAGGTTTCTTATTATTATCTGATGTATATTTATGGGCCTACGAGTCCAATTTAAATGATACTTGTAATATAAGAAGCGGATTGGCAGAGATGGAGGAGAGTACCATGCACGGCCTTCTTGGAGATAGAGTCACATCAAGCAAGTGCATATGATGCAGGGCTGCCATATGTTTGCCATAAATGTGGATTACCAACTGGCTCTGGTAATGCCACTCTAGGTTAAAGTCCATGATCATCCATCGTTTTTCTTCATATATGTGATATGTGTGGAATGTGCTATGATATATATAATTAAATATATATGATATTCCAAATTCTATATATCAATAGCACGCAGATATTGAGACCAAGATAAAATATGATAAAATCCCTCCTCGTTCAAACTTTAAGCCGTAACGTAATCATTTAGAATGAATTATGTGGCCCTCCATCATTCTAGTTTTAGGATTGCCATTAGATCGGGCAAGTTTGTTGTGCTATCCACAAGGCTTGCCAAATCTGATGACAGACTAAAACTATGGCATGGTGATGCCTTAAACGGGGTAGAAAAATGGTGTAGCTTTGTTGTGCTATCCACAAGGGCCACATCCGAATCTATGCTCGTTACGTAATGATGGTATTGCTTAGACTGGATTTAGTGGCTTGTTGTGCTATCCACAAGGTCATTAAAGTTCAGGGGCCGAAATAAGATCGGATATTGCAAGAGTTGCAAGTGTCAAGAGTTGACCGCTTTCAGATCATAGTATGGTTTGTTGTGCTATCCACAAGATCATGCTATGAGTCTGTAAGATTCTGATCCCCACTAGGAGACCGTCGGCATCTCCCATTCTGTATATATCTGAGGGTTATACAGTCTATCGAAAAATAGTGGGAGCTAATCTTGATTAAAGTCCTAATCTAGATTTAATTATTATTATTATGAACATCTACTAATTGTGTTTACATTTCCTTTATAGGCAAAAATGTCATCGAGTAACCCACTCTGAGGCATACTGGATGCCAACAAATTGACAGGCCCAAACTACTCCGATTGGCTCAGGAATCTGAAGATTGTCCTCAGGTCTGAGCGCATTGCCTATGTCCTGGAGGGTGAGATCCCTGCTGAACCACCCCTAGATGCACCTGAAGAGGAAACACTTGAATTTGCGAAGTGGAAGGAGGATTCCACTCTGGCCCAATGCTACATGCTTGCCTCAATAAGCAATGAGTTGTAAAGGCAGCATGAGAATATGGATGCTAGATCCATCTTGCAACACTTGCAGGAGCTCTTTGAAGAGCAGAGCAGGGTAGAGAGATATGAGATATCCAAAGCCATGTTCAGAGCTCGCATGGCAGAGGGGTCTTCAGTACATACTCATGTGCTGAAGATGATAGAGTGGATTGAGAGGCTCGAGGGGCTTGGTTTTCCTCTTGACAAGGAACTGAGCACGGACCTCATTCTCCAGTCACTTCCAGATTCATATTCCCAGTTCGTTGTGAACTTTACAATGAACAAGATTGAGGTGAGTTTAGCTGAGATGCTCTACATGCTGAAGACTGCTGAGGGCAACCTTAAGAAGGAAAAGCCCACTGTTCTCATGGTTGAAAAGTCCAACAAGAAGAGGAGAGTAGTGCAAGCCTTTAAGAAAGGCAATGCAAAGAAGCAATCCAAGCAAAAATAAAAGAAGGACATAAGCAAAGGAGAAGAAAAGGGCGAGTGCTTCCACTGCAAGAAAAAGGGACACTGGAAAAGAAATTGCAAGGACTACCTTGCAATGAAGGCTCAGGAGAAGCAAAAGCTTGGCGAAGCTTCAGGTATCTATATGATAGATCTTCACTTGTCTGTTAGAGATTCTACATCTTGGGTTTTAGACACTGGATGTGCCTCTCATGTCTGCAATGATGTGCAGGTGTTGACAAGTAGAAGGAAGCTGAGCAAGGGTGAGGTGAACTTGAGGCTTGGAAACGGCGCAAGTGTTGCTGCACATACTGTGGGGACAGTGAAGCTCAAGTTACCCTCAGGAGATTTACTTTTATTAGATGATTGCTACTTTGTGCCTAGCATTATTAAGAACATTGTTTCTGTTTCTTGTTTAGACAGAAATGGATACAAGTTGACCATTGAGAATAATAGTTGTTCAGTTTATTTGAGAAATAAACTAGTTACTTTAGCAAATTTGGTGAATGGTTTGTATCTACTTGATGTTTCTTATGCAAATCTCCATGTTGATGTTTCTCCTAAGAGAAGTAAGAATAGTGTGAACACTGCCTACTTGTGGCATTGTAGACTTGGTCACATTGGCGAGAATAGGCTTCAAAAGTTGCATAAGAATGGATACTTGGATCCATTTGATTATGAATCATATGCAACTTGTGAATCCTGTTTAATGGGTAAGTTGACCAAATCTCCATTTAGTGGACATGGAGATAGGGCCAAGGACATATTGGAACCAATATACTAGGATGTATGTGGTCCAATGTCTACCCGAGCCAAGGGTGACTACTCATACTTCATTACATTCACGGATGACTGCTCAAGGTTCGGATTTGTTTACTTAATAAACTACAAGTCTGAAGCTTTTGAGAAGTTTCAAGAATTTAAAATGAAGTTGAGAAGCAAACTGGAAAGAGCATTAAAACCCTATGGTCAGACTGAGGAGGTGAATACTTGAGTATAGAGTTCACACAATTCTTAAAGGACAATGGTATCCTTTCTCAATGGACTCCTCCCTATACACCGCAGATGAATGGTGTATCAGAAAGGAGGAATCGCACCTTGTTAGACATGGTACGGTCTATGATGAGCCGTTCACAGTTACCAGTTTCCCTATGGGGATATGCACTAGAGTCAGCAGCATATCTTCTGAACTGGGTTCCCAGTAAATCTGTGTCTTCTACTCCATATGAGATATGGAAGGGTAGAAAGCCTGATTTTAAACATGTTAAAGTCTGGGGCTGTCCTGCCCATGTGAAGAGACATGACCTAGATAAATTGGAATCCAGAACCGATAAGTGCAGGTTTGTTGGATACCCAAAAGAAACGTTTGGGTACTATTTTTACCATCCTGGTGAACAAAGAGTGTTTGTCGCCAGGAGAGCTGTCTTCTTGGAAGAGGAGTACCTTACCTAGGAGGACAGTGGGAGTAAGGTAGATCTAGAAGAGGTTCTAGATCCACAAACTGTGCAAAGTCCACCAGATGAAACATCGGTTCCGGAACCTGATCAGGAATATACACACGTTCAGCGTAGGTCTGGTAGAGTACCTAGACAGCCTGAAAGATATGTTGGACATATCAGTGAAGGCATGTCTTATAATGAGGATGATGATCCAAAGACCTACCAAGAGGCTATTGATAGTCCTCAGTCAGGGAAATGGCGAGATGCCATGAATTCTGAGATGTAGTCCATGTATACCAACCAAGTTTGGAACTTGGTAGACTTGCCTGAAGGTATTGTACCTATTGGGTGCAAGTGGATCTTTAAGAGAAAGATCGGTGCAGATGGACAGATCGACACCTATAAGGCAAGGTTGGTAGCAAATGGGTATCGTCAAAGGTAAGGAATTGACTATGACGAAACTTTCTCACCAGTTGCTATGATAAAGTCGATCAGAATTCTTCTCGCCATTGCTGCATACTTTGATTACGAGATCTGGAAGATGGATGTAAAAACTGATTTCCTCAATGGAAACATTGAGGAAGAAGTGTATATGATACAGCCTGAGGGTTTTACATCCAAAGAATGTTCAGATAAAGTATGCAAGCTTCAAAGGTCCATCTATGGATTGAAACAAGCTTCCCGAAGTTGGAACATAAGGTTTGATGAGGCTATCAAATCTTATGACTTCATTAAGAATGAAGATGAACCATGTGTGTATAAGAAAATCAGTGGGAGTGCTATCACTTTTCTCATACTTTACGTTGATGACATCTTGCTCATTGGGAATGATGTAGGGATGTTATCATCAGTAAAGATATGGTTGTCAAAGAACTTCTCCATGAAGGATTTGGGGAAGCATCCTACGTATTGGGAATACGTATCTATAGAGATAGATCCAAGAGGATGCTTGGCTCGACCCAATCCATGTACATAGATACCATTGTCAAAGGTTTGGCATGGAAAATTCCAAGAGAGGTCTCATACCAATGAGACATGGAATTAATCTCTCTAAGGTGCAGTCTCCTAAGACTCCTGAAGAGAGGGCAGTCATGGATAGAGTCCCCTATGCTCAGCTATAGGGTCTATCATGTATGCCATGCTATGTACAAGGCCTGATGTGGCATTTTCTCTAAGTGTTATGAGCAGATATCAGGAAAATCTAGGTGAAACACACTAGATGGCAGTGAAATGTATCCTTAAGTACTTGAGAAGGACTAAGGATATATTTCTGGTTTATGGAGGAGGGGACTTGAAACTTCGGGCATATACTGACTCGAGTTTCCAGTCAGATCCAGATGATAGCAAGTCTACATCTGGATTTGTGTTCACCTTAAACGGAGGAGCAGTGAGCTGGAAGAGTTCCAAGAAAGAAACCACTGCAGACTCGACGACAGAAGCTGAGTACATTGCTGCAGCTGAAGCCGCCAAGGAGGCAGTATGGATGAAGAAGTTCATCACCGACCTTGGTGTGGTGCCGGGTGACTCTGATCCAATTCCATTGTTGTGTGACAACAATGGGGCTATTGCGTAAGCGAAAGAGAAGCAGTCCCATCAGAAGTCAAAGCACATTCTAAGGCGATTTCACCTGATCAGAGAGATTATCACTAGAGGGGATGTACTGGTGGAAAGAGTTCCTTCAGTCGACAACATTGCAGATCCACTGACGAAGCCTTTGACTCAAATTGTGTTTGAGCGCCACCTAGAGTCTATGGGTTTAAGACATAAAGGTGATTGGCTTAGTCCAAGTGGGAGATTGTTAGTTATGGTGTCCTCAAGCCAATCATAACTTGTACAATCTTGTTCTTTAATATAATAATAAGGCTTTATATTCATTATGTGTAATTCGTTTATCATTTCATTATGAAGTCCATGAATATGCGCAATGGATATTAATTATGATGAGATCATAACAATGGGATTAATATCCTTTAAACGCATATTCTTAATTGTTCCTAGTCGGAGGATATTCGAGAAGGACATCGATATCCGGTTAGACTAGTACAGGTTGCACCTGCTCATATGATGGGTGACTGGTCTCATAGTCACTTGTGTGGAGACACTAAGGTGAATCTGTAGGTGCTCATTGGAGAATGAGTTCACTGAACTGATCCGTTATGAATCGCTGGATGGTAATATTACCTAACTGTCAACTAGCTAGATTCATTGTCACAGTGGCGTGATTGGTCCTTAGACCTGAGACACCAAGGACACCTTGTTGGTGGACTTCTGGGTTTTGACCTTAACTCATAGATATCTAGCCATGAGGTCTTAATCAGTTAAGTGTTCGGATCTGGTGGAATACCTTCGAAGGTGATTGTGTGGTCAATATGGGATCGCTCGCTCTCAGTAATAAGAGGGTGAATGATCTAGGGAAAGATGCCTGATAGTCCCTGGCTAGGGCAAGACTACTTATCAAAAAAGGAGTTTTCTGATATTGTTATGCGGCATCTAAACCAAGTGAGTGCACATATTAGGGTTTGACAGTTTACCATACCCTAAGTGCGCTCGGGAGCATTGTACGAGCGAAGAACTATAGTCACATGGTAACTGTTGACAGAAAGGGTTCCTTGATTGGGTTGCTGAACCCCAATGCTTTCTAGGATCAAGTGGTGTTGCTTGGCACCCAACCTGATTGGAAGCCCGGTCAATTATCGTGAGACGATAATTGATTGTGTAATTAATTAATATGAGATATTAATTAATTGCAGTAAGTCAATAAAGAGTTATTGGAATTAATGGGCTGAAAACTGGACTAGCACTTGGGCCTAGAGGGTCACACGCTATAGAGTTCTGAGCAGACTGGGCAGGATGACCGTTATAGACATTAACTGGGTTTTTGTGAAAAACTGCAGAGTCTATATATGCACGTGGAGAGTCAAACTGGGCCAAGCTCCAGGGTCCTCTCTAGCCGCCTCCTCCTCTCTCTCTCTCCTAGGGCGCCCCACCTCTCTCTCTTGCACATGGTGGAGCTGAGATCTGGGAGACGTGTGGAGACCGAGGAGATCCCGTGTGCGTCTGGAGCTCGCGTGGATACGTCTAGGGGCCGGACACTCGATCGATTCCGACCACCGGCAACGATATCAAATGGAGGGAATCGCGTTTCCGCTGCGCTCTGATCGATTCCTTACATTGTGCGGTGCACACGAGGTTTTATGTGTGTGGCAGGTAGTACGACACCTACCGTGGTTACCTCTCTAGTTGGTTGCCCCAAGTTCTCTGTGAGCCAGGCTATTAGTTCGGGGCTTGTCTCGGTACTTGTGTTGTACCGTCGAGGTCTGTGTCGTCTGTCCTGGACACCCTCACTCTTTTATTTGAGTTGTATGTCCGGCTGAGGGAAAGACAACAGTAGGACAGTGACTCTTGAGTTTGTTTTTAGTCACTTGTAGCGTGCTCTTAGTTGGGGGTACGGACACCAGTAGTCGACACTGGTCCCCCGCTAGTCCTTTCCAGTGCCTCACTCTAGGGTGCTCTGGCCAAAGACCCCAGAGGTGCCAGGCATGGGCCTGCGGCTGTGTACCTACAGGAGTGGTGTTTAGTTGGACTCTACAGTTGTTTGACTTTTCCACGTGGAGCGGCAGCTGGACCTTTCATCCGTGGCTGCGAGACTGAGAGGTAGACCTGTGTTTGTTTGTGCAAGTCAGTTACTGGTGTCGCGAACCAATTTACGTGGCTCGAGTGTGGTGGTCTCTACTTTAGCGCGTACACGTGATTGAGTTTTGCCGTTTATTTATTTACTTTGTTTAATATAGTCGGTAAACTGTAAGTATATTTATTGCTTTAATAACCTGTGTGATTGTGCTATAAATTGCTAGAGTAGTTTACTGCTTCCATATTTGTGTATGGTTTGCTCGAGTTGGGGGAGTTCCCTACTGAGCCAGTGACTAGTGAGGCTCACCCCTACTCCCCACAGGCGAGGGTGAGGAGGAGATTTCGTTACCGTCTTCTAGTTCAGGGCCGCGCCGCAGCGGTGTTGGGCCAGCGCCCCCAGCAGTGTAGCTTCCGTAGCAGTGTAGTTTCTTTCTTCAATTGTACCACTTTACCTCGGGGTATGCCCCAGGTTCCTATATCTCCTTTTACATTTGTTGAAATTTGGCTATGTAAATTTGATGTAATATATATAAAGTGGTGAATTTTATGAGTGAGCATGTGTGTTCCTTTCTGTTTACACAGACTCGTGTGTGGTATCGTTCGCGGGAGGCGGACTCAGATCAAGTTCATTATTGGTTTAACGGGCTTGAGCGAGGCATTCCGTCACAGATATACTGCTAATATCATGCCTTACTAAGCTTGAACCCATTCAGAGCAATAAGAACTCTTCCTATACAACAGTATCAGGCACTTGGTCAGGATATCAGGGGATAGACACAGATACACTATATCAAAGTAGTAAGTGTCTCCATATTCACTCAACATATTGTTGTTACCACATTGAACCTTCTTTGTGGGATCTCCACTCAGATAGGTTGGGTAGCCTCTGCAAGAGAATAAAGAATGGGTTTCAGTCCCATCCCCAACCTGGATTTCTGGACTTTCTTTTTATCAAGTCCTTTTGTCAGAGGATCAGCTAAATTATCATTGGTACCAATAAAATCCACATCGATCACTCCATGAGACACTAAATCCCTTACAGATCTCAATCTGATTTGGATGTGTCCCCTATCCTTTTGGTTGTACTTTGAACTCTTGACCTTCGCATTTGTGGTCATGTTATCACAATGCACAAAGATCACATGAGCATGCTTACTCATTAGGGGAATTTCTGACAGAAGACCCCAAATCCACTCAGCCTCCAACCCAGTGGTATCTAAAACACACAACTCAGCCTTAAAAATAGATCGAGATAAGATGGACTGTTTAGACGACCTCCAGGTGACTACACCACTTGCATGAGTAAAAACATACCCTGAAACACCATTACTCCCTGAGTTTTCTGCTTTCCAACTTGCATCATTAAATCCTTCTAGGACTGCAGGGAATCTCCCAAAATGCAAGCCTAGGGTAATAATACCTCTTAGATACCTCAGTACCCTTCTAACCCATCCTAGTGAGTTTGGTCAGGACAACTTGTGTATCTACTAAGTTTAGACACTGCATATGAGATGTCGGGCCTAGTACAATTAGCTAGATACATCAAGCTTCCTATAACCTGTGAATATCGTAACTGAGACACATGAGTACCACTCTTATTCTTGTAGAAGATTCTAGAAGGGTCATAAGGTGTACAGACTGACTTGCAATTCTCATAGCCAAATTTCTCTAAAACTTTCTCAACATAGTGAAATTGAGAAATTGCTATTCCTTCAACTGATCTAGTAAGAGTCAGCCCCAGAATTACATTTGCCTCATCCATGTCCTTCATTTCAACATTGCTATTTAAGAATGACTTAGTCTTATTTACTATCCCCAAAGTGTTGCCAAACAGCAAGATATCATCTACATACATGCATAGAATTATACATTCATCACCCTTAACTTTGTAATAGACACATTTATCGAACTCATTGACCATAAAGCCAAAAGATATGATTGTCATATCAAATTTTTGGTGCCACTGTTTAGGTGCTTGTTTCAAACCATACAAAGACTTAATAAGTCTACAAATTTTCTTTTCACTACCTGGAGCCACAAATCCTTCAAGCTGATCCATATAAATCTCTTCATCAAGATCACCTTTAAGAAAGACAGTCTTGACATTTATCTGATGGACTGTCAGATTATATGTAGAGGCCAATGCTATAAGCACCCGGATTGTGGTTATCCTAGTGACAGGGGAATAAGTATCAAAATAATATATTCCCTCTAATTGTTTGAAACCCTTAGAAACAAGCCTGCCTTTATACTTTTCAATGGTTCCATGGGGTTTAAGCCTCTTCTTGAAGACCCATTTGCATCCAATGGTTTTTGAACCAGGAGAAGGATTAACTAACTCCCAAGTACCATTAGCAAGAATGGAGTCCATCTTACTCTTAATGGCATCCTTCCAATGCCTAGCTTCGGATGAAGCCATGGCATCTCGGAAGGTTGGGGAGTCACCAGTGATATGGTAAGTGACAAACTCACTTCCAAAATCCTTAGCAACCTTTTGTCTTTTACTCCTCCTTGGTTCAACTTCTTCTTCTTGATCACTGGCATTAGAAGAGAGTCTGGATGCATTAGCCCCTATATTTGTCATTCTTTCCACATGTTTTAGAATGGAATCAGATATAGAGGCAACAGTCTCAAAAGACAGATGTTGAGGTAAACCAGTCTTCATGGGAAACACATTTTCGAAGAAAGTAGCATCACGAAGCTTGACTATGGTGTTAACATCTATGCCAAGAATTTTTGATTTGATAACCATAAACCTATATGCATAACTATTTTCAGCATAGCCTAGGAAGACTGCATCAACTGTCTTAGGTCCCAATTTCTTTCTCTTATGCTCAGGGACAAGTGCCTTTGCAAGGCACCCCTACACTTTAAGAAATTTCAAACTAGGTTTCTCATTTCTCCAAAGTTCAATAGGACTATTATCTTTATATTTTAGGGGAACATGATTCAGAATAAGGAAAGTTGTACTCAATGCTTCTCCCCACATATATTTAGGTAGTCCCGAACTCTACAGGAGAGAGTTGACTATGTCAATGAATACACGGTTCTTCCTTTCTGCTATCCCTTTAGACTGCGGAGAGTATGGGACAGTTGTTTCATGAACAATGTCATGTTCTTGGTAAAACTCCGCAAACAAACTATAGGTTTACTCTCCTCCTCTATCAGACCTTATCCTTTTAAAAACCCGACTAGTTTGTGTTTCTGTTTCCTTCTTAAAGATGATAAACTTTTGTAAAGCCTCATCTTTAGACTTGAGTAGATACACATAACAATATCTACTACAATCATCTATAAAGGTAATGAAATATTTCTTGTGGTCCCTAATTAGAAAACTCACAGATATCTAAATGCACTAGATCCAGAATATCTGAATCTCTAACTACAAAATGAAAAGGTTTTCTAGGTAGTTTGGCATGTACAAAGATATCACATTTCTTTGTTTTATCAAGCATGCTCAGGAATCAATTTCAGGTTCATCATGCGTTTCAAATAATTGAAATTAAGATGACCTAAACATCTATACCATAAATTAGATGAATCTGAAACATTATAAGCAATAGGAACAAAAACAGAACTAGAAGTAGAACCATCTAATTTTCTGTTTAACACATGATCCACATAAAGTTTAAACAACCCATCAGAAAGATAGCCTTTACCAATAAAAGACTTCAAATAAAGTATCACGACTTTATTACATTTAAAGTTGAGTTCATAACCCTCTCTCACTAAAATAGAACCAGATAAAATGTTCCTTATAACTCCAGAAACATAGTGCACTAAGGAAAGAGAAAGAACTCATTCTGAAGAAAACTTCAGATTCACTCGTCCAACTCCAAGCACCCTAGCAGTGCTTCCATTCCCCATCGTCACAGAATTATCATGGGTGGCTTGATAAGACACAAAGTTAGACATGTCAGCACACAAATGTACATTAACCCCAGTGTCTACCAACCATTTATTTGGTTCATAGATAGTAAATAATTGAGGGTTAAGTGTAACATACTCATCACCAGAAGAAGGTCCACCAATCACTACATTAATGGGCTGGATTTGGATTGGTCTGTTAGGTCTTGTTCAGCAACTTCTCTTCCCTTTTGGGACAGTTGTTGTGCATATGACCATTTTGACCACAGGCCCAGCACTCTCCTAGTACCTTCTTTTTTTTTATCTTTCCTTTGGGTTTCATCTGTGAAGTGGAATCAACTTCAGTTTTGCCTTTAGAGTCTTTCCTTTTATGCCTCATTACCAGGTTTGCACTTGCATCAACAGGCATACAAGGCTTCTCCTTTCTATGCTCCTCTTCTATAGCAATAGCCCTCATCAGATCATCAAGAGAAATAGTCACGGTGTTTAAGGGACATCTCAAAATCCTCCCAGGATCTGGGCAATTTCTTTATGATACACATGACTTGGAGCTTTTCAAACATTTTCATATCTGCCTCAGCCAGACCTTGGAGCATAAGGAGAAGTTTATGAGCCTGCTCCCCCACAGGTTTATTTTCAACCATTTGGTACTTGAGAAACTTGCCCACATAGTATTTTTCCAAACCAAGGTCCTCGGTGTTATACTTACGGTCAAGTTCATCCCAAAGTGCTTTAGTGGTTTTGAAGGTGGAGGAACTGTAAACATCAAAGAGGACATCAGACAGTGCAGTGAGTATACACTCATGCCCTAACATATCATTTTCCTTCGACTCTTCTACCTTCTTAGCACTGTCGGGATCTTTCTCATCTAGAACAGGGGGATCCGATTCTATCAGTGAGATTAAACCGACCATGATGAACCACACTTTCATGCGTTGTTGCCAACGCTTGAAGTACTGCCCAGAAAACTTTTCGGGCATCCCAGACAGGTCCACCCTCGCTCTAAAACCCACTGGAGAGGTTGCCATGACGGATATCTTCTCTAAGACTATTGTAAAAAAAATGTGTAACAGGGAAATCATGGCAATCATCAGATACAAGCATGTGCACACAGAACCATATTAAACAGGCATATGAAAATAGTCCAAATAACAACAACCAAAATATAGTATACATGAGATCGATTGCAATTATGAACATGCTGTAAACAAACATAAACTAAGGCAATATGAATGTAGTAGAAACGCTTCTAAGGGGACTCTCCTTAGAGAAGATATCTCCCCCACAAGAATAGTGCGTCGAGTAAGGTGATCTTCTCCCAAGATACGATTACTACCAAGAGATTAGTGTGGGATCAAGATGGAGTTTTAGATGTCCTAGAGGGGGGTGAATAGGGCTTCTTGGACTGTTAAAAAGTTATTTGAAAATAGATAACACTCAATAGTATCGTAATTAATAATTAGTGCGATGTGTGTGAAACAAGTGAGAACTTGGCGAAAACAATCACACAAGTGCACAAAGGATTTATCCTAGTTTAGACCTTCTATCAATCAGGAATCCTACGTCCAGTCCCCAAACACCCCTTCGAATTTTCACTAACTGCCAAGAACACTTGGCCTTCTTTCAATCTGAGAGGTATTACAACCCACTTGCATCCAAGTAAGTCTTTCCTTCACAGAGGAGTATTACAACCACCTACAACCGTAGGTCTTCCTTTCACAGAGGGGCACTACAAGAAACAAATCCCCTGCTAGTTACAACACAGCAATGAACATTGGTGTGTCTGTTCTGAAGGATGAGCAAACATAGATGGTCAGAAAGAATTGTACAAATATGAAAGACTACTCTAACTCTTTCTGACTAAGGGTGGACTGAGAAGATTTGGAACAGCAGAATGCCACCCAAAAGAAAACATATGAAAGCAAGAGAGCTTGGAAGTCGAAGCTTGAACAGATGGCTCTCTTGAGATCTTGTGCGCTTCTCTCTTTTCTTTCTGAGTGTAGAATGTGGTAGTGTATGCTCATACACTTGTATGTTACACTCTGTGTCTGTTCTTGTTTTCACTTTCAAACTTCAGCTTCTTATAATCTTTAGAGTCTTCAATGTTCCCGTTTGAAAGTAGTCATTTGAATTTGAATGTTGAGTCTTGAGACTTGAGACAGCTGCGATGTCCATCATCAGATCTTCAGCCCTTAAGTCTCAACGGCTTCAGACTATGCAGATAGATTCATTGCTCCATTTGACAGCTTTAATAAATGTCTGCAAACTCCATGCCCATAACTAAAAGATAACTAGCATGCTTCTGTGGGTAGCTGAGTATCTGCATAGTCAAGAGAAAAACATAGATACCTCCATTCTTTCAGAGGTAGGTGAGATACAAAAAATACATAAAATA
This sequence comes from Colocasia esculenta, assembly GCA_014218235.1. Taxonomy (NCBI): domain Eukaryota; kingdom Viridiplantae; phylum Streptophyta; class Magnoliopsida; order Alismatales; family Araceae; genus Colocasia; species Colocasia esculenta. The sequence continues at coordinate 18,685,990 of CM024757.1, read as the reverse complement.
GAAAGTATTTTAGACAGACAGATGTACAATGCATTTAAAGACAGACAGGCATTGTATGGGTCATGCAAAAAAAAAAAATCCTCAAAACTTGGAGTCTTGACAGAAAGTGAGATGTGGTAGGTGAGTTCTGACAGATAGACTATACTGCTTATACCTACCACCGCATTTCTGCATACCATCTGTTATACAAAGTACGAACTATATGTCTGACAGTGAGTGAGAGAGCAGATATACAAATCTTTCAAGTTTCAAGATAATGGAAATGTGATTTTAAATTTGAATACATCAGAGTCAAATTTTCCCGCTAAATCATTTGAACTTGATAAAAAAAAAGGAATAGAGAAGTACAAAGCACATTAGATAAATTATCGTACAGATAACAAAGAGAATGTCACAGTGTACATCATGTGTTCATCTGTTGTTCATTAAATAATTCCATAATGATTAGAACATTAATCATACTAATAATACATTAATAGTTTTATTGTAAATAATAACAGTCATTAAAACATCTAAGTAACATCTCAAGAGTCGAAGTGAGATCAACAAAATAACAGTAATCAATGTGAGATATAAAAGCAATAGATGTTTGATTAAAGGTAATCGTTGTAAAAGACAATCGATGTTTGAGATAATTGATGTTCTAAGGTAATCGATGTTTAAGTGAAAAGACAATCGATATTTATGAAGCAATCGATGTTCAAGTGAAACGCAATCGATTTGTGAGACAATCGATGTTTCAATGCAATCGATGTTTCAATGTAATCAATGTTTCAATGTAATTGATGTTTCAATGCAATCAATGTTTTAATAAAAATGATGCTTCAATGTAATCGATGTTTAAGTGTAATCGATGTGAAAGACAACTGATGTGAACTTCGACTGCCAACATCGACTCATGAATAAACATCAAATAAAACATGTTATTTCTTATGCATAAATAATCTTAAAAAATGGTAATAAATATATTCTTGTCATTTAAATTAAGCATGAGTTTTGTTATCACCAAAATAAAAGAATAAAATATAGGAGTGGTTCAACAATCTCCCCTTTTTTGTGATGACAAAATTTATAAGAATTTTCTAACAAAGATACTCAAAACATGGAATAACCAGAAAATTTATAGTTTAAGAATACTCTTCCCCTTTTTGTCAATAATCAAAAAGGAAAGATCTTACCATTTTGCTTTCACCTCTTTTGTAGAGACTTCTTACCCATGTGCAAAAGGGGTTCAACAATATTTCTCATGAATTATCATTTCCCATTTGTACTTGCTCCCCCTTGATGTAAGGCTCCCCTTCAATTGATGCTTGTCAAATCTTCAAAGGTTCTTTCTGATCTGTCGACCACCTTGGCAGTTATCTGTCGACGGTTGTGTCGACTTGTCTTCTATGTGTGTCAATACAGTCTTGAATCTGTTGTGCTGTGGTATTTCCACTTGTTGTTCTATTAGGAGATCTTCTCCTTGCATTTGTTCATAAAATGATACTTGCAAGAAATTTGTTAGTAGTACTGTTAAAGGATAATTAAGACTTTAAACACATATGTGATTACTTCTTCTTAGGGATGTCCTCCTTGAGAAAATTTGAGGCTCCCCCTCAACCTGAGCTTCCTGTTGCTCCCCTAGAGTAGGTGCTTCCAGCATACCGTCAGCATGTAATTCTTTTAATAAAAGATAGTTAATCAAAGAATAGCAATAAGCATTAATTTATTTTGGGTTGCACATCCCTATTTCTCTTCTAATTGAAGTAAATCTATCTTAAGGAAGAGGTTTAGTAAAAATATCTACTAATTGATTATTTATAGTAACAGATTCAAGTAAAATATCATCATTACTTACCTGGTCCCTGATGAAATGATGTCTGACCTCAATGTGCTTAGTTCTTGAATGCTATTGAATTTTTGGTCAGATTGATTGTGCTTGTGTTATCACACATCATTGGAATTTCATGCAATTTGTGACCATAGTCTTCCAGTTGATGTTTGATCTACAGCAGTTGGGTCTAACAACTTCCAACTGCAATGTATTCTGCTTCTATTGTGGACAATGCTACTGAGTTTTATTTTCTGGAAGGCCAAGAAATTAACCATCCTGTAATAAATTGACAAGTACCACTAGTGCTTTTTCTGTTTATTTTACATCCAGCATAGTCAGCATCACTATATCTAATTAATTTAAATTCAGAACTTCTGGGATACTATAAACCCAATTTACTTGTATTAAAAAGATATCTAAAAATTCTTTTAACAATATTAATATGAGATTCTCTAATATCAGCCTAAAATCTAACACACAAACATACACTAAAGATTATGTCTGGCCTACTAGCAGTAAGATAGAGACTATAAATCTTTTGATTTACTTTCTTGCCAATTGGATCGCTATCTATTTTTATTCTTGAGCTTATGGGAGTTCCTAAAAGCTTACACTTGTCAAAGTCATACTTAGAAAGTAAATCTGAAATATACTTGTTTTGACAAATGTGAGTATCATTTTTGGTTTGCTTGATTTGTAAGCCAAGAAAGTAATTAAGCTCACCCATCATGCTCATTTCAAACTCACTTTACATAAGATTTTCAAAAATTTACAAAGTGATTCATTAGTAGAACCAAAGATAATATCATCAACAATATTTGTACAATTGGGATACTTTCAGAAAATTTCTTAATAAATAGAGTGATATCTACTTTATCTCTTGAAAATCCATGTGATAGAAGGAAAGCACTTAGTCTCTCATACCAAGCTCTTGGAGCTTGTTTCAGACCATATAGTGTCTTCTTTAATCGAAAAACATAATTAGAATATTTAATATCTTCAAAGACAGGTGATTGTTCAACATACACTTCTTATTTTATGAAATCATTCAGAAAAATATTTTTAACATCCATTTGATACAAATTGATATTAAGAGAACATGCATATGCTAATAAAATTCTGATTGTCTCTAATCTAACAACTGAAGCATATATTTAATCGAAATCAATGTCTTCCTCTTAGGAATATCCTTGTGCTACCAGTCTGGCCTTGTTCCTAGTGATTACCCCTGATTCATCCATTTTTGTTTCTGAAGACCCATATGGTCCTAATAAATAGATGGTCAGAAGGTCTAGGTACAAGAGTCCAGACCTGACTGCATTGGAACTGGTTAAGTTCTTCTTGCATAGTTAGGATCTAAGATTCATCTGTCAGTGCATCATTGATTGTCCTAGGCTCAATCTGAGAAACAAATGCAGTGTAATCACAGGGAATAGTCATACCTCTTGTTCTTACCCTATCTTGAGGATCACCTATGATATTTTCTCTTGGATGATCTCTGTGATATCTCAGTTCTCTAAGTAGACTTTACTGTGCTTCTTCTTGCTGTTGAAGTTCCTCTATTGGAGGCTCTTCTTTTTCTTTATCTTTTTCCTCAAGAGATACTTGTTCCAAATCCCTGCATAAATCTTCAACAACATCTTCTTCTTCTTCTATTCTCTTAATTTAAGGGTTAGTTTCATCAAACAAAATATGAACATATTGTTCTATAGTTAAAGTTTTTAGGTTAAACACTTTATATCCTCTAGGTTTTGAAATATGCCTTAATAGAAAATCTTCTTCACTTTTAGCATCTAATTTACCTAAATTATCTTTACCATTGTTCAAAATGAAACACTTACAACCAAAAGGTCGAAGGTGACTAACGTTTGGCTTTTTCTCTTTGTATAGCACATAGGGTGTCTTCTTCAAAATTTGTCTGATCATGCACATGTTGATAATGTAGCAGGCTGTGTTGACTACTTCTGCCAGAAATATTTTGATAGATTGTATTTTGCAAGCATTGTTATGGCCATGTCCAGCAGTGTTCTGTTCTTCATTTATGCTACTCATTCTGTTGAGGTTTTTCTGGTGCAGAGAAATTGTGTCTTATGCTATTTTTTTCACAGATTCTGACAAACTCTTCATTCTTGAATTCTCCACCATGATCAGATCTGATACTAATATTTGATATTTCTGATTTTTCTGTACAAGTTTACTAAAGTTTAGAAAAGCTAAAAAGTCTCTAATTTGGCTTCCAAAAATGATACCAAAGTGTATCTTGAATAGTCATCCAAATTACATAGCCATAAACTTTTTCCTCCAAGACTTACTATTCTTATAGGTCCAAACAAATCCATGTAAATTAATTCCAATGGTTTCGAGGTTGTTGTCAATGTCTTGGACTGAAATGATGTCTTGGTTTGCTTTCCTTTTGCACAGGCTATACAGATTCCAGATTTCTTCAATTTTAGCTTTGGAAAACCTTTAACTAGATCATACTAGGTTAATTTCTTGATCACTGATGTGCTAGCATGTCCATGTCATAAATCAGTCTCTTCATTCTTCGTAGTTGCAAGGCACAAGTTGTGACGGCCCTGGATATTTGTGCCCATTAAGGCTCCATATCCAGATCCGCCTCCCGCGAACGGACCAAAGTCTCGCAAGGGATAGCTCACACAACTGTCCAGTAAGAATATAAAAGATAACTACACAGTATAAGACACAAGAAAGTACATGTGATCATACCTGCATATAACAATTTACAACTGTCCCATTACATTATTACATGTCCAATTAAAAGGTACAACTACCTGCGGCATACCCCGAGGAAGCACAAGCTCACACAACACTAACTACTACACAACTGCTGGTAGTACAAGTCTGACACAACGCCGTTGCAAGCCAAACACTCGGAAAGCTATGAAAAGAACTGTAGGGGAGTGAGCCTCAATAAGTCACAGGCTTAGTAGGGACCACCTAAGGACTACAACAACCAACAGAAGAGACCTCAACCTCAATGGGTCTCACTGGCCACACATATAACCAAACCATTTCATGCTCACAACAATTGTATTTAAACTACAATTAAATATAAACACATTAGCTATTCACAATCTCGGAAAGTAAGAGAGAACAATATGACTAGCTCCACACCACTAGTCCACTTAAAAATAGTAATGCCTAGGACTCAAGCCTCATAGGCAAACCACAGTCACAACCAATCATTTAAGCTATAAGCCGCACAGGCAAACCACTGCCTAGGCTATAAGCTTCACAGGCAAATCTCAAGTACGTGGGTAACAGGACTGCTAACTAAAAGCTGGCCCTTTATACCCAAACCACAACATGTCGGAAGCCACACACAGAATGGCAGGGTTGGCTATAACAGCCAATCCTTCATACATGAAAACTATATACGGAAACTTACTTGAGAAAGGGTAAAGCACATTGAGTGGAAGGTCACACCTCACGACCTCCATGAAACACAGTTCCACATCAACACCAGAACAAACTGGTACATGACGTACCACCACAAACCATTACCCACATAGGGTACAAGTACCTATTACCACAAGGTACCAACACGGAAACCACAAGTAAACCAGTGTCGTAACAGGGCACACCATTGCGAGCTAAACCACATTTGGTGAGTCAACACTCACCAATCATAACCAAAACTGTGCCACCACTCGGGCACACCATAAACCACAACCGTAGTCACAACTGTGCCAACACCAGGGCACACCTCGAACGAGTCAAACCTCGACCACGAGTCACAAACTCACGAACCACAGCCAGTGGTAAAGCACGAGTCGGAAAGGAACGACGCCACCACACGGGAACGGACTACTGGATGATCAGGCCAGTATCCACCCGGACAACACAACGCAAGAACAACCTCTCAGTCTCGCAGTCACGAACGAAAGGTCCAACTACCGCTCCACGAGAACAAGTCAAACAACTGTAGAGACCAAGTAACACCACACCTGCAGACACACAGTTGCAGGTCCATGCCTGGCACCTCTAGGGTCTCTAGCGGGAGCACCCTAAAGTGAGGCACTGGAAAACAAGACTAGCTGGGGACCAGTACGTCTACTGGTGTCCGTACCCCCAACCACGAGCGCGCTACAAGCGACTGTACACCCACAAACACAAGCCGCTTCCCTACTGTAACGACCCGAGAACCCGACCCTCGGCCCACGCCGAGGACTCGATTTTCGCGGTCGCCGCCCACGGACCAGGGGGACCCGGAAGGGCTATAACACGCGTCTGACAGGATATGTAACAGAAGTAAACGTCAACTGCTAAGCTAGAAGCGTACAAGCGGAAACAGGAAAGTAAAGCAAGACCGCTGCGTACCGCTCTAAGTACAGTCCCAACGCACGCACACTAGTACAAGTAAGGAAAGGGGAGAGACAAGTCCCTTAGGGGAATACCCCGAGGGTGACGTACACTGAGAGGGGGAACCACTGCTAGCTATGGGGACCAAGACTACCGCCCCGTCTCCTCCGCCCGACGCACACCCTGCCACTGCTGGGAAGACTCACCAGGAAAACAGAGGGATAGCTTCACAACAGAAGCTCAGTAGGGACTACCAATCTCCTACTGGCTCTAAACAGGCAGAGGAACATATACAACTATTAATAAAGGAAAGATGGCAGTTGATATCTTTCTACCTACAAAAGGAAGTGCGGAAGCGAAGCTAAAGCTAACACGGTACGGAAAGTACTCTCGGTCGGAAACCCCGTACGACTGCTCGTCGTGACCACCACACGGCTAGTAAAACACAGACAGTGGGAACTCCGCCTGGACAAGGAACACTAGCTATGGGAACAACACCACTAGTCAGGTGGTCAGGTGCGTCCACAGACGTCTTATCCTCGACCTAGGTCCTGGCCCTCCCGTCTCGTCAGAGCGAGGTAGGACACAAGTACAACAACAGTAACTGCCGTAGTCTGGCCAGACTACGGTCCCACGCCTGACCTCTCCAAACGAGTTCCGGGGCCGTAAGGAGCGAGGCAGTGAGAAGAGGACTGGCTGGCCTCGCCGGGTAGAACTCCAAACTGTCCTCGGCGTCCCAGACCAACCACGAGAGCTCTGCAAGCGACTCACACGCCACTGTCCTAACCACCATTTTCCCCTCAGCTCCAGAGTCCGCCTATGCGGCTGCCAACTCGAGCACACTCGTAGCCCGGAGTACTCCCTCAACAGGCTCCCGAGGACGGGGGTCCCAGGTAACGGTAACAACCTCTCGCACGGGACAAGCCCTCAAGTGCCGCGCACCGGGCGAACGACTAGTGTGAGACCGTACTAGGGAACTAGCACAGGTGCCACGGGTACAGTAAAGCGAAAACGGAAGCGGCGGAAGCACAACCTGCCTCTGGACTGAGAAGGCGACATAGGCCCTGTCGCCTTCTCAATGCGACATAGGCATTGTCGCATCCTGAATGCGACATAGGCCCTGTCGCAACCCTGGTTGCGACACCGAAGGTGTCGCCTTACCAGTCAGGTAGCGACATGGCCTATGTCGCCTTCAGGCCAGACGGGGGTTCCGAGAGCTCTCTCTCCGGGAACCTCCCCGAAACGGGAGAAACACTACACGGCGAGGGAGGGGAGCATGCTTATCATGCTAGAAAGCCATTAAACACACAAACCACCCTCGAACACCCCAAGAACATGGTTTCTACGCTCGGAGGAAAACCTCACTCACACGAGCATGGAGTTCTCACACTCCCAACCCCCAAACCACAAGGAAACCACGCTTTATAGGGAAAGGAGCATGCTTAGGGCGAGAGGATCAAGAGTCCCTACCTCCACGCGAAGAACGAACCCGTTGGGGCCTTCTCGTAGGTAGAAACGTCTCTCCTCTCACCGCACGGCACGAACACGACCCCTGCACGAACAGAGCGACACCCTCCTCAGCACGGCCGCCTCAACACGGGGGAGGCACCCCGAAATCGCCGGAAAATCCGAGAGGGCGAGAGAAAGAGAGGGGGAAAGAGAGGTGCGAAGAAAGGGGAAGGGGCTCGGGCGCCCGGGCTTTAAGCCCGCGGTCCTGAGAAGGCGACACACCTTGTGTCGCCTTGGGAACCAGAAGGCGACACACCCCCCCGTCGCAACCCACTGACAACGGTAAAATCTCAGAATTCGAAAAAGTGAAGGCGACAGCCATCTTGTCGTGTTCACCCGACACCGCCAGAGCCGTACTGACACAAAGGACGCCTGTCACGTCTGTCAGACTGGGTCTGGGGCGACGTGATGGGAAGGCGACATAGGCCATGTCACCTCAGAAGGCCATGTCGCCTTCAAGAAGGCGACATACCCCATGGCGCCATCCATCAAACCAGAAGGCGACAGTGGGTATGTCGTCTTCAAGAAGGCGACATACCCCCTGTCGCAATCCCAAACAGAACCAGAACTTGATGCGATCGGAACCACGTCGCGACAGTCGCCCTGCCGCGACCCAGAGGACGGGGCCAAGGGCCCAAGGGGGCCGGGGTGTTACAACCCTCCCTCCTTAAGACATTTCGTCCTCGAAATGAAAACAACTCGGTCTCAACCCGGAAGACGACAAAAGGGGGATCACCACATACCGATCAATCAAACAAGTAAGGAAACTGCTCCTGCATTCATCCTCGCGCTCCCAGGTGGCCTCGCCACCGACACGGTTCTGCCAAACGACCTTAACCAGCGGAATCTGCTTCCTGCGCAACTGCTGAACTCTGCGGTCGACAACACTAACTGGGTACTCTGGCACTGACAAATCTGGCGCTACCTCTAGCTGCGAGTAGTCCAACACGTGCGAAGAGTCTGCAACTACCTCCTGAGCTGCGAAACGTGGAAAACGCTGTGCACACCTGCTAGCTCTGCCGGAAGACTCAGCTGTACGCCACCTCGCCGACCCTCTCAGAAATGGGGAAGGGCCCAATATATCTGGGACTGAGCTTTCCCCTCTTACCAAACCTCATAACCCCTTTGGTCGGCGAGACCCGCAGGAAGACAAGGTCACCAACACTGAACTGTAGCGGTCTCCTGCGGACATCCGCATAACTCTTCTGCCTGCTCTGTGCTGCCCGAAGCCTCTGCCTGACCAAACTGACTGTCTCTGCACACTGCTGCACTAACTCTGGCCCCAAAAGCTGCCTCTCACCAACCTCGAACCAGTGAAGCGGTGTCCTGCACGGGCGACCATACAAAGCCTCGTATGGCGCCATTCCGATGCTCGAGTGATAACTGTTCTTATACGCGAACTCTACCATCGGAAGGTGAGACTCCCAAGTGCCGCTCCAGTCTAGACAGCACGCTCTCAGCATATCCTCCAATGTCCGAATGGTCCGCTCTGACTGACCGTCTGTCTGACGGTGGTACACTGTGCTGAACTTCAATTCTGTACCCAGTGCTCTCTGAAGACTGCGCCAAAACCCTGACGTGAACCTCGGATCTCTGTCTGAAACGACTGAAACGGGGATCCCGTGCAACGAAACAACTCTGTCCACGTACAGCCTGGCTAACCTGTCCACTGACCACGACATCCTGATCGGAAGAAAGTGCGCTGCCTTGGTCAAACGGTCCACAACCACCCAAATACCATCATGCCTCTGCGGGGTGCAAGGCAACCCAACCACAAAGTCCATGGTGATGTTGTCCCACTTCCACTCAGAAATGGGCAACGGCTGCAACTCACCACCAGGACGCTGGTGCTCAGCCTTCACCTGTTGACAGGTAAGGCACCGAGCGACGAACTCCGCCACGCCCCTCTTCATCCCTGGCCACCAGAAGGACCTCCTCAAGCAATGGTACATCTTGGTGGAGCCAGGATGAACAGCATACCTTGATCTATGAGCCTCTGACAAAACCGCCTGGCGCGCCTCCTCAGGAACGTACAAGCGGCCTCTGAATCTGACCTTGCTGTCCTCGCTGAGCTCTACATCTGGCATCCGCAAAATGTCTGCTAACTCTGCATCTGCTCGCTGCGCCTGCAACACCTGCCTGAACAGTGATGGCCGAACTAACAAACTACTCGCCACAACACTGTCTCTAGTCCTCGACGGAACGAACACTCCCTGGGATAGCTCCTCGAACAGCCTCCACTCTCTGACCATCAGCAAACTCAAGCGCACGCGCCTACTCAAAGCATCGGCTATGACGTTAGCTTTCCTGGGTGGTAGGAGAGGGTTAGGTCGTAGTCCTTCAAATACTCCATCCACCTGCGCTGCCTCAAATTCAAATCTCTCTGGGTGAAGATGTACTGCAAACTCTGGTGATCGGTGAAGATCTGAAAAGCCTCGCCATACAGGTAGTGCCTCCACAACTTGAGAGCGTACACCACTGCTGCCAGCTCCAAGTCGTGGGTGGGATAGTTCTCCTCATGCTTCTTGAGCTGCCGAGAAGCATAGGCAACGACCCCACCATGCTGCATCAGCACGGCACCCAAACCTGACCTCGACGCATCGGTGTAAACCACGAACCCACCGATGCCCGACGGCAAGACCAACACTGGCGCTGAAGTCAACTTCATCTTCAGCTCCAAGAAACTCTGCTCACAGTCTTCTGACCAAACAAACCTGGTGTCCTGCCTCGTCAACCGAGTCAATGGTGCTGCAATCTTGGCGAAATCCTGAATGAACCTCCGGTAGTAACCTGCCAGACCCAGAAAACTGTGGACCTCTGCAACTGATGTGGGCTGTTCCCACGAAAACACTGCCTCAACCTTGGCCGGATCCACCGCTACACCAGAACCCGAGATCACGTGCCCGAGGAAGTGCACCTCGCTCAGCCAAAATTCGCACTTGTCGAACTTGGCGTAAAGACGGTGACTCCGCAGGGTCTCTAGCACGATCCTCAGGTGCTCCTCGTGCTCCTCTTCAGAAGCCGAGTAGACCAGAATATCATCAACAAAAACAACAACAAAGCGGTCTAGGTACTCACTGAACACCCTATGCATCAAATCCATGAATGCTGCAGGTGCGTTCGTCAGCCCAAACGGCATCACGACGAACTCAAAGTGACCGTACTTGGAACGGAAAGCCGTCAAACCAACATCTGACTCTCTGATCCGCAGCTGGTAGTAGCCGGATCTCAAGTCGATCTTCGAGAAAACTCGGGCCGATTGCAACTGATCAAACAAATCATCAATTCTTGGAAACGGGTACCTGTTCTTCACAGTGACCTGGTTCAACTGCCGATAATTGATGCACAAACGAAGACTACCATCCTTCTTCCTCACGAACAAAACAGGCGCACCCCATGGCAAACGGCTCGGACGAATGAAGCCCAACTCAAGCAACTCTTACAGCTGGCGCTTCAACTCACGCAGCTCCGCCGGGGCCATCCGGTAAGGTGCCTTGGACAAAGGCATTGTACCAGGCAAAAGCTCGATGGAGAAATCTACCTCTCGCTCAGGTGGCAACCCAGGTAGATCCTCCGGAAACACGTCAGAAAACTTAGAAACAACTGGCACATCAAAAACAAAAGACCCGCTAGGCTCCAACGAACAAACCGAAGCAAGGTAAGCAATGCAGCCATCACGGATCAAACGATGAGCCTTACAGAAAGAAATGAACGGCCGACGGGTAGACCGGATACCTCGAAAGCAGAGAACGGGTGCTTCAGGTATCTCGAACCGAACGGTCTTCCTTTGACAATCAACCACGGCTGAGTGGGCCTCCAACCAGTCCATGCCCAGGATGACATCGAAGTCGCAAAGCTGCAGCGCGTACAACCTGGCCGGCAACTGGTGACCCTCAACCTCGACAGTCACACCCTCCAAGTAACCGAAGGAACGCATGCAGTCACCGGACGGGAGATCGACCATCACGTCACACTGCCTCTCGGGTGTGTGACAAGCAAGGGACTCGTAAAACTCCTCGGAAGCAAAACACAAGGAAGCACCGGGATCAACCAAAACACGAGTAGCTCTGCCAAGAATAGGTAGAGTACCTATCACCAGGTTCGATGCCTCCTCCTACTCCCGGGTGAGCGCCATCACGCGACCACGACCACGTCCACGCTGCGGCGCCTGCTGGGGCTGCTGCTGCGGCGGCTGCTGGTGCTGCGAAAACTGATGTTGTTGCTGATGATACGACTGGTACTGCTGCGGCTGCGGGAACTGCTGGACCTGCTGCTGGTACTGCCCTCTCTGCTGCTGACGTGGTGCCTGCTGCTGGGGAGGGTACTGGTACTGAGGTGGCTGCTGCGCGTACTGCACTGGCTGCTGCTGCTACGGAGCTTGCCCCCTAGGGCAATCCCTCCTAAAGTGGCCTGGCAAGCCACAAGTGTAGCATACTGGCTCCTGACCGCCCTGCTCAGCACCCTGCTGTACTGACTGCTCTGCAAACCTGGACTGACGCCTCTGCTGACGGCTCCGTCCACCCCCGCGAATAGACAACTTCCTGAACTGCGAGCGAATTCCAAAGCCACCGGAACTGCCCGAGCCTGAGGAAGAAGAAGTCGCACTACCGCGGCTGCCTGCTGGACGCTGGTATGGCGAGGGCCTGGAAGAGGCTCCTCCCTGCTGCTGCTGCTGCTGCTGAGGCTGCCAAGCCTCCCTATTCAAGGCGGTGGCCTTCGCCACGGCCTCTCCCAAGGTGGTACACATGTGTGCCGTCACACCCCACCTCAGGTCTGGTCTCAGCCCTGCTATAAACCTCTCTGCACAAGCCTGGTCACTGTCTGCTACATGAGGTACATGCCTCAACAACCGAACAAACCTCTGGTGGTACTGAGAAACTGTGAGGTCGCCCTGCACCAACTCGTGGAACTGGTCCCGCCTCTCACGTCGAGCGTAGTCGGGGAAATACTCGCCGTGGAAGACCTCTGAAAACTGCTGCCAAGAGATCCGGTCCAACGCTGCCCCTGGAAGTGAGTCTGCCTCTGAACTCTCCACCACTCATGGGCTGCTCCCTTGAGCTGGTATACTGCCAAACGAACCTGGTCCTCCTCAGCGCACTCCATAGTCTCGAAGATGCGCTCTAACTCATGGTCTAGCTCTCTGCCTTATCTGGATCATACTCACCGTGGAACATCGGTGGGCGAAGACGCAGGAACCTCTCAAGGAGAGCGGTCCTTGCCTCCGACACCGCTGCCCTCCGCTGACCGGACCGGGTACTCCCAGTACCTGACCGCTGCTGGCGGACTGGCTGCTCCACCTCTGGCTCCACCTCCTGCTGCTCTGGTATGGCTGGGGGAGGTACTGGAAACTGACCACCTGCTGCTGCCTGCTCGGGCTGCCACGCTCCCTGGTACATAGCTCTGAAGAATTGCTCGGCCATGGGAAACCAGTCTGCATACTGCTGATGCTGAGGGTGGTACTCCTGCTGCTGCTGCCCACCTACTACCGCTGCCTCTGCTGCTGCTGCCTGTGCACCCTAAGGCTGTGCCACTGACTCGTCTGTCGAGACCTCCTCCTGGACCTGCCCCTGCGCGGGCATCTCGGATTCATCCTACTGCTCAACCAGCTGCCTAGCCTGACTGCGCCTACTCGGAGCCATGACCTACACGGCAACACAACTAACAAAGGTTATAAATACCTTTCGGGCGGCTAGCAGTGTACTTGTACTATTGTTGGGACTTACTGTTGCAGTTTGGATCCACTACAATTCCTATCAGACCAAGCTTTGATACCAACTGTAACGACCCGAGAACCCGACCCTCGGCCCACGCCAAGGACCCGATTTTCGCGGTCGCCGCCCACGGACCAGGGGGACCCGGAAGGGCTATAACACGCGTCTGACAGGATATGTAACGGAAGTAAACGTCAACTGCTAAGCTAGAAGCGTACAAGCGGAAACAGGAAAGTAAAGCGAGACCGCTGCGTACCGCTCTAAGTACAGTCCCAACGCAGGCACACTAGTACAAGTAAGGAAAGGGGAGAGACAAGTCCCTTAGGGGCATACCCCGAGGGTGACGTACACTGAGAGGGGGAACCACTACTAGCTACGGGGTCCAAGACTACCGCCCCATCTCCTCCGCCCGACGCGCACCCTGCCGCTGTTGGGAAGACTCACCTGGAAAACAGAGGGATGAGCTTCAAAACAGAAGCTCAGTAGGGACTACCAATCTCCTACTGGCTCTAAACAGGCAGAGGAACATATACAACTATTAATAAAGGAAAGATGGCAGTTGATATCTTTCTACCTACAAAAGGAAGTGCGGAAGTGAAGCTAAAGCTAACACGGTACGGAAAGTACTCTCGGTCGGAAACCGTACGACTGCTCGTCGTGACCACCACACGGCTAGTAAAACACAGACAGAGGGAAATCCGCCTAGACAAGGAACACTAGCTACCGGAACAACACCACTAGTTAGACGGTCAGGTGCGTCCACAGACGTCTTATCCTCGACCTAGGTCCTGGCCCTCGCGTCTCGTCAGAGCGAGGTAGGACACAAGTACAACAACAGTAACCGCCGTAGTCTGGCCGGACTACGGTCCCACGCCTGACCTCTCCAAATGGTTCCGGGGCCGTAAGGAGCGAGGCAGTGAGAAGAAGGACTGGATGGCCTGCGCCGGGTAGAACTCCAAACTGTCCTCGGCGTCCTAGACCAACCACGAGAGCTCTTCAAGCGACTCACACGCCACTGTCCTAACCACCGTTTTCCCCTCAGCTCCAGAGTCCGCCTACGCGGCTGCCAACTCGAGCACACTCGTAGCCCGGAGTACTCCCTCAATAGGCTCCCGAGGACGGGGGTCCCAGGTAACGGTAACAACCTCTCGCATGGGACAAGCCCTCAAGTGTCGCGCACCGGGCGAACGACTAGTGTGAGACCGTACTAGGGAACTAGCACAGGTGCCACGGGTACAGTAAAGCGAAAACGGAAGCGGCGATAGCACAACCTGCCTCTGGACTGAGAAGGCGACATAGGCCCTGTCGCCTTCTCAATGCGACATAGGCCTTGTCGCATCCTGAATGCGACATAGGCCCTGTCGCAACCCTGGTTGCGACACCCAAGGTGTCGCCTTACCAGTCAGGTAGTGACATGGCCTATGTCGCCTTCAGGCCAGACGGGGGTTCCGAGAGCACTCTCTCCGGGAACCTCCCTGAAACGGGAGAAACACTACACGGCGAGGGAGGGGAGCATGCTTATCATGCTAGAAAGCCATTAAACAGACAAACCACCCTCGAACACCCCAAGAACATGGTTTCTACGCTCGGAGGAAAACCTCACTCACACGAGCATGGAGTTCTCACACTCCAAACCCCCAAACCACAAGGAAAACACGCTTTAGAAGGGAAAGGGAGCATGCTTAGGGCGAGAGGATCAAGAGTCCCTATCTCCACGCGAAGAACGAACCCGTCGGGGCCTTCTCGTAGGTAGAAACGTCTCCTCCTCACACCGCACGGCACGAACACGACCCCTGCACGAACGGAGCGACACCCTCCTCAGCACGGCCACCTCAACACGAGGGAGGCACCCCAAAATCGCCGGAAAACTCCGAGAGGGCGAGAGAAAGAGAGGGGGAAAGAGAGGTGTGAAAAAGGGGGAAGGGGCTCGGGCGCCCGGGCTTTAAGCCCGCGGTCCTGAGAAGGCGACACACCTTGTGTCGCCTTGGGAACCAGAAGGTGACACACACACCCCCCCCCCCCCCCCCCCCGTCGCAACCCACTGACAACGGTAAAATCTCGGAATTCGAAAAAGTGAAGGCGACAGCCATCTTGTCGTGTTCACCCGACACCGCCAGAGCCGTACTGACACGAAGGACGCCTGTCACGTCTGTCAGACTGGGTCTGGGGCGACGCGATGGGAAGGCGACATAGGCCATGTCGCCTTCAAGAAGGCGACATACCCCATGGCGCCATCCATCAAACCAGAAGGTGACAGTGGGTATGTCGTCTTCAAGAAGGCGACATACCCCCTGTCGCAATCCCAAACAGAACCAAAACTTGATGCGATCGGAACCACGTCGCGACAGTCGCCCTGCCGCGACCCAGAGGATGGGGCCAAGGGCCCTAGGGGTGTTCAAACTTTGGTCCAAACCGAACCGGCCGGTTCGGTTCGGTTCGGTTCGGTTTGGGGGACCACACAGTTCAGTTCGGTTCCTGGCTGGGAAACCGAAATGAACCGAATGTGTATATATAATTAATTAATAATATATTTTTACAAAAAAAATTGTTGTAGCGCAGTGGTTGTGAGCCCACTGCCGTTTGCGCGACCTCCATCGAGAGGTCGCGAGATCGAATATCGCTTTAAACATCCGGTTTCTGCATATTTTTGTAGTGAATATGTGTATATAATTATTGAATATACATATATAACTAAAGACGCTTGTAGCGCAGTGGACAGCGCACCTTGGGCGTTTCTTCTCGCGGAGGTCGCGAGATCCATTCTCGCGGCCGCCCGCGTAAACCCAATTTTTTTTTATATTTCGGTTCAAACCGAACCGAACCGGTTCGGTTCGGTTCGGTTTGCTACAGTACTTCGGTTTGGTTCGGTTCCTTGGAAAATAAGGGGTGAACCGGACCGAACCGGACCGTGTTCACCCCTAAAGGGCCCAAGGGGGCCGGGGTGTTACACCTACTGTCGTCTTTCCCTCAGCCGGACGTACAACTCAAACACAGGAGTGAGGGTGTCCAGGAAGACGACACAGACCTCGATGGTACCACACTGTACCGGGACAAACCCCGAGCACAACAAACACACGTGCCTGGCTCACAAAAAACCTGGGGTACCCGACTAGAGAGACATTCCGGAATAGGCGCCGGACCACCACACTCGGCAATACACAAACCACAACACTTACACATTTATTACAAATCACGATACACGTGTGAGGAGTAGCTTGTCCTGGTCACTCGTGACCTACAAGCTAGCCTACACAAACACATATATGAACCATATTAATAATAACACTATAGTCTAACATCGGCCACCTCGTGACACCACTTAATACATAAATCAGTATAATATTCTTCAAAGGACAACAACAGACCAGGGCTAGGTCGGTGTGGACCTTCACTGCCCAAACATTACAATATAACCACATAAATCACATTATAATAATCATAATATTGACATCTAGTCATGCTTACATCTAGCCCTCCAATCCATCATTCCCCGCCTGATCTGCCGCTGCTACGCGCATCACGGCCTTCCCACGTGCTCCCGTCGACCGCCGGAAGTAGTGAAGAGGCACAAGGGTACAGGTGAGGGAAGAGGAGGGGAGAAGGTGGGGAAAGAAGAAGGCTCGGGTTGCCCTTAAAAATACAGGCGCCTCAAGTTAACGTCAACCTCTGTGCCGCTAATCAAACCATCACAACTAGGCGTCCACATTGCCCGCCACCAAGTTCAACGGTAGACGTCCACATCGATGGACGCCAAGAACATGTTAATGGCAACACCATTGCCGCCAACACACAGTAGACATCACAAACCTGGACACCAACCCACTGTTGATGTCCAGCACACTGAACACCAACACAGATCCATAACCAACTCCGGTAAGGATCCAATAAGAAACACACAACATAAGTCGCACTGGTCAAGGTGTGACCACCCCATACGCTAAACCAAGGATCCACGAAGATCCGAAAAATGCGCGACGTTACATTACTATCACCTAAAAAGAAATGTCATCCTCGACATATAAAATAAATCACAACAAATCAGATTATCACCTAAAAAGAAATAAAATCGTATATAGAACAAGAATGATACTCTTTCTTTGCATCAGCCTTTCAATTCATCTACGCTAACTGACTCATTTGTCCATTTCCATCTTTGCTTTGTTCTTTTCTTTTCTTTCAATCCATTTCACAATTACTCTGTTCTGTCGATTCCATTACCTTTCCTTACCTTTCAATTTATTTCACACTGCCAGTCTCATTCTATTCCATTCTGCACTTGTCCTGCTTCTCCTTTCTCTTTCTTTCATTTCATAACTGCTTTATTTCACGGATTCCATCTATTAGTCATTATCTTTCTGTCATGGGCAATTCTACCTTGCCAATGGCGCTTTATCTCCTTGGACTGAACCTACTTTCACATTTTCTGGGTTGTGTTTGCAACATTTCTTTCCGGGCCATTTCTTTCTGCTCAAATCCTTTCATTTTATTCCACTACCTTTGGATGTTCTTTCGTGCTAAACCTTGCTTAATTTCGCGAATTTCTTAATGCCATTCCATTACTCACTTTGTCATTGCTAGCCATTATCCTGCTTATCATTATTAATTACTACCTTATTTTATCCATTCTCATATTTTCAGTTTTCTGATCTATGGGTTATAGACCCACCACGCTTCCACTGCGCTACTCTGATCCTGCTGAATATCTGACAGAATATTTCATACATTCTGCTTCTACTATTATTCACAATTTCTGCACACTTTCATAATTGCTTTGATTCCATCTATATTTATTACAGATTGCTTTACTTGCTCAATCAATATTGGAAAACAATATCAAAATTTCCAAACTACTTTTTCCAATACTTCAATTCTAATTGTACCATACCTTTTAAAAATCCGAATTCTACCATACCATTACATTACTAACATACTTTATTTTTCATATTCCTTTTTAACTTCAATTTACATTCTCTAGATGACTAACCACATTATTTCCATCACTTCTCAAAACATCTGCTTTCATTACTGTAACACTTTCTTTTTAGGGAAGAATTAAACTGCTCAGCTAACTTTACATGCATTAAACTTTATTTCAATCGGATGCCATCTGACTTTAAGATATTCACTGTTTAACTGATTACATTCTCTCCGTTTTGTACTTGCCACTTTCAATTTCCATTTAACCATGCAAACTCTTATTGATCACTTTTCTCGATCTTTCAATTATATTTGTTTCACAATCTATCATACTCTTTCTTTTTCCAGATTAATAATCTGCCAACTATATTAAACATATTATTTTCTCTGTAAACATTCTTCTCAATTATTGTGCTGCCTAGCTGTTCATCCTATACCACTCATACCGCTATTGCTGTTGTTACACAAGTATTATTTATTCACAACTACCAAGGCCATAGTCTGGAGCCAATCTCGTTAAATACAATAGTCTGTCTGATTCTCTATTTCACTTAACCTGGCACCACTTAACTATTTCTTAATTAATCCGCTTCTTTTTATTATGATTCACATAATTCTTATTTTATTCCGTACAGCCTCAATCTCTTTTAAACACAAACTTCACCTATTCTCTTCTCGAATTATACTCAGTTATTAAAAAACAGTAACCTTATCTGTAACACTGCATCCGACTCTATATAATTCTCATAAACTGCCACTTGCTAGGCCGGTATTTTTCTTGTGCTCAGAAATCGGAGGGGGTGACTATATCGGCGGTGTTCGTGCACCCATATCTACGACCTGGGGTGGAGATCTCGAACCGAGTTGAACACAACTTCCGATCGCCGTGATAGGCCGACTCCGTGTGTTGGCCCCGCTAGTGATTCGCGTAATCGAGGGAGGCGCTACTGCAAGAAATCCTTAGAATCGGGGAGATCGTCGGTTGGAATCGTAATTTTGGAGTGCGAAACGAATGTTTTTCGACCCCGAAATGACGTCTTATCGCCTGAGGCAATGAGGCGGCGACAGGCGCCTCTGAGTGTCGATTTCGAATTGGGGTCTTATAAGCGATTCTGATAACCGAGCGGAAAGTGATGTCCATTTGAGCGAAGGGGTGTCCGCGTATGCGATCGCATCGGCAGCGCGCGACCACTCTCCCGGAGAGGAATTTCGGTGCCGGACCGGAAATCTCCGAATGCGACCTTGTGCCGACCGGGTCGAAGTGCCGATTCCGAATTGCGGCCTCGCTGGCCGTTCCGATCGCCGGTCGAACAAATATCTGCGTCCTACCCAAGGGGCACGACAATCGGTGTACTAGTGCACACGCTCCGCGGTGGTATTTCGGCCCCAGAATGGAATTCTGCGAAATCAACGCGATGTCGACCGTCTCGGAGTGCCGATTCTGAATTGTGGTCACATAAGCGATTCCGATGCTCGGGCTAAATGTTATGCCCAATTCTTTTGCTGAAGGGGTGGGAATAAACCGGAGGGCGTGACTATATCGGCGATGTTCGTGCACCCATATCTATGACCTTGGGTGGAGATCTCGAGCCGAGTTGAACACGACTTCCGATAACCGTGATAGGCCGACTCTGTGTGTTGGCCCCGACAGCGATTCGTGTAATCGAGGGAGGCGCTATTGCCAGAAAACCTTAGAATCGGGGAGATCGTCAGCTGGAACAGCAATTTCACAGAGCAAAATGAAGGTTTTTCGACCCAAAACGATGTCTTACCGCCTGAGGTGATAAGGGGGTGAAGGGCACCTCTGAGTGCCGATTCCGAATTGGGGTCTTATAAGCGATTCTGATAACCGAGCGGAAAGTTATGTCCGTTTGAGCGAAGGGTTTCCGCGTATGGGATCGCATCGGCAGCCCGCGACCACGCTCCCTGAGAGGAATTTGGGCGCGGGAACAGAAATCTCCGAATGTGAACTTCTGTCGACCGAGTCGAAGTGCCGATTCTGAATTGCGGCATCGCGGGCCATTCCGATCGCCAGTCGAACAAATATCTACGTCCTACCCAAGGGGTACGATAATCGGTGTACTAGTACACATGCTCTACCGCGGAATTTCGGCCCCAGAATGAAATTATATGAAATCTGTGCCCTGTCGACCGTCTCGGAGTGCCGATTCTGAATTGTGGTCACATAAGCAATTCCGATGCCCAGGCGAAAAGTAATGCCCAGTTCTTTCGCTGTAGGGGTGGGAATAAACCGGAGGAGGTGACTATATCGGCGATGTTCGTGCACCCATATCTACGACGTGGGGTGGATATCTCAAGCCGAGTTGAACAGGACTTTCGATCTCCGTGATAGGCCGACTCCGTGTGTTGCCCCGCCAGCGATTCGCATAATCAAGGGAGGCGCTACTGGTAGAAAACCTTGGAATCGGGGAGATCGTTGGTTGGAATCACAATTTCGGCATGCGAAATGAACATTTTTTGACCCTGAAATGACGTCTTATCGCCTGAGGCAATGAGGTGGCAACAGGTGCCTCTGAGTGCCGATTCCGAATTGGGGTCTTATAAGCAATTTTGATAAGCGAGCGGAAAGTTATGCCTGTTTGAGCGAAGGGGTGTCCGCGTATGCAATTGCATCGGCAGCCCGCGAGTACTCTCCCGGAGAGGAATTTGGGTGCCGGACCCGAAATCTCCGAATGCGACCTTGTGCCGACCGGGTCGAAGTGCCGATTCTGAATTGCAACCTCGCGGGCCATTCCGATCGTCGGTCGAACAAATATCCGCATCCTACCCAAGGGGCACGATAATCGGTGTACTAGTGCACACGCTCCACGGCGGAATTTCGACCCCATAACAGAATTCCATGAAATTAGCGCACTATCGACCGTCTCGGAGTGCCGATTCCGAATTGTGGTCACATAAGCGATTCCGATGCCCGGGCGGAATGTTATGCCCAGTTCTTTCGCTGAAGGAGTGGGAATAAACCAGAGGGCATGACTATATCTGCGATGTTCGTGCACCCATATCTACGACCTTAGGTGGAGATCTCGAGCCGAGTTGAACACGACTTCCGATAGCCGTGATAGGCCGACTCCGTGTGTTGGCCCCGACAGCGATTCGCGTAATTGAGGGTGGTGCTACTGCCAAAAAAGCTTAGAATCGGGGAGATCGTCAGCTGGAACAGCAATTTCGCAGAGTGAAACGAATGTTTTTTGACCCCAAAACGATGTCTTACCACCTGAGGCATTAAGGGGGCGAAGGGCGCCTCTAACAGTGATCTTTCTTTACCCTTTATTTACTTAACTAACCACCTCTGCTCAACTCTCTAATTGTGAAGACACCCTTATCCTTATCGGACTGTCACAATTCTTTATTCCTCTATGTACCCGTACTTCATCTGAAACCAGCCTGCCTCATTTAATCATTCTCAAGTTGCCAAAGCTCTAATCACATTATTACTCAAGCCGTTTCTCAAATCCTATTAACACAAATCTCAAACACAACAATACCTCTGCCAAGGTCCTCTTCTGCAACTTATCACACATACACACTATTCTTTGCTGGTAACATTCTATTGATCTGTCACACTGACACATCATATTATACATGTCTCCGTTAACCTTATTCTTTACTAGAGCACCATTTGCAAATATCTTTCTGAAATTGCCTTTTACTTTTGCTAACCAACATAACTAACTCCACTTATTCCTTTAATATCTGCCACTGAAAATTTTTAAACACAAACTTTCAACTGCACCCTGGCACACTGGTGCAACCACACAATTTATACCACTAACCACTCTATAGCTCAACAACTGCACACAACTATTAATTTAACAAACAGAAACACACGGTTTGCGTGCCAAAAGCTCACATAAAAATCACCTTATAATACATAAAACCACAGACTTACTACCAGCAGTGAACATTAATCCATGTATTGGGACATTGTAACTTCAATGTCTTTTCATATTCTAACTGGACCATGCTCTGATACCAACTGTGACAGCCTTGGATATTTGTGCCCATTAAGACTCCATATCCAGATCCGCCTCCCGCAAACGGACCGAAGTCTCGCAAGGGATAGCTCACACAACTGTCCAGTAAGAATATAAAAGACAACTACACAGTATAAGACACAAGAAAGTACATGTGCTCATACCTGCATATAACAATTTACAAATGTCCCATTACATTATTACATGTCCAATTAAAAGGTACAACTACTTGGGGCATGCCCCGAGGGAGCACAAGCTCACACAACACTAACTACTACACAACTGCTGGTGGTACAAGTCTGACACAACGCCGCTGCAAGCCAAACACTCGGCAAGCCCTGAAAAGAACTGTAGGGGAGTGAGCCTCAACAAGTCACAGGCTCAGTAGGGACCACCTAAGGACCACAGCAACCAAAAGAAGAGACCTCAACCTCAATGGGTCTCACTGGCCACACATATAACCAAACCATTTCATGCTCACAACAATTGTATTTAAACTACAATTAAATATAAACACATTAGCTATTCACAATCTCGGAAAGTAAGAGAGAACAATAGGACTAGCTCCACACCACTAGTCCACTTAACAACAGTAATGCCTAGGACTCAAGCCTCATAGGCAAACCACAGTCACAACCAATCATTTAAGCTATAAGCCGCACAAGCAAACAACTGCCTAGGCTATAAGCTTCACAGGCAAATCTCAAGTACGCGGGTAACAGGACTGCTAACTAAAAGCTGGCCCTTTATACCAAACCACAACATGTCGGAAGCCACACACAGAATGGCAGGGTTGGCTGTAACGGCCAATCCTTCATACACGAAAACCATATACGGAAACTTACTTGAGAAAGGGTAAAGCACATTGAGTGGAAGGTCACACCTCACGATCTCCACGAAACACAGTTCCACATCAACACCAGAACAGACTGGTACATGACGTACCACCACAAACCATTACCCACATAGGGTACAGGTACCTATTACCACAAGGTACCAACACAGAAACCACAAGTAAACCAGTGCCGTAACAGGGCACACCATAGCGAGCTAAACCACATTTGGTGAGTCAACACTCAGCAATCATAACCAAAACTGTGCCACCACTCGGGCACACCACAAACCACAACCGTAGTCACAACTGTGCCAACACTAGGGCACACCTCGAATGAGTCAAACCTCGACTACGAGTCACAAACTCACGAACCACAGCCAGTGGTAAAGCACGAGTCAGAAAGGAACGACGCCACCACACGGGAACGGACTACTGGATGATCAGGCCAGTATCCAACCCGGACAACACAACACAAGAACAACCTCTCAGTCTCGCAGTCACGGACGAAAGGTCCAACTGCCGCTCCACGAGAACAAGTCAAACAACTGTGGAGACCAACTAACACCACACCTGCAGACACACAGCTGCATGTCCATGTCTGGCACCTCTAGGGTCTCTGGCCGGAGCACCCTAAAGTGAGGCACTAGAAAATAGGACTAGCTGGGGACCAGTACGTCTACTGGTGTCCGTACCCCCAACCACGAGCGCGCTACAAGCGACTGCACACCCATAAACACAAGTCGCTGCCCTACTGTCGTCTTTCCCTCATCCGGACGTACAACTCAAACATAGGAGTGAGGGTGTCCAGGAAGATGACACAGACCTCGATGGTACCACACTGTACCGGGACAAACCCCGAGCACAACAAACACACGTGCTTGGCTCACAAAGAACCTAGGGTACCCGACTAGAGAGGCATTCCGGAATAGGCGTCGGACCACCACACTCGGCAATACACAAACCACAACACTTACACATTTATTACAAATCACGATACACGTGTAATACATACAATATAACCACATAAATCACATTATAATAATCACATAAATCACATTATAATAATCATAATATCAGGTGGACCTTCACTGCCCAAACATTACAATATAACCACATAAATCACATTATAATAATCATAATATCGGGTGGACCTTCACTGCCCAAACATTACAATATAACCACATAAATCACATTATAATAATCATAATATCGACCTCTAGTCATGCTTACATATGCATGTCATCAGAATCATAAAAACACTTCCAATTCTTGACTAGGCTCACCCATGAACCTCACTGCCATAACACCACAAACTCACCACAATTTTTGGAATATAATTAACACAATAACGTACATTGTGCCATGCACACACAAACCACATGCACAACACCCAAACCACGTAGACACCACGTGTATAATACACCAACCAGGTGCACCACACGTCCAACACCATAAATCGCGAAAAAAGGAAACACAACTTGCTGGGAACTCACCAGTGGATAGACAGCAATATCGACCGCCTCTAACGAAGGACTAACGGAAACACCGATTGTCGTTAGTATTTTACCTGAAGAACCTAACGGAAACCAACCTTGCCGTCAAGATCTTCCCTGAAGAGTTTAACGGCAAACGATCACGCCGTTTATCTCTTCCCTGAAGAACTCAACGTCAACATCCCTTGACGTTGACTTCTTCAGCTCCCAACAGCTGAACCAGCCACAAACCACATCCCCTGAGAGCAATCCAGCCCTCAAAACTGCGACGTGATGAAGAGGGAACACTTCCTCTCACCACCACACACCACCGTAATGTCAAAAAAACACGATCCAACGTATGGATCAGCCAAACCACCCTAAAACCCGACAGAAAGGAAAACCTCCCCAAAATCACGATTCCACGCAAATTACACACAACAGGCATGGAATAATACACAAGAGAAGCTAAAGGGTTTACGTCCCTACCTCAGAAATGCATATAAACCCCGATAGAACCTCGATTTGCACCGAACCCCCAGGAGCTTCCCGCAAATACCGCTCTCCAATCCGTCATTCCCCGCCTGATCTGCCGCTGCTGCGCACATCACGGCCTTCCCACGTGCTCCCGTCGACCGTCGGAAATAGTGAAGAGGCACAAGGGTACAGGTGAGGGAAGAGGAGGGGAGAAGGTGGGGAAAGAAGAAGGCTCGGGTTGACCTTAAAAACACAGGCGTCTCAGGTTAACGTCAACCTCTGCGCCGCTAATCAAGTTGTCACAACTAGGCGTCCACATTGCTCGCCGCCAACTTCAACGGTAGACGTCCACATCGATGGACGCCAAGAACATGTTAACGGCAACACCATTGCCGCCAACACACAGTAGACGTCACAAACATGGACGCCAACCCACTGTTGATGTCCAGCGCACTGAACACCAACACAGATCCATAACCAACTCCGGTAAGGATCCAATAAGAAACACACAACATAAGTTGCACTGGTCAAGTGTGACCACCCCATACGCTAAACCGAGGATCCACGAAGATCCGAAAAATGCGCGACGTTACACAAGTTGACTTCTTTCAGTTCTGCCAATTGTAAGGTGTACAGATTCTTAACTCTTAGAGCTTCAAAAATTATTTTTCCATTCTTTTGAATAACACACTTGTCGTTCTGAAATTTTACCAAGTGACCTTTGTCACACAATTGATTGATACTAATGAGATTATGCTTTAATCCTTCAACACACATAACATCCTCTATTAAATCCTTCTCTTTTGTTCCTACTGTTCCACAGCCTATCACTTTTCCTTTTCCATTAACACCATATGTGACTTGACCAACTTCATTTCTGAAACTTATGAATAATTTTTTGTCTCTTGTTATATGCCTAGAGCACCCACTATCCAAATACCATTTGGATGCTCTCAGACGCCCCTGCAAGCA
Organism: Colocasia esculenta; assembly: GCA_014218235.1. Lineage (NCBI taxonomy): Eukaryota > Viridiplantae > Streptophyta > Magnoliopsida > Alismatales > Araceae > Colocasia > Colocasia esculenta. Next base: position 18,659,963 of record CM024757.1, on the reverse strand, counting down.
AAATTAAGTTGAGACTTTTGTGATGCATGTGCTAATTGTGTGTCTTAATTGATTATAATGACTACAACACAAGTCATATACATGCTTTGAATTTGTAGTGTTATTAGTTTTAAATTTCTGTTTGTAGACATAGTGATTAACCCTTTTAGGATTTTTAATTCATTCTTCCTTTACAAATTTAGGAGTTGGGTATTTTTCAGAATAAGTAATTTCCTCTACATTTATTAGAGGTGTATATCTTACTCCATATTTTTTTTACATGTTCTAGCACCTTTTAGTTTTTCAACTAAAGATGTTTTGCAATTAGTTATTTTGTCTATGGTAGTTCTTAAATAATTATTTTCTTCTCTTAATTTTTCTTCATATTTGAATTCATTTAGATTTGATTCAAGTTCCATGATTTTACCATTTTTAACCTTCAAATCGTCACCTAATAGTTCATTTGTTTTTTTAGTTTTAGTTAAGTGTTGTCCTAATCTTTCTACTTCATTTTTTAGAAAGGTGTTGGATTTTTCTTGATTTATCAGATTTAATTTAACTACTTTCATTTGTTTAACTACAGTTTTATATGTATCATATAGTTCATTAAATACATCTTCTAAACTATCAGAATCAGATTCTGAACATGAAGTAAAAGAGGTTTCGGAAGTTACCTGATCTAGTCCTATCATGAGGGCTAGATTTACTTCTTCTTCTTCTTCTGATTCTGAGCTTGATCCATCTAAACTTGTTGCTTCCTCATTATCCATCTAATCAGATTCTGAACATGAAGTAAAAGAGGTTTCAGAAGTTACCTGATCTAGTCCTATCATGAGGGCTAGATTTACTTCTTCTTCTTCTTCTGATTCTGAGCTTGATCCATCTAAACTTGTTGCTTCCTCATTATCCCAAACTACTACCATTGCTTTCTTCTTATATCCTTCGTATTTCTTTACTTTCTTCTTCTTTTTCTCATGCTTATCAGCCAGATCTTTTCTTTTGAGTTTTGGACATTTAGTTTTAAAGTGTCCTGGCTGCTTGCATTCATCATCACTGTCTTCAGATTTTTTCTTTTGACTCATCAAAAGATGATGAAGAGGAATCTGCAACCTTCAAAACATTTGGAATTTTCTTTTTCGAAAAACTTTCAAAAAATCTTTCCATATTAATTTCATGAGCCATTAGAGAATCAATTAATTTATCTATAGAAAGTTCTGTAAGATCATGCGCTTCTTCAATAGTGGTAACTTTAGGAGTCCAGGAATGTGTTAATGATCTAAGAATTTTTCTGACTGTTTCTTCATTAGTAAGTTTTTTACCTAGTGAACTTAGACCAACTATTATATTGGTAAATCTATTGTACATTTGAGTAATGTTTTCATTTGGCAACATCTTAAACTGTTCATATTGAGAGACAAGAATATCTATTCTAGTTTGTTTTACTTTATCTGTTCCTTCATATGTTACTTTTAGTTTATCCCACATTTTCTTAGCAGTTTTATATGCGGATAATCTATTAAATTCTTTTTTAGATAATACACAATATAAATAGTTTTTAGCATTATATTTTAGAGACTTATTTCTTTTATCAGCTATAGATAAAGTAGAAGCGCCATCAGAAAGTGTAGTATAATCACCTTACTCTATTACCTACCATAGATCAAAGTCTGTGCCTCAGATGAAGCATTCCATTCTCATCTTCTAGTACTGGTAATCTTCTCCATCAAAGAATGGTGGTCTTATGACAGATTATCCTTCATAGTTGTAAGCTTCAGCTGCCATCTCTTCTCAAATCTTTCGATTCTTCTGAGAAGACCTCGCTCTAATACCACTTGTTGGATCAAGATGGAGCTTTAGATATCCTAGAGGGGGGTGAATAGGACTTCTTGCACTGTTAAAAAATTATCTAAAAATAGATAACACTAGATAGTATCGTTAGCACTTAGTGTGATGTGTGTGAAACAAGTGAGAACTTAGCGAAAACAATTACACAAGTGCACAAAGAATTTATCCTGGTTCGGACCTCCTATCAATCAGGAGTCCTACGTCCGGTCCCCAAGCACCCCTTGGGATTTTATGTAACTGCCAAGAACACTTGGCCTTCTCTCAACCTGAGAGGTATTACAACCTACTTACACCCAAACAAATCTTCCCTTCATGGAGGGGTATTACAACCACCTACAACTGTAGGTCTTCCCTTCACAGAGGGACACTACAGGGAACAAACTCCCTATTGGTTACAACACAGAAATGAACACTAATGTGTCTGCTCTGAAGGATGAGCAAACATAGATGGTCAGAAAGAGTTGTACAAATAGGAAAGACTACTCTAACTCTTTCTGACTAAGGTGGACTGAGAAGATTTGGAACAGCAGAATGCCACCCAAAAGAAAACTTCTAAATGCAAGAGAGCTTAGAAGTCGAAGCTTGAACATATGGCTCTCTTGAGATCTTGTGCTCATCTCTCTTTTCTTTCTGAGTGTAGAATGTGGTCGTGTATACTCATACACTTGTATGTTACACTCTGTGTTTGTTCTTGTTTTCACTTTCAAACTTCAACTTCTTATAATCTTCAGAGTCTTCAATCTTCTCATTTGAAAGTAGCCGTTTGAATTTGAATGTTGGATCTTGAGAGTTGAGACAGCTGAGATTTCCATCATTAGATCTTCAGCCCTTGAGTCTCAATGGCTTCAGGCTATGCAGATAGCTTCATGGCTCTATTTGATAGCTTCAATAAATGTCGACAAGCTCCATGCCCAACTAAAAGATAACCAGCATGCTTCTATAGGTAGCTGAGTATCTGCATGATCAAGAGAAAAACATAGATACCTCCATTCTTTCGGAGGTAGGTGAGATACAAAAAATATATTAAAATAGAAAAGATTTTAGACAGACAGATGTACAATGCATTTAAAGACAGACAGGCGTTGTATGGGTCATGCAAAAAGTTTTTTCCTCAAAACGTGGAGTCTTGACAGAAAGTGAGATGTGGTAGGTGAGTTCTAATAGATAGACCATACTGCTTATACCTACCATCATATTTTCTGCAGACCATCTGTTATGCAAAGTACGAACTATATGTCTGACAGTGAGTGAGAGAGCAAATATACAAATCTTTCAAGTTTCAAGATAATAGAATTGACATTTTAAATTTGAATACATTAGAGTTAAATTTGCCCGCTAAATCATTTGAACTTGATAACAAAAAGAACATAGAAGTACAAAACACAATGGATAAATTATTGTACAGATAACAAAGAGAATGTCACAGTGTACATCATGTGTTCATATGTTTTTCATTAAATAATTTTATAAAGATTAGAACATTAATCGTACTAATAATACATTAATAGCTTTACTGTAAAAATAATAGCAGTCATTAAAACATCTAAGTACCATCTCAAGAGTCGGAGTGAGATCAACAAAATAACAGTAATTGATGTGAGATATAGAAGCAATCGATGTTTGATTAAAGGTAATTATTTTAAAAGACAATCGATGTTTGAGACAATCAATGTTCTAAGGTAATCGATGTTTAAGTGAAAAGACAATCAACGTTTAAAGGTAATCGATATTTTTGAAGCAATCGATGTTCAATTGAAACTCAATCGATGTGTGAGACAATCGATGTTGAAAAAGTAATCGATGTTTATGAAGCAATTGATGTTTCAATGCAATCGATGTTTCAATGTAATTGATGTTTCAATATAATCGTTGTTTCAATGCAATCAATGTTTCAATGCAATCGATGTTTCAATGCAATCGATATTTCAATGTAATCGATGTTTCAATGTAATCGATGTTTCAATACTATCAATGTTTCAATGTAATCGATGTTTAAGTGTAATCGATGTGAAAGACAATCGATGTGAACTTCGATTGGCCACTTCGACTGCCAACATCGACTCATGAAGAAACTTCGAATAAAATATGTTATTTCTTATGCATAAATAATCGTGAAAAATAGTAATAAATATATTCATGTTATTTAAATTAAGCATGAATTTTTTTTCACCAAAATAAAATGATAAAATATAAGAGTGGTTCAAAAATTAGTAATCGCACTTATTCTAATCTCGTAAGCAAATGTTATATGAAACCTAATTCAAAACTGGCCCAAAACAGCTCCAAACTCTCCAAGAAAGGGCCAAAACGTAAAAAGAAGAAGTAAAAAAGTGTCAAGTTAAGCCGGAACCACGCTATCACACGCGCGCGGGCGCCTGCCCAACTCGACCTAGCAGCGTGCGTGTGTGATATGGTCTAGCATAACCCTACGATTGTCTATAAGATATAGTCTCATAGACTCTTTGGGGTTATGATCTCTTATCTCTTTGGGGGTATCTCATATGAGACTAAAGACCCCACACAAAATGACAAAATAGCATAACTTTTAATGCATCTTTTACTTTATCAATCTTGAATTTTTTCTTTCTTTTATATTACCCCCAGCACTCCATTTACCCAACAAAATGATCTTGAATCATCTCTCGTTTGTCTTATACTTTTGCCCACTCTAACTTAAGCATTGGAATGTTATCCTGCGAACTCACCTCTCAAGACCTTTGTTCATCTGTTCTTTTTTTGCAGATCTAATCTTAGAGAGCTCCAATGCTACATATTTTTTCAAATCTTAAGACAATCCACCGGTCTACAGAAAGATTTGAAATCACCCTCTCCATAATCTATATTTGAATGTTCCGCTTCAATAAATATAGGGTCCATAGAAAATTGTTTTTTTTAAATAAGATCTTCACAAGTACTAGAATTGTCATTTGTAGGAATGAAGAACATTAATAACTACATTGGCCCAGGTTGATAGCGGATCTGGGTTACTTATAATTAGCTCGCCCTTCAAATCGGCTAGTTAGAGTTAAAATTAATTTGGTAGTCCAGATTATATGTAATCCGACTTGCCCCGAGATATAACCCTTTACCCGTTTTGGTAGCCGATAAGGATAGGATTAAGGGAGGGTAAAAGGACGGTTAAATTTTTTTTTATATTTTTGAAACTTAATTTTTTTTAACTAAGGCGGATTGGGTGGAAATGAAGTTAAAGGGGTTAAAAAAATAGATAACCTACCCAAATCAAAAGATTTAGATAACTTAACTGAGTTCTTACTAAAAATACATTTTTTAGGCCAAAGTAAAGTGAAAAAATTATTGAGTTCAACAATCTCTAGATAAAATAATCAAAAGTTACTTAATTATTTTTCAAAACTGACGTTAATCGATCGATTAGAGTAAAACAACCCCACCGCCCCACCTAATTAAAGAGGATCGGATTGCGTTTACCCACCTTAATTAGTTAAGATTGACAAAATTTTCTATCAAATCCGAAATTAAACTAAAAAAAAAGCAAGTTAAGCGATCTCGAAATTACATATTCTAAGTTAAGCAAATCAACTATCAACTATATATATATATATATGTTCCCTTTGCCAATAGAAATGTAGGGACACGATGGTATCGGGTCCGGAATGGCATTATTCCCGCACACTAGCTAGCTACAGGCATAACTTATCATCTTCGCTTTTGCCTCGAGAGCCAAATTAATATTTTTAATTCAAAAAAGGAGGGTATTTAACACTCGATCGTGTTCGTGCGTCAACTTGAAAACCTGACGAGAACCCGAAGGCGAATGCGAACAAGAACACGTTCCTTAATTTCCTGAGTTTTGCGTGGAGAACCTTTGCTCTCAATCCACTCACGGTCACGGCTCACCAAGTAGCTAGCGATCGAAACTAGTCAAATGTTGTTGGCTAGGCTTGCTACTAAATTGTAAAGGCACTCAAGTGTTGGGGCCAAAAAAGTGTAGCTACTAAATCATTTATGTAGATCTATTTACTTATACTTTATGCAAAAACATGAAATATTATTCAATCCTTTATGATCGAGTCAAAATTTAAAAAAAAAAATGAGCTATGTTCTCAACATGTATATATATGCGGCCGGGGTGTAAATTAGATAGCAAGTTGACGATTTATATTCCAAGAGAAAGTGAGCAAATAATGGTTTTTTAAGGATATATATGTAACATCTTGAGAAAATTATTAATATTCTGATATGAATATTCTAAAGTTGTACATTTATCTTAGTAATCAATTATATTGTGCATTGAAATGAATACAAAATGTATATAGATTATATCCGGAGAGGGATAATTTTTACCCTAACCTGCTATTACAGCCACCGGTTTAAATTGGCCCACAAATTGACAACTCCAGAAGTGAAAGTTCATTCGGACCCACCACAGAACGCTAAGAGCGGCCCAAAAACCCATATATATCTTGGGATTAGGGTTGCCAGTGAATTTTTAATTTTTGTTTAACTGACTCATTTTCGCATTTTTTATAGGATGCGAAATTTCGAAAAAAACTTTCCAATAACTTAGCGGAAGTGGAAATAAATATCCAAATTTTTACAAGATATTATAAGATGTGGAAGCAGAAACACCAAATTTCGTATCTGTCTTTACGTTTTCGTTTTTGATAATTTTTTCATATATATTATATAATATTTGTATAATAAAAGCTCTTCAACCTTGAAATTTTAGCTCTTAAATTTTTAACTCATTGTCCCTCACCTCCAATATATATATATATATATATATATATATATATATATATATATATATATATAACATCTATCATTGTCTCAATTATTGACTAGTGATCACTCTCTCATTCCATCATATATGATAATTTTTTTCTCTAACAATTTTCGTATCTACATATGTTGATTATCTATTACTCAACCATTATATATAGTTATATAATTTTACCATACTAATTTGATCTTGTCATACTTCATTTAGTAATGGTCAGTATAATGTACATGATGGAGAAGATATGGTAGAAAAGATTATTAAATTTATATTTAAAATTATCTATAAATTTAATAATCAATGTACTTGTAAATTTATAAATTAATTTTAATTATATAAATATTGTTGCATCCGAAGTTTCCATTTTCGTCTTCGATTTTTGACTCAAAGTGAAAATGGATGCTGAAGCTTTCCATTTCTGACTCCAAAATTCTTATAAAAAGCTGAAGTGAAAATGCTTATTTTCGATTCTGACTCTGACCCCTTAACAGTCCTACTCGGGAAAGGGTGATGCCTTGAGGACCGAATTTCGGACACTTTTTTATATTATCTCGGGAAAGCCTATCTTAGCCCCCTACATATTATATTGAGAAAACTTATGGTGGCCCCTGACCTGTATATCTCGATTGTTTATATCTCGAGAAACTTGAGACTTGAGGTACATGTTCTTTCACTGGATATACGGCTTCAACCCTTCGTAAATGTGAAGAACTATTGCCTTGAAAAAAGTGGGCCATTTTAGGATTCTTCCCACAATTGGAGGAATAACTCTCTATAATAGACATCTCACTATAACTTCTCTTTTAACTCTTCGTAACTACACCCGTAACAAATGACGGTTATATTAGATCGTAGAGAGAGGAGCCTATAAAAGTTTGGAAATTCTTCGTGCTCACATAAGTGATAAACTTTTTGTAAATAAAAATCTTATTGCTCTAATTTAATCTGACTTTAATATCGGAGAATTTTTTCTAAAAAATCATTCTCAAGACTCCTAATTGTTTTTCGTCTTGCAGTTTGCTATATAGTCGAGAGAATTTGACAAGCAAACGAAGATCACCCTCTTCATACCTTTATGAATACAAGTTGGAGGAATTTCAAACTTTTTTTTTACACCCATTTTGAGAGACTATCCTTGGCCAATGATAATCACAACAGGTTATCTAATTATTCGTCGGTCTAAATGATGACGATTCTTGGGTCCTATATATATATATATATATATATATATAGGTTATCTATATATATATATATATTAGGTTATATGTATATATATATTAGATAACCTATATATATATATATATATTAGGTTATATGTATTACCTCTAGATCCCAATTTCTTAGTGAAACGAGAAAATGGTAGTTCTATTTCTAGACCCATTAGCTGATAGTCTAATCATATTGATCATTAAAACCATAGCTTGTGTGTTGTGTGCTATCGCGATGCCAATTATTTGATAATAACCCAAGGGTATATAGATATCGACTAAGGGCTCGAAACTTAATTACTAACCGCGGTTGGGTTTGTAACAAGGTGGTTGCAGCCACGAATGGAATTGATGTACTGCACAGTGCACACACACAGATGTACTGCACACACACAGACACAGAGTGACAGAGATGAGCCCATCATATATATATATGGCACATGAACAGGTTTACAGAAGCCATGGATCCATAAGCTTTTGCAAACCTTTGTAACCCGCTCCACGGCATGAACAGAGAGGTCTGCAAACAGAAATCAAGCAACATTAATTAGAGCCAAACATGGAGGAAGGGACCTGCTATTAGCTCCTGTGCGTGCACTCCAAAATCTAGCCACCTCCAGCGGTCACAGGGCCAGGACGAGCCCAGGCAACGAGCGGCTTGGCCACTCCTGCTGCCCGCTCTGCCACACCGTGGGGCCGCGCCGGCGCCCCCTCGTCTCCCACGCCGGCACCGGCGGGTTCAGCTCCCGCACGACGATCCAGGTGTTGAAGTACTCCCGGAACTGCGTGATGACCCCCTCCTCCAGCATCCAGACGTGCACCCAGTACGCATGCTCCCCCTCCCACCCCTCAACGATGACCCAGCTGCCGACGGCCGTGATGCCCTTGGGCAGAAACCGGAAGTCCGTGTGGTCCGACTCCCCGGTGAGCACGCGCATCATGTGTTGGCACCGCGGCGGCCCGTGGAACCGCCACTCCAGCTCCGGCACCAGGAAGCCCATAACGGTGCCGGTGTCTCCGCATGCCAAGGCCTCGTAGAGGGCCTCCACTACGCACTGGTTAAGGTGTTCGACCTGCTTCGCCACGCACTCCTCAAGGTGTTCGACAGGCTTCGCCTTCGCCACCCACTGATTAAGGTGTTCGATGGTCTTCGCCACGCACTGGCTAACGTGTTCGACGGGCTTCGGCAACCCAGAGTCGGCCTTGTTGGTCATAGTTAGCCGATGGAGATATACCGTACTACTGATGTAGTAGCAGTGCACAGTGCAGACTGCGAATGGTGAAGTTGAGAGAGAGAGAGAGAGAGAGAGAGAGAGTGAGAGAGAGATCACTAAGGATACAAGGAGGAGACGAGCTAGGGTATCAACGTTTAGCAGTGTGATGCTGTAGATATCTACTGCTACTTCAGTGCATGATGCTGTGGGGGCTGAGGGGTGGATTTATATAGTGTCTGAGATGTGGAGGACCTCGTGCAGTCGTGCGTGGGCAACCATGAGTCTTTCATATGATGCGGGGGACCCCCTGACGCCACTGCCCTCGTCTTTTCTTCTACCAAGCAGCTAAGAGTGTTCCCTTTCGGGGGAAATGCTCTCGGAGGTCAGGTTCCGACCGGTGCAGGAACAACAATTGTTTTAAAAGATTGCATGCGCCCTTCACGGTTGATGCTTTAGTAGCAACGACTGCCAAGTGAGCGGATTCCTCTATGAGATCATGATAAGCTTAAAAGAAAGACTTAGATGGTCCCGACTTTGGGCATCAACGCAAACAGGGCTTTCTCACATGAGCTGTTCTCCAGGTCCCATGACGAGACATTTCGTCAGGTTAAGAGAAAAGATCCAATTTGAGCAACATCCTGCAGCCTGTTGAATGAAGAGTCTACGATCGATTTAGTAACATCAATATTTCTTAATTTTTTATGAAGAAAAGCTTCCAATTCTACCTCTGCTGAAATATGAAATTATAAGATATAATAGATCCACATATATATTAGTGGTACCTACATTCATAAACTTATATAAGGTGAACTACTTATTATAGATGAATGGTAGAAATTACCCGCTAGTTAATTTATCTATTATTTGTTACTTTTTAGTCATTAAGGACGACGACACAGATTAATAAATTATTAAGAATGACAAATGGACCTAAACAAATACTTTTCAGATGGATAATAAGCATTTTCGTAAGAAAAGTTTACTCTCATATATAGTGAGACCAGTAATCTTTGTTTGGGGGGGGGGGGGGGGGGGGGGGGATTGTCACAATTATATTAAATTCTTTATTTAAAAGAATACCCAACATATATATTAATTAAAACTTATGACTACTCTTGAAAAAAAAGAACAAATAGCATCCAACTAGTTCCTATATATGAAAGGTTGCGTTCAGATGAGAGGTTCGGACAACAATCCCCAATCTCTAAGCAGTTGCAATCGCATGGAATGCAAGTGGGTCTAGTGGGTTAATTTGATCCGCGAGCATATACAAAAGAACAAACATATATAGAGAACATGCCATGGAATATTAATAGATTAGAAGATCATGTTTCAGATAGTCCGATGTGATCATACTCCACTAATTAAGGGGCATCGAATCCGATCTCAATTTTAAAGGGAATAAGTTTCTCCACAATAACATGCATCCAACTTGATAAATCATGCATCCTCACAACATGTGCACTTGATCTACTTATCTTCTTCTTCTCCTATGGGCCATTTTTTTCCTTTCGGACATATATATATGGTATATATATATATAGTCCTATATATCATTCGAATCCAATACACCAATTATCAAATCCAACAATACGAGGTCTTTTCTATCATGGTAGCCGCCAAGCTAGCCGCGGAAATTGACGTAGAGATGGTTGTAAGAAGAAGAAAACAAGGAGGAGACGTGGAAAGGTTTAAGGTGTTTAAGGAAGGAATCAGCATATTATTAATGGAGAGTTCAGCATAATTTATTTTCTTGAATATTTTTTTATCGATGCGACTATATTCACGCTCGATTTATCCTATTAGTCCATAATTAGTTAACAAAATTTGTTAATGTTCTCAAATTTTCTTGAAAATTATTTAATAGAAAGTCGAAGGAAATTATTCATCAAAAGTAGAAAATGTCAGGAATACTTTCCATATCTTTATGGTTTTTTAACATAATATGAAAATAATTCTTATAATTTCATCCAATCCCAGGAGGTAAAGAACACAATCCGGATGTTCTCTAATATCAATTTCCTCACGGAAAGATGAGGAAATAAATCCCAGAGAAAAAAAAATGTATTTCCAAGGCACTTGAGGAAACTTTCTTAACTTTATTTTATTACTAATAAGTCTGCATCTATATTAACCAAAGCGTTAGAAAAAATGGACCGATTAACAAATAAATATATAATTACAAGAGGAATACTTATAAGCACATTAAGATTAAGATGTCAACTCATGTGGTGCCCAACATGACGTCACATAAATTGTCACATAAGCAAACAAGGAGCAACAAGCATCGAAGATACGTTGCGGCGGCGGCGACAGCAACAGTCGACCGTGACGATCAATGACCAATGACTGTCGATGACAATCGACGACCAGTGTCGACTAGTAGTGGGATCCAAAATCACCATGTAGAGTCCAACTTTGTATTTGACAGTCAAAATTTGTATTTGGAGCCTAAATTTATATTTTGAAGTTAAATTACTATTAAAAGTCAAATCAATATTTTCAAACCCTAAATTTAATATTTTGGAGTCTAAATTTATATTTTAAAGTCAAAGTTTATATTTTTAGAGTCTAAAGTTTATAATTTGGAACCTAAATTAGTATTGAAAGTATAGTCAATATTTTTAAATCTTAAGAATAATATTTTTGGGGCTTAAGTTTATATTTTAGAGTCAAAATTTATATTTTAGACTCTTAAGATTTATATTTTTGAAGTTCAATCGTTGATCATCAATAATCGACCACCGTCGCTCACCCTCGCCTATCATCATTTTTAGCCACAACTGTCGCTTAACGTCGCCGCCGCTTGCTATGCCCTAACTACGATCGCTTTTGTAGCAATCTTCATGTCACTATGTTAGGTGCCACATAAGCTGCATCCTAATTTTAATGTATTTATTGTAATTGTGCAAGGACAATAAATTTTTCTCAATAACATATTAGGAAAAGATTCGAATAGAAGAATCAAATTGTGAATATAAAAGAGTATAGGAGTTTATAAGAAAAAATCCCTGCACACAAACGGGGAGAGAAGACGTGGACAACTCTGTAACCGACGACGAAAGGAGCCGGAGATGCCAGGCTGGCATCCACTTCCTTCTTTTGTCGTGTAGTGGGGGTGGCGCTTCTTGGATGGGTGGATCCGCACGGCCGACAGCAACCTGCAAACGGTTATCACATTAATTTGGTGTTAATTAATTAATTATGACATTCACGGGCCCTCAATTTTTTCTAAAGTAAAAAAAAATCTTAAATTAGAAAAATATGGGATCAAAGTGGGGAGAGAAGGGGCAACGCCAACAATTTTCTAAATAATAAAAGTATATATTGATGACAAACTTAATCAAATTAAACATAAGTTTGTTCAAAGACTTCAAATTAAGTTTGGCGTAATTTACTCATTTTCTACAAAAAGGTGTACTGTACATATGCGCGCACACTGAGAGAGAAGAACTTTTTTTCCTCAAAAATTAATTCATAAACCACTAGACTTAAATATAGAAGATAACTAGAACATCAATATATTAAGGATATGCTATTTCTCGGCTTAAAGATGAGAGCATTAATAAGAATGGGTTTTCTGATATATGCGAAGGTTTCACAAGAGCGCTTGACAACTTTGAGAAAATTTCTTTAAATAATTAAATAACATAATGTTGCTACGTACTCTTGTGGACACAGCTTTGTTCTACAATACAGACAGTGGCAGATTGGAAGAGATGGAACCCCTTACACTATGTCGAGGCATCAGAAGGCACCCACCAAACGTGGATCAGAGGCGACCATACTAATTCCTACTTCTTGATAAGAACAAGCAATGAATTGTGAAATATATATTATGCCCAAGGAAGAACACATCAATAAACGATCTTTTCATGATTCTGGTCGGGTCTGTCTGCAGCTTATCTGAGAGTTTAATAATGCACATTATTGCAGGTCTGGCGTGGAAAACATGCAAGTATGGGTTTGGATGCCACTGCTGATACCATAGTAAAGTTGATTAAGGAAACTTAATAATTAATTAAGAGCCTTTGATGGACAGCAAGGTGGACGACACCCTTGGCTCTGTTGGCAGGCATTTGCATTGTACGTTGCAGAAATAAAATAAGTTGAATGATATATAACCCTTTTTTTTTAAGAAATAAAGAAGGCATTACGTACGTACGTTAAAGTCCTCAAATCATCATTTCATGCCCTCCGCAATGGAGAGCCGTCTGAGGTCATACTTTTGAGGGGCATGGACATGGACATGGAGAAGATCAAGAAATCTTAATTTTGTTTTATTGGATTTGCAGTCTTGGTTGCACCTGGACATATATATGTACTCCCTAAATTAAGCTTCGAAGGAGACGGGCACTGCAGTCTGCAACATATATACCAAACTGGCATGGCTGCACCTTGCTCCGCCGTTGGCAAAATTAAGCTTCCATACGCCTCCAGACCTCATCATCCTGTGGCTTGCGTTTGGCCCCATGCCGCCTCGCTGACCGCTGTTGGGTGGTGGGTCTTCAATGCCGAGGATGCTGCGCCCATCACTTTCTCCCGTCAGATAAATCCACAGGCTCCATCCCTCCGTTTATAGGAAGAACCCACCACTATACCATTACCAGCACACACACACTCTCTCTCTCTCTCTCTCTCTCTCTCTCTCCCCAACGAGGTGGGCACGTACATGGTGGAAGCTGGCCTCAAATCGCCATCCTCCACGAGTGCATGGAAGTTTAATGTGGCCTCGTGCAATCATGCTGAGGACGCTCCCACCACCAGCAGGAAGAACCCAGTCGAGCAGATGGGACAGCGAGGGGTCAGTCGCTGTGGGCTGGCGGTGGTGACGCGCGCGGCCGGCGACTGCGACGCTTCACCGGCCCGATGGGCACCTCCCCCAGTCCAGTCTCACTGGAGCTGAGGAGTACTCCAAGCAAGTAGCAAGTGGTTTGGCCGCATGAGCTGCACCTAGGGTGGGGTTGGGGGTGTCTCTGTGGACAACGTGTTGGTGGCCACCGCCGCCGCACTGTTAGTGTTTCGATTGCGTTCTGTCACACACAAGGACGCATCAGCATTCCCCAACCCAACCCCCCCCCCCCCACACCCCTTTTTTTTTTCTTTTTCGAATGAACACACGTGTACACCTGTCCGTGTCTGATGGACTTTTTTACGTTGAAGTAATTATTGCATATTAAAATTTAGGGTTTTTTATATGAGAAAGATTTATTACATTTTCATATTGCACTTTAAGTGTAATATGATTAGGTAATAGCTCATGTGACACGTCTCATATGAGGAGTGAAAAAGTGAGAATCTAATTGTTAGATATCACATAGATTTGTTGTCTAGTCATATTACACTTAAAAGTGTAATAAATCTTTCTCTTTTTATATATATATCTACAAACATCTTTATTTATATGTATATTTTTTATCTACATTAATTATTTAAAATAAAATTTGTTGTGTCACTTGCCTTATTCATATCAGACTTCTGCTAGCACGGTACGACACGAACCATACCACTGCAGGTCTTGTTCTTCGATCTTAAAAAAAAAAACTTAAAAGGACTGGCGGGCGATAGGGAGCCTTCTCTCTCGCGACTGGATTCTTCTCTCACGAAACAAAGGATAGCAAGCCAGCAACTACAAGTCTACAACGGAGCTGCAACAACTTCAGCAGCAGCGAGGAAGCACCGCGAGCACGGCAACAACGGTGGAGGGGAAGCACCGTGAACGACTACTCCCCCCCCCCCCACCCCAGCCCTCCCCTCCCCCTCCCTCCAGATCAGTCACCCCCCACCCCCTCACCCACCCCAACCCGCACAACTGCCCCACCTGTGGCCTCCCCACTCCCCCTACGGCGTCCCCCTCCCTACTCCCCCCACAGCTGCAACAGTGCCCCCCCCCCCCCCCCCCCCTCAACGTAGAGTGTTGTAATCTTCCTTACTCCTCCCCCCCCCCCCCCCCCCCCCCACCATCCCAACTCACACAACAGCCCTACCTCCAGGCGTCCCCCCTCCCCCTCTGGTGTCCCCCTCCCTACTCTCCCCACTGCTGCAACGTGGCCCTCCTCCCATCGTGCAATGCCACAATCCCCCCTACTCCCCCATTGTTGCAACCCCTCTCCCTTTAACTACAAGCATGCAGGCCAAAAAATGTACATTTAATTCAATAGGAAATCTTGATCACATCAAGGGGAGGTACACAATTGGGGGGAACCATGTGGTACCGAAAAACTCTAGGCATGATCTGGCATAGTTGTGCCACACCGATTTGATGCGGTACGACAAATTTTAGTTTGAAATACCCCTAATCTACTGTAATGGTTGCAACTATATCCTTTATAGAGTATATGTGCAAAAAATATATATAAAATGATTACATGTATGCCCCTATAAGGGTATAATTACAACAATTGTGACATATCAGAAATATTTTAGACAATTGGCATAAATTAAAGGTATACATGTAAATAGCGATGATTGTAGGGAGATATATATATATATATATATATATATATATATATATATATATATATATGTAAAAATCTCCAAAATCTATAAATGTATGTATTAAGATCTGTATAAAAGTTCGTAGAGATGTTTATTGTAAGATCAATTTTGTAATAATGTTAATGTGAATTGTAAGAAAATAATTTATTAATGAGATAGAAAGATAAATACTTATTTCTGGTCAATAATATCTGTCATTATTATTATAAAATTGGTCTTATAATAAACATCACTACAAAATTTTATACAGATCTTATAGGGTGTTTGGTTACAATTTTTTACCTATTTTTTCTCTAAATTTTAAAAAAGAGAGAAGACATGTTCAAAGAGGTGTTTGGTAAGTAGTTTTTTTTTAGTGAAAATTTTTAACCCTATGTAAATCTCTTCTAAAAAAAAAACAAGTCCTCACCTATTTTTATTTTAAAAACACTCTTTCTCTCTCTCACAACCCCCCCCAACTCCCTCGCCGGCGACCCACCAACTGGCAACCCCGCCCCCCTTCCCCGCCGGCGCCCTTCCCTCTCTCCAACTCCCCCGCCGGCGCCCTCGCCTCTGCCCCCGGCTCCCTCCCCCCCCCCCCCCGGGCCCCAGCGCCCTCCTCCTCCCCTTCACTCGTCCCCGGCCGCCGGCGCCCTCGCCCCTACCCCCCGCGCCCTCCCCCCTCCGGCCGCAGCGCCCTCCTCCTCCCCCTCCCTTGCCCCCGGCCGCCGGCACCCTCGCCCCTGCCCCCCGCGCCCTCCCCCCTCCAGCCCCCAGCACCCTCCTCCTCCCCCTCCCTTGCCCTCGGCCGCAGGCGTCCTTGCCCCTGCCCCCAACGCCCTCCCCCCCTTCGGGCCCCAGCGCCCTCCTCCTCCCCCTCCCTCGTCCCCGGCCGCCAGCGCCCTCGCCCCTGCCCCCCGCGCCATCCCCCCTCCGGCCGCAACGCCCTCCTCCTCTCCCTCCCTTGCCCTCGGCCGCCGGCACCCTCGCCCCTGCCCCCCGCGCCCTCCCCCCTCCGGCCCCCAGCGCCCTCCTCCTCCCCCTCCCTTGCCCCCGGCCGCCGGCGCCCTTGCCTCTGCCCTCGACGCCCTCCCCCCCTTCGGGCCCCAGCGCCCTCCTCCTCCCCCTCCCTCGCCCCTGCCGCCGGCGGCCTCCCCCCCTCCGGGCCCCAACGCCCTCCTCCTCCCCTCCCTCGTCCCCGGCCGCCGGCGCCCTCGCCCCTGCCACCGGCGGCCTCCCCCCCTCCGGGCCCCAACGCCCTCCTCCTCCCCCTCCCTCGCCCCCGGCCGCCGGCGCCCTCCCCCCCTTCGGGCCCCAGAGCCCTCCTCCTCCTCCTCCCCAAACAATTTTAAATTTTAATATTTCCTGCCAAACATCATAGAACAGTTTTTCTTAATTTTAAAATTTAGATAGAAAGAGAACACATTATAATTTTTTAGATAGAAATAACTTTTTAAAAAAAGTTGCTCCCAAACACCCTATTAATACATACATTTGACTGTAATATTGTCTTTGGATTTGAGGAATTAGAGATGTAGATGGAGTGCAAAGACTTACAATCAAAAAAGAGGCCTTAATATAACATCTCAGAAATTTTTTCCATGATTAAGTTAGTAAAATGAGTTTAGACCCTGACATTAATGGGGTTGTGTACCTAATGGCCATATAGTCATCATGGCCTGTATGATAATTAACTTTTAATTGTGAGATGATCATAGAGAATGAAATCAATGCAATGGCTAGAACATTTTCTAGCTAGTCTACTTGCAGTGATTTAGATCCGCCCCACATGAATACTCTTATTGGACTGTCAAAGGTCATGGATACAAAGAGGCCCAAACTTAATTCACCTCCAACCATTCGAATTAATTTTCTAGGCCAAGTACCTTCGGAACGCACCCCTCAGTCTAGACCAAGTTGAGGGGGCAGGGGTTTATATAAGAGACCTTTACCAACCTATGTGAGTGATCACGATCTTTAGAATCGACAAGATGTTTTCCTAATTAACTATTGAGTTTATTAAATCATTGGATCAAGTAAACCTAGGCTTTTCTCTCTCGAGCCCAAGTTGATTTCCATTTGGCCTCTGCCTTATCGTCACATGACCGCATTATAAAGCAACACATCCACATGTCTCTTAAATAAGCCAACATTATGGGCCTTGGGAGCTGCTTCAACGTTTCAAAATATCCTCCCTCGGACGGCCTAGTTTAACCAATACTATTATGCGAAGGGTACTCATACAATTAAAAGGGACATCTATGACAATTTCTCTTTATGAAGTGTGTCCATGCAATCATAATTTGAGGAAGTATCCTTTCACATAAAGCAAAAGTTTATCGGGACTTACTCACGTATGCCTTTGGACATGCATTTAAGTATCTTTTTTTTTTTCTTTTTTTCTTTTGGTTGGATGGCCCAGTGGCTAAGCCACTGGACTTACAAAGCCTCGCCCCGGGTACAATACCCTGCCCCTTTGATTACACCAAGGCAAGCACGAGCTGTTTTAAGAAATTAAGCACATCCTATAACATCCACCAAGTAGACCTGGCTAATATTTTTCCTACAAATTCCACTTACAGGCAGTCAGGTAAAAACCTTATTACGAAGACATGATCAGTTCATCTCAAGTTCAGATAATTAAATCATGTAGAAATATCAGTCAGAGGATCAAGTTTTTAGATACAGATAAAGGTTGTCAATGGAAACACAGGAGGATATTGTAGGAAATGTGAAGATCAAGTCTTCTGAAAGAGAGGCACTTACTACCCGCCCTACGTGGGTGGAGAGTACCCGCCCACAGACACAAGCGGCCGGGGGGAACTACCCGCCCACACGGAAAGTGCAGTAGGCATTTCTCTTTGTGAAAAATTCAGAACCAATCGTTCATTATTGACTATTATGAGACGTTGAACACCACAATTTCACAAAGCAGCAGTACTCAACAAAGACCAGACAGCCTCTTCGCCTCAAAGGTATCGATGGCAAGGTGTGGAGTAGCCGGCATGATATAATCCCCGAGAAATAGCTCTTTCCTTTAGCTGCAATGCTACTTCCTGTCCATAAAATTGCCGAAATGGACAAGAGTAGACTTTTCTATAGAAATCTAGAAGAAAAGAGCAAGAATAAGAATGGTACCTGGATAACTTGGATAACCAAATGCTAACTTTTCACTTTGGAATAATTAGTTTCAGCTCCGTTTGCCTGTTCGGCACGAGATATGGAAGTGACATCAGGCTGACAAGGTACAGAAACATGTTCGTGTAGCTTGGTATTTGGATCTGCAAATCAAAATAAAAAGATGATGATGTAGCCAAATATGAGAACAAGAAGTTAATGATGATTGTGATGGCTACTTTATTCATACGATGCAGAAATCGTTTTGCTGCATAAAAAGTTCATCAGGGTGGAAAATGGGTTGATATTGTAGATTCCCAAAGGCCATTATGCCATGATAAAGAACAAGTTTTTTTTCTCTCTCTCTCTGTTTCTTTTATTCCTCAAAGTTGGAACAGATTGTTGGTTTTGCATATTGTTTTAAGGTGTTGCCTAGGCGACAAAATGCTGGCCAACTGCTAAGGTGAGTGGTCGCCTGGGTGAGCAGTCCAATAAAACAAAATCAGCTGCATGCTTCATGAACCACAGCAGCCCTTGTTGTATTTTTTATTGTTGGATCCCTTACATATACATATAATTTAGTCATTCTTTGTATCTCTCTATCTCCCAATTTATCATTTGCCTAGCAATAGTTTAGGTTTATTAAACCTTTTCAACTTGGTTAACACTTGTGCCACATTGCCTTGGTCGCCTTAACAACTATGGTTTTGCAAGGAAAACAAAACTTTATGTAACTCGTCCAAAAGTGTGGCAGGTTAGGAAGAAAAATACATGCAAGATGAGCTACAACTCTATCATTGAGTAAACTCTATGACACGAACATTAAATATGTTCCCAAAGGTGCAAGAAAATACCAACCCAGACAAATGCATACATGGAAGAATCAACAAGCACTGTTTCTTAACGGGAACTATGAACCGTGTAAGTGCCATTTCAGGATGTATGCTTCACCTGGCTTTTCCACTTTTATTAGCAAAGAAATAAAAGAATAAAGCAAAGATCCACAGAAGTATAGATTCTGGGCAATTGTAAAAGAATAAACTATAAGACAAGAATCAGGAAGTGAATAATCCAAGTGTAGAATAGTTACAGGTTTTTGAATCTTTTTATTCCTTCAAAAAGGAAACTTTTTTCTTCCCAGACCAAAAACAGAGTGAATAAACAATGGTTATTAGAAAATGGATAAATGTTTTGTGGGTTACACTAAACCCTAGTGTTGTTGAGAGAGGGAGAAAGAAACCCATGGACATGGAGAATAAGAAGATGTTAAGATGCTTAGGTTTTTTCCCTACTAATCCGTATGCAAAGAAAAAACACTTGACACCTCGCACTGGATACACAAAATGTGGAAATAAAATAGACTAGACAGCAAGACAAATATTATTGGGTGAAACTCTCTCTCCTCAAATCTATAGGAGAGGCTAACTCCATTCTTGTCTTTCGTTTCTTTCTTCTTCTTTTTGGTTGTCCACTTACAAAATTTTCAAGACCTACTTATATTGTCTTGGCATTACAAAAATAGGTAAGAGATAAAATAAAATAAAATAAAACAAATAATGGGCGGAAGGGAATAGCCTCCCCTTTACACCACCACACACCCATGCCCGGGAAGGGCTCTTATCTAATTAAATATCATCCCGGATCGTGGGTCCCCCTGTTAGAGGAATTCAACCCATGCTGAATCTAAAACTGGAGATGGGGAAACTCGACTTCTATGGCTTCTCTTGTGAACCACTTTGCTACACTAGGTCGTCGACCTTTCTGTCCGATACAGAAAGATTCTCGTGTTCCGCATATAGCAATTATGGTCTTCCTCTCCAGAATAACATATTCTTCTAGCCATTTCTCCCGATCAATTACCAAGTCCTAGTGATAGAGTCTCTCCAAGCTCATCGTCTAACATTGATAGCTCAAAAAGTTTCAGATTCTCGATATTGACAACTAGTACATCTCCATGTAAGGTGGTAATTCTAGTTTTAATAGGCATTATTATCGATCTTCCATAGGATCTAGAAGGGCCATACTAGATAGGCTTGAGTTTCTTACCTATATACATCAGTCGCTTCTTTTCAAGATGCAACCAAACAAGGTCACTAACTTAGAAATTACCTTTAATCCTACGCCGATCATATTGCTCCTTGTACTTCTGTTGGGTTCTTTGCAGTTGTTGCTGTTGTGTTGAGTGTGTATTGAAATTTCTTTAAGTTGATTTTTTAATGATGACCATTGTACATCACTTATACTTTGATTTTGATGATGACATATTAGACAATTTGTACATATTAAATATATTATAATAATACTCAAACAACATGTTCTTGACATTTAATATTTCACATTTTACTGTTAATGACATGTTTTGATGGTCTACACTTCATATTTTCAGGTTCACATAATTCTGTCAAAGTTGTGTCGACACAAGATGTCAAGTGTGTCGACACACCCTCTACATTCAGAGCATAAAAGAGTCAGTGGTGTCGACACATGTGGATGTTGTGTCGACACAGTGTATGAATTCAACAAACAGTGAAGGAAGCAGTAGTCAGTGGTGTCGACACAGTCTGCTTGTGTGTCAACACTCACTGTCCCTCCCAGAAGCCTGTTCTGAAGCAGTAGCCGGTGGTGTCGACACAGTCTGCCTGTGTGTCAACACACTTCGACTGAAGCTCAAAAACGGGAATTTTTCTGGACACGTGTGTGCATGGGAATCAAGAGAATTGACCTAGATATTTGTGCCCACGCACTCCAAGGGTCCACATGGACACATGGGACTATATATACCCATGATCCTCGTACTCCAAAAGGAAGGGAGCTGGGACTTTTCCAGAAGAAGAGGAGAAGAGCGGGAAAAGCTCTTGCGTCCAGAAGGGGAGCAGATGAGCGCTGCCAAAGGGAAGAAGAAGAAGGGAAGAAGAGGAAGAGTTCCTGATTGAAGCATTGCTGATCAGAAGGAGATCCATCTGAGTCTGTAACTCATTTGAGTATAAATTTCTCTGTGTGTGATCTGTGTATATGTTCTACACAGATCGCCTAATTTTGTGTTGTTTTACATTTTCTCTTGTACTGAGATAGATCGTGCTAGAGGATCTACTCTCTAATTGTGCTTGTTCTAGCAAAACTTGGATCCTTCGTGGTCTAGAGGTTTTGAGTACTGTGTACTCAGGTTTGGAGCCGTAGTGCTCTGAGTTGGAGCCGTTATGCTCTGGTGCTTGAGCTGTCGTGCCCAAGTGCTTGTGAATTTGCTGAATTCACAAGCGGTCTGTGGAGTAGGTCGTCGTGCCTATCTCCTGGGTTTCCTTGAATCGTCGCACTCAAAGAGGTTGGAGTCGTCGTGCTCCAGGTTGTATGCACTAGTGTTAGTGGTTCCTCCGTCGTGAGGAGGTGGACGTAGGAGACACAAGTTGTGTTCTCCGAACCACCTTAAAATTCTCTGTGCACTGTGGTTTGTATGTGGTTTGCTGCATCGTTTCACTCTATATTCACACACCACTCTTGGATCTAATCGAATTGTGTGTATTACTCTTTTAATTCCGCTACCATACACACAAATTTATAATTAACTTGAATTCAATCACCTATCTGATCCCAACAGTTGCTCCACCTCGCTATACACCCAATGAATATCTTTAAAAAATTGTTGTGCATTGGCCATGTCATCTTCCTCCCTAGCAGTTCAAGGTGTTGATCTTACATGAACTCTAGGCTAAAAGGACTTCGTGGAAGATAGCTTAGACATACCTCAAAATAGGGGTGAACAAGGGTCGGTGCGGCCCGATTTATCCCTTTTTTTTTGTAAACCGAATCGACCTGAGGCTTGTAGCAAACCAAACCGAACCGGTTCAGTTCAGTTTAAACCGAAAAATAAATAAATAAATAAAATAGATTTTAAGGTACTACGAGTTTCGAACTCGTGACAAAGGGGTCTTATGCGCTAATCAACTGGGCTACAAGATCTTTTGTAAAATTACATAGTATTAATTATATATATATATATATATATATATATATATATATATGGTTCATCTCGATTTCATAGTGCCAAATTGAACTGAACCGATGGAGACTTCAAACCGAACCAAACCAAACCGGTCGGTTCGGTTCGGTTTTACGGTTTGAACCATTTAATGAACACATCTACCTCAAAATGTCAAACTATGACTACTCAATTGAAGGCAAACTACAAGTAGGGCAAACTTTCATCCCAAGTTTTGTGATGTCGAGCATTATACTCTCGTAGAAGATGCATCATAGTCCTATTAACAACCTCAATCTGTCAATCGATTTGAGGATGGAAGGTTGTGCTTCTCTACAACTTTGTGTCCATCATGGACGACAATGATATCCAAAAATTGTTTAGAAAATGACTATCACAATAAGACACAATCGAGCGTAACCCGAAGTGTGTCCAAATGTGGTGGAAGAATAGCCATGTCGCCTCCTCTCCAGTGATCATCTTTTTACAAGGCTCGAGCATCACCATCTTTGAAAATCTACCAACCATCACAAATAGGTAGTCGTGTCCCCACCATGTCCTTGGTAGCCCCACTAGAAAATCCATGGAGATGCTCTCCCAGGGACGTGCCGAAACTAGTGGGGGTGTGTACAACTCCAATTTTCAATTAACGGATTTATATGTGTTGCATACCTCTAACAAATCGAGCCACATCATGCTGCATCTGTGGTCAGTCGACATAGCGTTGCAAGTTTTATAACGTCTTGTTCACCTTAGAATGTCTACCTATTTTCGAGATGTGTGCCTCCTTGATCCACATGACTCGATCTGTAGCTTCCGGCACACATACTTGTTATCTTTGTATAAGATCCCACTCGACGAACTCAATGGGGGTTCTCACTTTAATTTTTGCAAGTGCTCCCTAAAAATCAGGGTCTTCAACATACAAGTTGACGTACTCCTCATAGAAACTTGGCCTCACCTGCATAAATAAGGACAAGTAGAGAGCCATAATTCGAGGACATGATAACTAAGTCCGCCAATTTATTTGGGTGCCTTTCTTGTATTTGATCACTAAGTTGAATTATTGCAGGTAAGCCATCCATTGTATCTGGTGAGCTTGCTGCAACTTTGATTAGGACTACAGATATATGCACCATTGTCTTGTTACCCAAGGAGTATACACGCTAATGTTTCATCGTCTGGTGTAAGGCCAAAAGTTCCTTGTCATATGTCAAATAATGTTTTTGGGCTCCTTGAGACATTTTTAAATGGTATGCCACAGGCCAGCCATCTAGCATTAAGATGGCTCCCATAGCATATTCTAATGCATTTTGCTTCAAGCTCAAAGGGTCTTGTAAAATAGGTAGTGCAAGAATTGGCGCCTCACTTATCTTCCTCTTCAATAGAAGAAACATACCCTCATGTTTCCAAGTCCATCCAAATTTTTGAGTTGCCTTTGTTAGCTCGTGTGGAGGAGAAGCCAACACAGAAAAAATTTCGGATGAATTCCTAAAGGTATTGGCATGCACCCATGAAGCTCCAGCCTTCAATCATAGACTTCGGTCTCGAACATTCCTTGATCACCTTCATCTTGTGTTGAATCGATCTTTATTTCACCGCCACATCCCACGAACCTGAGGTACACCAAACTCACATTTCTTATAGCTCAGATGAAGTTGATGTTGTTTCAACAGCTCAAGTACTTTCTTCACATGCATCACATGTTCTTCCCATGTACGGGAGTAAATAAGAATGTCGTCAAGGTACACGATGACGAAGTCGTTGTTGGAACATGGATGTTTCTTTTCGAAATGAATTTCGCCCCGGAGGGTTCCTGTTCATTGTTCTTTTTTTTTTTTTTCTTCGCTTGCGGGCGTGCCAGACTGTTTACGAGAAACAGACAAAGGGATTTATTTTATGAGGGGTATTGGATGCAACTCTGATACCCTCGAATTTCATTTCATTTATTTATTTTTTCCGCATGCGCTCGCGTTTTCAAGGCGATCGGAGTGGTTGTGTACTGGACCGTTCCCGACCGACCGAAGTCGATGTTTCATTTACATCGAGTATAAGACTCGAATACCTTCGATGAATAATGTTTGTTGAAAGACCATATGCCGAAATTTTAAAGGAAACATATGACAAGTAAATTTTCACAATTTCATTCAAGCGTGCCCATGTCATTTATATTTATGACATTTACATTTACGCCTTTAATGGGGTTTTGTACCTCCACTGGGCGTGTGTACAACAAGTCATGCACATGGGCGTCGACGACAGGGTGTTTGTGCCTCCGTCGGACGTCTACATGGTAATGAGTACATTTGTGTTACCAATGGGGTATTTGTGCCTCCATCGGACAACATGCCTCTACGTGTGTCGTTTTATAACACCGGAAGACTTAAACATGTGCCTCTGCGTGTGTCGTTTTATGACACCGGAGGACTTAAACATGTGCCTCTACGTGTGTCGTTTTATGACACCGGAGGACTTAAACATGTGCCTCTACGTGTGTCATTTTATGACACCGGAGGACTTAAACATGAATGCTAGGAGTCATATGACAACCTGTGGTGTCTTCTCGCGGACGAACGAGGCACAGGAGGGCCCGAACGCGGGGGACAGATCACCAAAGGACGCCAAGGACTTTCTCCCCAGCACGTCCGGCCTATTTAAGCTCGCGCACGGACAGCCCTTTTCAGCAATGGTGTAGGCCTATTTGCATCAAAACACCCGGGGTCTTGCAATGGGGGTATGGATTTTGGCGGGTCGGACCAGCGGAGGTGCGCGACCCGGCGGGGGGTGCGCGGCACAATCAACGAGGCAGCACGAGCGTCGAGGCAACGCGGCAGAGAAGCAGCGACTGGTGGGGGTGTGCGCCCTTGCCTGGACTGGCGGGGGTGTGAGCCTGAACCGGACTGGCGGGGGTGCACCCCCGAACCGGCGAGGGGGGGGGGGGGGGGGGTGGGCGCACACCCCGCCTGGACCGGCGGGGGTGTAGCCCCCGCTCGAACCGGCGGGGGTGCGGCCCTCGCCCAACTGGCTGGGGTGCGCCCCCCGCTGGAACCGGCGGGGGTGCGGCCCCCCGCCCAACCGACGGGGGTGCGCCCCCGCTCGAATCGGCGGGGGTGCGACCCCCGCCCAACCGGCGGGGGTGCGGCCCCCGCCCAACCGGGGGTGCGCCCCCGCCCGGACCGGCGGGGGTGCCTCCCCGCGGACCGGCGGGGGTGCCACCGCCCGGCCCCCCCTATAAATAGGGGTGGGCCTCCACCTTTTTAGCCATTCCCTCCGCTTCTTTCGGGAGAGAGTTCTGTGGGCCTCCCGTTTCCTGGTTTGTTGGTTGACGGCCGTGCCGCTGTTGACAGAGAAAATTAAAAAAATAATAATTCTGACCATTGGTTGGATGGCCAACCGATGGTGACCTCACAATGAGGTCACCATCGGTTGGCCTCCAACCGATGGTGACCTCACGATGAGGTCACCATCGGTTGGCCATCCAACCGATGGTGACCTCATCCTCCAACCGATGGTGACCTCACGATGAGGTCACCATCAGTTGGGCCTTCCCCGACCCAATGTAAGGGGGGCCTTCCCCCTATAAAAGGCCCCCCTATTCCCCTCATTTGGCAAGGCCTCTCCCCCATGTAAGGTCCCGGCGAAGCCCTTGCAAATTCCTGTCCAAAAAAAATCAAAGGAATAGAAAAGAGCATATCCCCTTCCAACAATTCCTTTTATCATTTGTTCTCTAGCCCGATAGGCCAGGCGCGGAGAGGAGAGCGGTCGGCGTAATCGTCATCGACATTCCTTCTTAATCCCCATCCCCCACATCGAGCAAGTCTCTGTGGGGTGATATTCCCAGGGTTTAAATGTCGTCCATATCGAGCGAGTCTCTATGGACACATGGTATTTAAATACCCATGTTCTCCCCGCCCATCGAGCAAGTCTCTGGGATGGTGGATTTTGTGCTTGTATGTATATGTTTTCTTGAGGAGACTCTGCCCAAGCGGAGGTTCTGCCCAAGGACATATTCGTATATTCACAAATTTGTGTTCTTATATATATGTTTCCTAAGACGAAACTCTGCCCAAGTGGAGGTTCCGTCCAGGAACACATATATAAAGATTACAAATTTGTAATTATACAAATATATTCCTTAAGGAGAATCTCGCCCAGGCAAAAATCTTTCTCAGGGGACATATCCATATAAATACAAACCCGTGTTATATGTATATGTTTCTTAGAGGAAACTCTGCCCAAGCGGAGGTTCTGTCCAAGAACATATTCGTATATTCACAAATTTATGTTCTTATGTATATGTTCCTTAGAGGAAACTCTGCCCAAATGGAGACTCCCCTAAGAACATATCCATAAAATCACAAATTTGTGCCTATACGCATATGTCTCTTAGGAGGAATCTTGCCCGGACAAAAGTTCCCTCTAAATTCATATCCGTATAATCACAAACTTCATGTTTATATAAATGTGTTTCTTAGTGGAATCTCTGCCCAAATAGAGACTCTGCCCGAGAACGTATCTATATAATCACAAATATGCCCATTGTGTATATGTTTCTCAAAAGGGAATCCCATTCATACGGGGGCACTTTCCCATCGGACACTCTGCTCAAATAGAGATACCGTTTGAGAATATATTCACAAACTGCAAATTTGTGTTTATACCATGGTTTTGCACGGCGGAGCGAATCGGCTCGATTCGCCCGCATCGGAGCGAATCGACGCCGGCCCGTAAGCATGATCCGCTTGGATCCGCCGTCCGCCAGGGAATCGACCGGATCCGCCTCGATCCGGCCCGATTCGCCCGGCCCGACCCGCTCCGCTTCGCCCCGCCCCGTAAGAAACCCCCGACGCCCTGCGAATCGAGACTGTGCAGTCCCGATTCGCAGGAGCCACGCCGCAAGAGCCCTTTTCCCCCTTTTTCCCCTTCTCTCTCAAGGAAACGCCAGATCCACACTCTAGGAGACCCAAGGAGGCTTCCTAGGTGGATTGGAAGGTGCTTGGAGGTGTTCTTGGGCTTCTCTCATCCCTCTCTTCATCTTTTTCACTGTTTTGAAGGTAAGTCTCATTCTATCTTCCATTTTTTTCTGTTTTTTGTTGATGGATGGGATTCATGGGAGGTATATTCATGGGAGATGATGTTGCAAGTGATTAGTGTTCACTTGCAACCATTTCTCCCTTGAATCTTCCATTTTTTAACATAGATTTACCCATTTTCTCCTATTTTCGAATTTCTGAAAATATTTTTTTAAAAAATCAAAATAATTGAAACATGATATAGCAAGTGTTTAATGTTTAGTTTCCACCATTTCTCCTTTGAATCTACATTTCTTCCACAATTTGGCCATGTTCTTCCATTTTTTATTTTCTGAAATTATTTAAATAAACAGAAATTGCAACGAAATTATATTTTTAAAAAATCAAAATTTAGAACCATGATGTTGCAAGTGTTTAATGTTCACTTGCAACATTTCTCTCTTGAATCTTGAATTTTTCCACATACATTTGCCCATTTTCTTGTAATTTTGAATTTCTGAAAATATTTGTTTAAAAAATCAAAATAATTCAAACATGAGGGTGTAAGTGTTTAATGTTCACTTTCCACCATTTCTCTCTTCAATCTTAAAATTTTCCACATAGATTTGCCCTTTTTCTTTTAATTTTGAATTTCTGAAAATATTTGTTTAAAAATTCAAAATAATTCAAACATGATGGTGTAAGTGTTTAATGTTCACTTTCCACCATTTCTCATTTGAATCTATCTTTCTTACACATACTTTTGGCCATGTTCATCTAATTTTTTATTTCTGAATTTATTTATAAAAAAATCAGAATATATTTTTTAGATGAAATTTAATGAATAACTATTTTATGTAGATGGCACCGAAGAAAGCTGCTAGTGAGGACATTGGGTGGCAGCACGGGACTGCAATAGGCAGTAGGCACAATTACAAGTGCAACTACTGCGGCCATACGGGCCAAGGAGGGGGCGTCTCCCGCCTCAAGAAGCACCTTGCAGGTGGGCGGCTTGCAGGGTACCAAGATGTCCAAGGTTGTAAATCCGTGCCTGCTGAAGTGAAGCGGCTCATGATTGAACACTTGAAGGGTGTTCGTGCTGAGTCGCAAAGAAAGAAGGCGGACAAGGGCATGCAGGAGAGGATCATCTCGGGAAGGCAACGAGATGAAGATGACGAACCTGATGTGCCCCTTATCCCTGAGCAGATAGGGAGCTTTGAGGTTGGGAGTGGTAGTGGTGGCAGTGGTAGTAGAGTTGGGGGTGAGACGCAGTCCCGTCGGTACTCCAATGTGGGTGATTACTTCACTCATATTCCATCCTCAACCAACGTACCAAACCCAGACAGAGAGCAAGGGCAAAGGAAGAGATCCACGGGTGTAACCTTAGAAGAGGTGGATCCGCATTTATATTCTCGGGAGCATGGAAAACAAACCAGAATTGATGATGCATACAACAAGCAAGGGCCTAGATATAAAGTGGGCCGTGCAGTGGCAAAATGGTGGCATCATTCGGGCATTTCATTCAATGCAGCTAATAGCCCGTATTACAAAAGTATGATCCAAGAGGTACAACAACAAGGGCTTCATGTGCAACCACCCTCATCAAGAGACTTGGCAGGGAGATATCTAGATGAAGAAGTGCAGGAGATCAAGTCATATATCCAAGGCTTCAAAAAAAAGTGGGAAAAATATGGTTGCACACTCATGTGTGATGGTTGGTCAGGTACGACCAAGAGTAGTCTTATCAACTTCCTTGTGTATTGTGATAGACAGGTGTTCTACCACAAATCTGTTGATGCATCCGATAGAGTGCACAATTCTGAATATATTCTAAGTTTGATGCGGGAGGTTGTGGATGAGATAGGAGAGCAATATATTGTACAAGTGGTGACCGATAATGGCTCTGCATACAAGAAGGCAGGTGAGGAGTTGATGCTTCTTTATCCTCATCTTTACTGGACTCCTTGTGCAGCACACTGTGTAGATTTGATGTTGAAAGAGATTGGCACATTGCGACCTGTCAGGACGGTGGTGGAGGCTGGGCAGAAAATCACAAGGTACATTTATAATCATCATGTTGTGTTGGCGTGGATGAGAGAGTCCACAGGTGGAGAGTTGTTGCGGCCGGCTATCACCCGCTTTGCAACTAATTTCATTGCTTTACAAAGTCTCCTAAAGCATAAAGATGGTCTAAAACGCATGTTTAGGACAGACAGATGGATGCACAGCACTTTTGCAGGGACTTCTGATGGTAAAGAGGTAGAAGGGATCATCTGCAGCGCTAATTTCTGGGACCGAGTCTTCAAGCTGGTGCAAATCATTGAACCTCTTTATGAGGTTTTGAGGGTGGTTGATGGGGATAGGAGACCAAGCATAGGTTTGGTTTATGCAAAAATTGAAGCTGCAAAGAAAAAGATCCACGATGTGTCCCCTCGTTATGCACACTTGGTCTTAGACGTTGTTGAGGATCGGTGGGACCGACAAATGAGTCGGGATCTACATATGGCGGGTGAGAAAATTTTAGTTCAACTTGGTACTATATTTTTTTTAGTACAATCACACTAATTGATTTTATACCATAATTACAGCTTACTATCTCCATCCTGCTTACCATTATGCGTTCGAGCTATCGTACGAGGATCACTTGATTGCCGCCTTTACACGGGTTGTTGAAAGACTGTCAAGGAGTCCATTGGATGCAGCAGATGCTATTGATCAGGCGAGCATTAATACAAGTACATCATGTTTATGTCAATTAATCAATTGCAGCTTTTTCTAATGGACTTCATTGCGGCAGATGAAGAGCTTTAGAGAAGGGGTGGGGAGTTTTGCAGAGCCATCCGCTATTGCTGGTCGGGACCGCATTGATGGCGGTACTGTGCTTTACCTTTTATAATTACATATTAGTAAACTCAACGATTGACTAATGAGTGCAACAATATTTTTTTACAGCTGATTGGTGGTTCAACTTTGGGCATTCGACACCCATATTGAGAAAAATTGCAGTAAAGATCTTGTCCCAGACCTCCTCCTCAAGTGGGTGTGAGAGAAACTGGAGCACCTTCGCATTGATACACACCAAAGTCCGGAACAGGTTGTCACATAGGCGGTTGGACAATTTGGTGTATGTGCATTATAACATGAGGTTGAGGGTGAAGCATTTAACAGAGGATCCAAAGAGGGGGGAGGTGGAGGATGATCCGGTTGACATTGGGTTTCTACGAGATGATGAAGACCCAATGGTTGCATGGGTTGCACGAGCGACCACAGAGCGGGGAGAGTTCGAGTTAGATGAGGAGGCAGATGATCCGGAAGATCCACCACGGCCAAACACATTTTTAGCTAAGGCTATCGAAGCTGCAGAAGCGGAGGAGGGGGGTGATGGAGATGTGGGAGGGGGCGGCCAACCACATTCTAGTCAATTTCGGGCCGAAGAAGAAGATGAGGTAGATCTTCTTGGCGAATTATCAATTGGGCCAAGAGGTGAGACAGTAGTTCTAATTTGTTAAACATGTTCATTCTTTGTTTTGTCATTGTCTGTTGTATAATTTGTGATGTTGTGGACTATTGCAGGTGGTGCAATTGTTGATGATGATGCAGAGTTTGAAAGATTGATGAATTTAGGCCCGTCAGCCCACTCAGAGTTTATGAGAGAAGCACAAGCAATTGTTTCCGCAGAACCAAGAAGGAAGGGATCACATAAGGAACCTGCTGCTCTCTCCCAAGCTGCAAAAGGAAAGGCGGTGGCGACATCCCAACCAAAGAAAGGAAAGGGGAAGGACATAGGTCCAGCAGGTGGCCCAGCCAAAGGCATTGTCATTACAGAGCCAACCGCCCCAGCACAAAAGAAAAAGAGTTGGTTACCCTGGGGATCCAAGAAAGGGAAAAAATTGGCTGCCCCTTCTGTAGATCCACTTGACATTGCAGATTTAGAAACATTGGATCCAAATGCAGAGGAAACACCTCCAGAGGATTCGCCACGATTACCCAGCAGCCGCTCCCATGACTCCATGACAACTGGTTCACCGGGTGGGTCTGTAGGGGGAGGTGATGGAGATGGGGGAGGGGGCGATGGTAATGTTGGAGAAGGGGGAGGGGGCGGGGGTAATGATGGAGATGGGGGAGCATTCACAGCGGAGGAGCATCATGGCGGCCCAGTGAAGTACAATAGAAGGCGAAGGGTTAGGGGAGGTGGTCGTGCAGAAGGTGCAGCAGTGGATAGTGATAGCTATAACACTATGATGTCTGATTTTGAAAGAATGAGTACAAATGAGTCTGTGGGATCCTATGGATATGGGGGACATAGTTATCAGCCAGAGTCCGACACAGGCTACTCTAGTGGCTATAGTGGCTATAGTGGGTACGCCACCACAGGCTACCCAGCACCATATTTTCATCCTCCTCCGTTTGTTCATGTTCATGTTCCTATTCCTGTTCCTATTCAGCAGATTGATGCTTCTGCAGAGGATGTGCAAATGGCGAGTTTGAGGATAGTCCGTCCTGGATGCGAGGTGTGGGACCACTTTGTGAGGGAGTTTCGGAGCAGATACAACACCATGATGACTTGGGATGAGTTCCGTTCATTTGTGTCTCGAACCAAAAGTTATCATCTTATTGGGGAGCTGCCCTCAGAGTCGGATGAGT
Source organism: Colocasia esculenta (assembly GCA_014218235.1). Taxonomy (NCBI): domain Eukaryota; kingdom Viridiplantae; phylum Streptophyta; class Magnoliopsida; order Alismatales; family Araceae; genus Colocasia; species Colocasia esculenta. The sequence continues at coordinate 18,627,735 of CM024757.1, read as the reverse complement.
CTGTCCAACCCCAGTGGGGTACATATGATCCATATCAGCAGGGATATTGGGGATACTAGACTCATTGTACTTTGTATTTGGATTTGAATTTCAGGTTTGTACTTTTTAGTTGATATGAGTCTCATTGTATTTTTCAATTGGAATTGAGTTTCATGTTTCACATTTCATGTTTATACTTTGAAGTTTGTTCTCAATTTCCAATACAATTGAATGAAAATGGATGTTTGTGTAGTATTACATGCCATAAATATCATCAGTTATACATGATGTTCTTCACAAGAGGTTGTAAACATAGAAACAACCAAAAAATATCAAAACCATGCGAATCTGGCCAAACTGGGGCTTCAACCATGACTGCCCAACAGTTTCCAGGCGAATCGGATCGATTCGCCCCGATTCGGGCCGAATCGGAGCGCATCAGGGCGAGCCCGATTCGCCCCGAATCGGCGCACCAGCAAACCATGGTTTATACACATATATCTCTTCAGGGCAAAATGCCCCCTGGGCAAAGTTTCTCCCCGAGAACACATGGATATAAGCATATACCAATATGAAAATATCTCTACAAGGACACCCTGCCTAAGCGGGGACTCACCAAGACATACTCATATATTCAAAAAAAAAAAGGGATTACGATAATATACACACATCCAAAGAAAAAGGAGGACAAGACAAGAACTGCGCTCAGATACTCCAAATGGAAGCACATATGCACCTCCACGAGAACCATACCCGTGGAAATGGACTTTGGACAAAAATCACAATATGACAAGGACTTCCATGGAGATACATCCATATGCTCTCCGAAAATTGTACCCGCACAAGTGCGAAATGAGGAGAAAAGAAACTCTACCTCAAACTCGGACTTTGCTCAGAAATGGCATTGTGAAAGAACTTCATATAAAAATTTGCACGGTTATCCTTCTAATACGGAAGCGTTGCCCTGGGTTATAATACCCCCAAGTTCGGAATCAAAATCTACAGGCATATGCCCGTTCATAATGATAGTCTCTATGTTTTCCCAAATAAAAATCCATAATCAACCTTTTGCAAAAAGGGAGAAAGACCTCAAATCGGTCCACGGGTATATACCCGCTCCCCTTTTCAAAAGAAATCAAACTTTGGACTCCCAAAAAGGCAGACGTTTCAAAAAATGGAATATCCAAAGCAAAAAAAAGAGAAGGCATTTCAAAATAATCAAAAGAAGGAAAATACGTCATAATCAGGATTTTCTAAAAGCTACATATTTTCTCATCCTTTACTATGAAATGGTATTCGGGTTAGAACTGGTGTTCAATAATACCGTGAGTTTTAACTCGATGTAAATATAACATCGATTCCGGTCGATGGAGACAGAGGTCCAGCACATGCTACCCTAATTGCCTGATGAGAATAGACATGGGACTCAAGAAGTTCAGATAAAAAACGGCGCACCCGTCCGTTCGCGGACACACCCGTCCGTTTCGCGGACACACCCGTCCGTTCCCCGAACACCAAAATTCTTCTTCCTCATCGCGCGGACTTTTTTTTCTGTCTGCTAGACAGGCTGGCACGCCCCGCAACATAAAAATCAAAGCATGCGAAATAAATGAATACCCAAATGGAATGAAACAAATGAATCAAAATGAATGGAGGAACTGATGAAAATTTCCCGTGTCAACAGCCGCGCATGTGCATACGTGCACCGCCCCGTGCGTCTTCGGCCATCCCACGTGCGTTCGACCCCGTTTTCTAGGGGCACGTGCATTTGACCGTCCTTGACGCGTCGGGATTGTGCGCGGTCTTGAACGAAGGTTCGGTGGCCAGATTTTCGCCGTCTGAGATATGCCTTGCTTCGTCATGTGGGACTTCGAACGCCGTATCCCGAACGCGCAACTTGGGGTGTTCCGAGTTCCTCCAGGGCATATTTGTTGCCCGGGGTTTGTTTACGTCCCGATATTTTTCGGGTTCAACAAATGCCCCCCACGGGATATCCGTCAGAGACGTAGGCGACGGCGGGTATCCCGTGGCCCCTTTGAAATGCGCTCTTTTCTTTTGCATTTGCTTTCCTCTGCCTTGTTGCAACGTTCTTTCATCTGACGGTTGAACAATTTGTTTGGCAGGGTTAATGATGCCTCGCTCTACTAAACATCGTGGGGAGAGCAGCCGAGCGTCACGCCGTTCGGAGGACGATGTCCAACGGACAGAGGATCCGATGCCGTACTTCACCCTTTCTCCGTTGAGGGAGGAAGATCTGGAGCGACTCGACAGGGGCGTCGAGGTATGCGCTCTCGGGCCCTTGGAGGAGTCGTCGCCGCTCGAGGGTGCAGTGGACATGCGCCGGGTGGACCGGACTGAGTGGGGGTACCGCTACCAGAGAGAAGGCAATTACCCTGGGCACTTTCCGCTGGACGAGCATTTGTTTTCCTTTATCCAGGGCTTTGTCCCGGCCAACTGGGAGGGCCCCGACGAGCTCCTTAGGTCCGAGCGAGTTCAGCTGGAGCGGGCCATTCTGGCCGGCCGCGACAACATGATGGGGACTTGCGGCTTTCATTACCCCAGCTTTCCCATCGACTACACCGCCCAGGCACATTTCCCAGAGGCGGACCAATTGGGGCTTTTTAGCTCGGAACCCGTTGGCCGAGTCAAGGAGCTCATGCTTGCACAAGGCTTATGGGAAGTGCACGGACTGCCCAAGACCGGCCCTACCTTCACCGGGCGTATCCTGCTACCTTCTGGTTCCGAGTTCGTGTCGAAGGGCTATGACCGGTCGTGTTTCTTGGACCGGATCTTGAGTAAGGAGGCCGCTGGCTGGTACGATCGGTGGTCCGTCATCCCGTCGCATCGCTTCCGCTTTGGCGCAACGGAGTGGTTGATGGGCGTTCTTTATCACTACCACAAACTGCTGGATCAGGTTGGCCTTCTCCATGCTGTTGTTGCTGCTCTTTACAACTATCTGTGCCATTCCGGACTTCTGCAGGCCCTGGTAGAGCGGTTCAACCGGAGGTTCAATACCTTCGGCATAGCAGACGGGGAGACGTGCCTTGATCTTTGGGCTTTACACAGTCTCTGGTCTCCCGATCTCCGACCAGTTTTATGAGGAGGTATGCTTGAATGACCTACTTCGGGACCAGTCCACCGGCTTCGGTTCTTACGTTCTGTCCCACAGCTTTCGTTATTTGATGAAAGTCTGGCGGGATTTGGCCCGGTGTGGTAAAGGTGAATGTCCCAGTGCTTCCAAAGGGACGGTGAGGGTGAGCTGTGATGCTTGGCTCCGCTTCTTCTACTATTTGCAGCTGTCAGTCAGCCTGGAGGACAACGTGAAATATCTCTACGAGCCTCGAGGTGGTGGCTGGAATCCGAGGCAGCTTCCAGATCGGACTTATTTGGCGGCATACCTGGCGTACTGGTTGAGTACCTTTATCCTCCCATTTGGGGAGGAGGGAAACATCAGACCGGAGGTTATCTATCCGGCTTGTTCTTTGATTGGTGGCGTGCAGCTTGCTCTGGCTCCGGCGGCGTTGGCCAATATTTTCCATGGCTTGGGGGATTTGACAGCGAGCCCTTCTCCTCGTGATAGAGGTATCGTCCTACCGACGCACTATTTGAGCGCTTGGGCTGGTCTTCTTTTGCCGGAGCTATGCCACAACATTAGCCTGGAGAATCCCTCCATGCCGCTCCTCTTTATGTTTCGGAACCGTCCGGAACAGCTTTCTTTTGTGCCATCGGCGGGGCAGTCGGGACTTGACCTTGCTTGCTGCTCATGCGACTCCCGCCCTTATGCCGAGGAGAGTAGGGGAGGGCGAATTTATCACCTCCCTCATAGCTCCGCGCCGAGCGCGTCCTTCCGCAAGGAGTGGCTCTGCTGCGTTCGCCCCAGTGTTCTGCTCTTCCGCAAAGGGGGTTCTTTGTTTATGGAGCGGTATTTCCCACATCGCTTCGCGCGCAACTTCGGATACGACCAGGCAGTACCTCCGAATGCTGATTTTGCACTCCCTGACAGGACGTACAGGGGCCTGGACCGTCATCTTGTAGCCTCCAGCTGGTGGTGCTTCTTCATCAGATGCGACCCGTCCCAGGAGTTCTTCATCCCCGAGCAGCAGCGGGATGGTCGCGTGGATATACTGTATGCCCGGTGGTGGACCCAGCATAATAAGGCATTCCGGGAACACGCTGATGTGGTGAAGGCAGCGGAGAGCGCTTACTTGTCCCGGGCGGGTACCTCTATCTCTTCAATCGCGTCGAAGTTCCTCCGGCGGAGTTCCCGGGGCTTGTTGGGAAGGTCTCGACTGTGGGCCGCCGCCGCGCGAGGGCGCAGGTCACCGACCCCACGGAGCGCAAAGTTCGCGCAAGGGCTTTGGAGCCCTTGGTGCGTCCCGAGGGCAGTTTGGCGACTCCTCGGGGCGGCAGAGAGCCGCCCCTTGTCTACTTTTGGTGGCGCCACTTCTTACTGGACTGTGGGTACCAAGTAGACATGGCACTTTCTGCCTTTATTCCTCCTGACGTGTCGAGAGCTTGGGAGCGACATCTTGGCCATTCGATTTTTCGCGTCGGCCCGAGGGAGTTTATCAGCTGGATCGAGAACGGGACCACCTTGCAGCATTTCTGGGATGCTATTGCTGAGGCGGGGAAGGTTGTGAAGGTCCCCTTCGATCAGGTGGTGCTTCCACCACCGTTTTCTCAGGCGCCAACCGGTACGTTGTTCATTGTTGTTGTTGTTTGTTAGTTCTTTTCTTCTTTTCTCTCTCCCCCCTTTTTTTGATTGGACTCTCCTTACTTTTGGATCGAACAGAGAGTTTTATTCCTCTGGCGGCAATGCCGAAGCTCGACACTTCACGCAGTCGGAAGCGACGTGCGAGCAGGGAAGCCGGCTCCTCGCAGCCGGGCGCTCGGGGGAGAACCCCCGACCCTTCGGCTTCGGTCGGAGGAGGTGAGCCTAGCTTTTTTGGTCCGCCGGCCGGGGTGTTTTCGTCCCCTCTTTCCCTTCCCTCCTGATCGGGGTACTCACTCTGCTCTCCCTTTTTTTTTTCTTGCAGCTTTGCAAACTCTGGGGAGCGAGGAGGTGGCTGGGGCAACCCCGCGCGAGAACCTTGCCCCTGCCGCCGAGGACAATTATAATCCCACATTTGATTGGACGCCGTCTCCAGACATGACGGGACTCCCACAGGCGTCTCCGTCCGAGCCGGGTGGGTAGCCTGCCTGTGCACATATATGCACATATATATACATGCCTTTGTCTTCTTTGCCATGGGCTCGTTGTTATAGCCATGGGCTTGACCACCTGACCGCTTCGTCTCCTTCTTCAGGGTACGTGCCGGGGGAGGCTTCCGCTGGCGGAGACACGGTGCATCGGGCTGTGTCGATACCCTCACTTCAGGAGATCCACAGTTTGTTAGTCCCTGGGCTCGGAGGTGAGCTGCCTAGTTTTTCGGACTTTGCCCCAGGGCTGCTCGAGGGAGGAACTTTGTCGCGGGCCCTGCATTGCGCCAGTAAGTACCCCTTGGTTCCTCCTTTTAGTTGTCGCACCGCCTTTGCATCTCTTCCCTTTTCTTTCTGAGGAGGCGATAAGTGACTTCATCTTCCTCTTTCAGTGACGGTCACCTCCCCAGTCGTGCTTCTCGTTAGGTCCCCGCTGGAGGAGGGTGAAGCTCTAGAGAGGACAGTTGGGGAAGGCGATGGTACGGACTTTTACCCAAGGGTGGAATTCTTTTTATTGCTCGCCCTGGTTTTCGCCGAGATGAATGGGAACATCTCGCTTAACGCTTGTGCTCATCCATTTTGTAGGTGGCGCCGAGATCGTGGCGGAAATGATGGAGATAGGTCCTTCAGTGGCCGTCTTTCCTCCGGCCGCGACCCAGGCCGGGGCGACGAATGCCCCTTGCGGCGTCATGACGGCTCCACTTCTTTCGGGGCCCAGCGAGCCTTTGACAGGTATTTCCCTCCCCCTTTTTCTTTCTTCCTTTTCTTTTTGTTATAGCCCCGTTGTCCCTGCGCCATGCTAACATTCATTTATTTTCTGACAGCCGCTGGCGGCAATATGCCACAGCCACCTTTTGCCGCAGCATCACCTGTGGGGCTTGCCCCTTTCCCGAGCCATGGCGTTCTTTGGCCGAGTGAACCCCAAAGCATCCAGATGGCGGACAACGGCGGCGTACTGGAGACCCTGATGGGGCTCACGCGGTCTGCCATGGAGGAGAGCAGCCCCCCATGCCTTGAGAGGGTGCGGGGGTTCCTTTACAGGAATACCCTCGCCTATCACTTGATGGGCTACCCGCGAGACCCCTGGATGGCTGCCGTCGACGCCATTTGGGACGAGGTGAAGCAGTGATGCCAGGAGGTGACCCGCCTCAAGATCCAGGAGCTCTCAGCAGAGATTGCCCTAGCAGAGCAGAGGTTTGAGGCTCTTCGATCGTAGAGAGGGGGCGTGGTCAGCCGCGTCGAGACCTTGAGAGCCGGTTGCGCCCAATGCCATGCTGATATCATTGCCATCCAGCGGACGATTGAGGAGGCCTCGAAGCGTCTTGCCGATCGTCAGGCCGCCTACCGGGCGTTGACCGAGGGGGCGGCGGAGGCCGAGGCAGCAGCGACCGCCTTGGAGCAGGAGTTCGTAGACTCCCAGGCCAGGCTGTCGGTTCTTCAGGCCAGTTTGGCAGATCTCCGGGGAGGACCCCATGCTTCTTCGTGAGAGGGGGGCTTCATAGTCCCTTTTCTCCTTTTTTGCTTTTAGCCGATGTATGTATTTCATCAGCTACCCCGAGGGCTTGTCTCGGGCGCCTTGTATTTGACGAATGACAAACTTCAGGTTACTGCCAACGCCTTTTTTTGACATTATTGCAACCTTCGTCTGCGTCCGGGTGATCTTTTGAGGGCTTTGTTTGGGATCCCTCCCTTTGGACGCCGCATTTCTGGCATTCTTCCAGATCTGGTGCAACATTTCGGGTGCTGGGGCTGGCCTTCTTGGCTTTGCTTAGCGACTTCTTCGTATTTGGATTGCTTGACGGGCGTGACCCGTTAGCTTGGGTAGCATCAGCTTGACCTTTGCGTTTCTAGCATTCTTCAAGATCTGATGCAACATTTTGGGTGCTAAGGCTGGCCCTTTTTGGCTTTGTCCAGCAACCTAGCTTTGATCTTTAGTCGAAAAGGCTTGCCTTTTCTGGCTTTGCTCCTCGACCCGCTTTTGTATTTCTTCCTTCTGAGATTTGCTTTATTGGCTTTTCCCAGGCTTCTTCTTGGCATCTTCTTCTTGAATTTAGCATTTCTCGCATTCTTCAAGTATCTGATGCAAGAGTCTGGTGTTGAGGCTGGCCTGTTTGGGCTTGGCTCAACAACCGCGCGATATTTCAAGTCGCTCGACGGGTGTGACCCGTTAGCTCGAACGACACTTCCTTCCCCTCAGAGGGGTCGGTTTCATTGCATTCTTTCATTTTTCTTTTCATTCACTTTTTTTTATTCATTTTTTTTTCACATTACCATCACAAGCGCCCTTTCGGGTTTTCACCGGGGACGGCCCCCTCTAGCTTTTTCTGGTGTGCCCTTTCGGGTTTTCACACCGAGGGGTTACCCACTTTTGCCTGAGGCGCCCTTTCAGGTTTTCACCTCAGCCGGGTTTGAGGCCTTTTTACCCTTGAACATCCCTTTTTGGAGGATGATCAAGTCCGCCGAGACATCTCTATTTTTTAGTCCCTTTTTCTTTTCTCCTTTTTTTCTTCTTTCTTTTCTTTCTTTTTTTTTTGTTTTAGGGCCCGGGGCCGGACCCTGGGGCAATTGATCATGAGATCTGCCACCTGGACCTCGCCTACCATTGCGGTTTGCTGGCTAAGGAGATTTCGGTTAGCCTACCACTTTGGTTTGCTGGCTAAAGGGTTTTGGTTTGACCGACCACAGGGGTGTCAAAGGGGATAGCCTACCTTCTTGGGGTTTGCTGGCTAAGGTTTAGGTTTGACCGACCACGGAGGTTTATTGGTCAAAGGGGATAGCTTACCTTCTTGGGGTTTGCTGGCTAAGGATCTAGGTTTGACCAACCACGGAGGTTTATTGGTCAAAGGGGGTAGACTACCTTCTCAGGGTTTGCTGGCTAAGGATTTAGGTTTGACCGACCACGGAGGTTTATTGGTCAAAGGGGGTAGCCTACTTTCTTGGGGTTTGCTGGCTAAGGATTTAGGTTTGACCGACCACGGAGGTTTATTGGTCAAAGGGGGTAGCCTACCTTCTTGGGGTTTGCTGGCTAAGGTTTTAGGTTTGATCGACCACGGGGGTTTACTGGTAAAAAGGAAACGGCTTGATCTACCATTTCGGTTTACCTACCAGGCAGAACAGGGGCACAACCTAGCATTTTGTTTACTGGCTGCACGAAACATGCCTTGATAAGTAATGATTTGATTTTGATTTGATGATGATGATTTTTTTTTTCTCACATTACTAGCTTCTGCGCCCTTTCGGGTTTTCACAAAAGCCAGCCCCCTCTAGCTTTTTCCAACGTGCCCTTTCGGGTTTTCGCGTTGAAGGGTCATCCATTTTTGCCTGAGGCGCCCTTTCGGATTTTCACCTCAGCTGGATTTTAGGTATTTTTACCCTCGGACACTCCTTTTGGGGAGTGGCCAAGTCCGCCGGGACATCTCCATTTTTAGTCCCTCCTTTTCTTCTTCTTTTTTTGGAACTTGGAGTCCGAAGCGAGGTTGCGGAACCTTGACTAGAGGATTCGCCGCTTGGCTTTAGCCCACCATTATGGTTAGTGGGCCAAAGACGGCACAGCCTACCATGGAGGTTTACTGGTTGAGGGGGCATCGCTTAGCCGACCTTTTTGGGGTTTATTGGCTAAAGGTTTGACTCGGTCGACCACGATGGTTTGCTGACCAAGAAAGAGTTCTAGCTGACCCTTTTTAGGGTTTATTGGCTAAAAGTTTGACTTGGTCGACCAGGATGGTTTGCTGACCAAGAAGGAGTTTTAGCCGACCTTTTTGGGGTTTATTGGCTAAAGGTTTGACTTGGTCGACCAGAATGGTTTGCTGACCAAAAAGGAGTTTTAGCCGACCTTTTTGGGGTTTATTGGCTAAAGGTTTGACTCGGTCGACCAAAATGGTTTGCTGACCAAGGAGTTTTAGCCGACCTTTTTGGGGTTTATTGGCTAAAGGTTTGACTTGGTCGACCAGGATGGTTTGTTGACCAAGAAGGAGTTTTTTCTTAATGAGGAGAAAAATTTCGCCATCATCCCTTCTTTCTTTCTTTTTTGTTAGGCTCTTTTGCCCTTGGGCACTCCTTTTTGGGGAGCGACCAAGTCTGCCGGGACGTCATCATATATATATATATTTTTTTTTTAGTCCCTTCCCTTGTTTTTTTTTTTACATGGGCGTATGTGCCCAACCCTAGCCTGATTCGACTATAAGGGGATCAGAGGGCGGTTGCCCGTGGAGTTCATGCTCAAGGGCAAAGTACATTTTGAGATGTTTGCCATTTAGTGGTGGAAAGGGGCAGTCGCCAGTGTGTGTTGCCAGCGTGTATCCCCCACCTTCATAGACTCCAGTGACCACGTACGGCCCGCGCCAGTTTGGCTGGAGTTTAACATTTGATTTACCTGCCATGACTTCTCTTTGCTTGACCATGACGAGGTCACCTTTCTTGAAGACACGAGGCCTGACTAACTTGTCGTAGGCTCGAGTCATGCGGGCTTGATAGGATCGGAGGTGTTGATACGCTTCCAATCTTTTGCCCTCTAGGTCGGACAATTCCTCCAACCTTCTTTCAATTTCTTGTCGCTCCTCGGGCTGAAGACCGGTATAGACGGCTACCCTGTAGGAGGACATTTCAATTTCGATGGGGAGCATGGCTTCAGCTCCGTACACCAGAGAGAAGGGAGAACACCCTATAGGGGTCTTGTAGACCGTTCGGTATACCCAGAGTGCTTCATGCACTTTCTCTCCCCAGTCGCGTTTGCGATTGCCGACTATCTTCGCAAGCAGCTTGCAAAGGGTCTTGTTGAAGGCTTCCGCCAGACCATTGGCTTGAGGGTTGTAGACCGTTGACGTCCTCCAATCTATCTGGAATTTGGCTGCCAACGCATATATCGTTTTGTTTTTGAAGGGCGTACCGTTATCTGATACGATCCGATGAGGGGTGCCGAACCTGTAAATCAGGTGTTGTTTGACAAATTTTGAAACGGCTACCCCGGTGACTTCCCGGAGAGGGATTGCTTCTGTCCATCGGGAGAAATAGTCAGTGGCTGCCAGGATAAACTTGTGGCCGCCAGAGGATGGTGGGAATGGTCCCACGACATCCATTCCCCATTCGGCAAAGGGCCATGTGGGGGCAGTTGGATGCAATTCGTTCGGCGGCTTTCTTGGTACCGAACTAAAGGCCTGACATTGATGACACGTGCGGGCATATTGGACACAATCCGTGTACATGGTTGGCCAGAAGAAGCCTTTTAGCTTGATGTTGATTTTCATTTTGTCTCCCGCTTGGTGGGCCCCGCACAGTCCGGAGTGGACTTCGTGCATAATGACTTTGGCTTCCTTGGGGGAGAGACACCTCAGGAGGACAGACTTGTCTTTTTCATGGACAAGTCGGTACAGTTGGTCCCCGATTATTTGATATGACGTGGCCCGCCGCAGGAGCTGGACTCTTTTGGCACGATCCGGGGGTAGCCAACCGTTCTTTATTTGGATGATCGGCTGGCGCCAGTCTTCTTCTTGGCTGGCTTCTTCCTCAAGGGCGTTGACCTCTGCATTTTCTGGGTCTGAGCCGTCCTCGAGAACACTGGGCATCAGCCTCCTATGTTGGACGGTTATGCCCAGTTCTCCTTCAGGAGGGAGCTTTAGAGCAGACGCCAATTTGGCTAGCGCATCCGCTTGAGAGTTTTGCCCTCTAGGGACGTGTCCGATTTCGAACAAGTAGAATCTCTCGCGGAGCTTCATCACTTTGGCATGATAGGGGATCAGTTCCTTTTTTCGAACGTCGTAATCCCCCAGCACTTGACGGATGACCAGTTGTGAGTCCCCATAAACTTTTATGCTTTTGATGCCCATTTCGGCAACCAGTTGAAGTCCCACGATCAGCGCTTCATATTCAGCTTGATTGTTGGTCAACGGCTTCATGAGTGCACATGAGTTGTGCAGTATTCCCCCTTGTGGAGTCACCAAGACAATGCCCGCTCCGGAGGTATAAGTTGTGGTGCCGTCAGCTTGCTTGAGCACCCGGGAAGCGCCATCAAAGTAGAGTTCCCAATGTGGTAACTCTATGGCAAGAGTATTTCCACTTTCTTGAATGGGAACTTCTTCTTGTTGGGTCCCCTCCCCATGAGGGGGTGAGAGGGTTTCCTCCTCGGGAAGCTTGAACTCGAGGGGAGAGCCGGCTGGGAGCGGATGCGCCGCCATACCTTGCCCTTTGATTGCTTTTCTTGGGACAAAGGTGATATCGAACTCCATGAGGAGAAGGGCCCATTTTCCCATCCTTCCTGATAACACAGGTTGGGTGAGGAGCGCTTTTAGCAGGTCTATCCTCGAGATGTGGCTGACTTGATGGGCCAGGAGATAGTGCCGTAACTTTTTGACGGCGAATATCAATGCCAGGCACATTTTCTCCACTGGGGAATATCGGTGCTCCAGACCTACCAGCATTCTGCTGAGGTAATAGAGCGGTTGCTCCTTGCCTTCCTCGTTTATTTGTGCCAGGAGCGCTCCCAGCGACGTTTCCATGGCCGCGATGTAGAGGATGAGCGGCTTATCTTTTACCGAGGCTCCCAAGATAGGAGGAGTAAGGAGATACTCTTTGATTTCTTCAAAAGTATCTTGGCACTCTTAGTCCCATACAAATGGAGCTCCTTTCTTCATTAATTTGCTGAAGGGGGCGCATCTGCCCGCAAGATTGGAAATGAACCGCCTTATATAGGCCAGCCTTCCTTGGAGCGATTTTAACTCCATCAAGGTTTTCGGCGGCGGCAGCTCTCTGATAGCTTTGATTTTGATGGGATCAATTTCTATCCCGCGGTATTTGACAACGAAATCGAGGAATTTGCCGCTCGAAACGCCGAAGGCGCACTTCATAGGGTTCATCTTCAGCTGATGCTGGCGGAGTCTTTCGAAGACCTGGCGTAGGTCGCCTAGGTGATCTTCCCGCCTTTTGGTCTTGACGACCAGATCATCAATGTAGCACTCGACCGAGGCATAGAGCATTTCGCCGAAAATCTTGGTCATGGCTCGTTGATAGGTGGCTCCGGCGTTCTTCAAGCCGAAGGGCATTCTTTTGTAGTTGTAGATCCCTTTGGGGGACCTGAAGGCGGTATGACCCTTATCTTTGGGAGCCATACGGATTTGATTGTAGCCCGACGACCCATCCATGAAGGATAGCACTTCATGCCCGGTGGTCATATCGATCATTGTTTCCGTGATCGGAACCGGGAAGTCGTCCTTCGGGCAGGCTTTGTTCAAGTCCCTGTAGTCGATACAGATCCAGACTTGACCATTCTTTTTCTTGACCGACACTATATTGGCCAGCCAAGTTGGATAAATGCATGGCTCGGTGAAGTCGACTTGGAGAAGTCTGTCCACCTCGGCATTTACTTTCAGCTCCAGCTCGTGGTGCATACGCCGTTGGGCTTGCTTGACCGGCTTCGCTGTGGGAAGTATGGGCAGCTCATGCTCAGCCACGGAGGGGTCCAGGCCTGGCATTTCTTTGTATGTCCACGTGAAACAGTCTTTGAATTCCAGCAAGAGTTGTCGGTATGACTGTCTTTCTTCCTCGTTCAAGAGGGCGCTGACGAAGATTGGTCTGGGTTCTTTTGGTTCCCCGAGGTCGAGTTCGACCAGTTCGTCGACAGTAGCTTGTCCGCCGTCTTCGAGTTCACGGGGTGCTGGCTGTAGGTCGATGAAATCTTTTTCTTCATCGGAGTCAGCAATGTGGACGTCATAGTATTTGAAGCCTTCTTCTGTGATCGGCCAGAAATGACCCCCTTCGCTTTGAGGTGCTTCTTGACACGACGTCCCATTTGATAGGACGAGGGCAGCCTCCCCTTGCTGCGGCTTTGAAGCGGGGGTAAGAGATTGCCCATCGGAAGGGCAATGATTAGGTGAGGGCGCGAGCCCAACGGTGTTGACCGTATAATAGGCCTCGCATTTCGCCTCCTGACCATAGCCCAACCCTCGAGTGTCTTTTGCGCAATAGGGGGGTTGTCCTCGGAGCTGCTTCGGGTACCACAACTGATGGAAGTACTCCCGTCGAGAGGGATCTTGCATATGTGCAATCTTTTGCCTTTGGCACAATTGCTTGATGTGCTCGGGCATGTCGTCCATTTCTTGGACGGGCTCTGGGGCGACTTGAGTCGTTCGACTCCAGCCGAAGTCGTCTTCGAGGGGCCCATATGGGAGCGGGTCTCCTTTGTAAAAGATGATCGGCTTCGGTGTCTCGCCTTTCTTGAGACTATCATTTCTGTAATGGGTGACAATGAATGTCTTTAGTCGTTCCACCCATTGCTCCTCCGTATGGAAGGGCAGCTGCATGTATGCCGGCGGCAAGGAGATGCTTCGGTTGATGATCTCGCCGACGGCGTTTGCTTTATAGTTGATTTCACGCCTTTCTGGGCAACTGGGCCCTGACTCAGTAGATTCGACGAGGCGGGCGAGTCGATGAGCTTCAAGGAGGTCTTTATTGACCGTAAAGAGCTCTTCCTCGTCCTGATCTTGGCTTGTTTGATCTGCATCGGCATTTTGCTTTTCCTTGCCTTTGGATGCGGCTGTTGGCTTTTTGGGAGGCTCGCCGAAGTATAGCTGGGCATCGGCCAGGTTGTATTCATTTGGGCGGAACGGGGCCCGGTCGGCAAAGACTGTGTGCTGCTCTCCTTCTTTGATGTATTTTATACATTGGTGGAGTCGAGGGGATGACCCGATTTTCATGGAGCCAGGGTCTTCCCAAGAGGGCTTTGTAGGACGTGTTTGCATTGATGATGTAAAACACGACCTTAGTAGTAAGGCCGTCCATGGCCAGCTGCACTTCCACCTTTCCCAAGGCGTTTTCAGAATTCTTGTTGAACCCAGCGATTCTGACATCATTTACCCTTTGCAAGTAGGGCGTGAAATATAAAGACTTGAAAGTCTTCAGAGGCATGATATTGATCGACGCCCCGGGGTCAACCAGGATTCAGTTGAGTTCGTGCCCATTGCCTTTTCCTTGCATGTACAACGGGCAGTTGTGGTATAGCGTTGGCAACAGCATGTCCTTGTCGGAGAAGGTTACCTCCGCCACCAGTGCTTCGAGGGCTTGGGCCTGGAGTTCGGTCACGTCAGCTTCGTAGACCTCAGGCTCTTGCAAAATTTTGATGAGCGTCGTTCTCAACTCTTTGCTCCAAGCAATGGCGTCCCATATGGTGATGTTGGTTGGAAACCGCTTCATATGCTGTATGATTTTGCGGTCAGCCCGAGCACTGAGTTGATCCAGTGGTGGGACAATGTCTTCCAGGGCTTTTATCGGTTGCCCGAATTGGTTGACCCATCTTGTCCCTGGCTGTTCATCCGGCTTTTCTTCAAACAACGAGCTCAGGCTATCCTCCTCCGGGGCGGTAGTTTCTCCTTTGCCACTTCTGGGTGGAGTGGGCCGGTCGGCCGACTCGGGAGCTTTCCTGTTGGAGGGTTTGTTGGGGATCGCCCATCCCCCATACTCTTCCTCATCGGACGGGACGAAGACGACTGGCTGGGTGGCCCTCCGGTAGGAGAGCCCACTAGCGATATCCTGCCGCTCTTCTTCTTCCTCGTCGGATGGGTCGAAGATGAAGGAGTTCGCCCGTACCTCCATTTCCGGGGCAGGCCGAGGTTCTTCTCCTCGGAAGACGATAGTCTTGCTCAGGTCGGGCGCGTTGACCATCTCGCCGAGGGACGGGGCGAATTTCTTTCCTCGTCCACGGCCCTTGCCTTTGCCTCGGTTGTGGCGCCGGTATGTCGCCACAGGAGGCGTAACAGCCGGTGATTGCAAGCTCGCAGGTGGCGGTATCGACACCATGTTGCACGAGAAGTCTCTCAGCATTTCTTCCAACTTCTCGATGGTGATTTCATCTTCCTTATAGAAGACAGCCAGTTCTTCAAGCAGAGGCAGTCTTTCGCCGCCTTGAGCCTCTCGCAGCATTTGGAGGAGCCAGCTTTTGAGCCTTGTCTTGCGCTCCATTTCCTCCCACGGGATATATCTATCCAGCGGGACTCCCCAAGTGGGCTTGGAGGGGATATACTCCTCCAACTCATCAATGAGCTTTTGCAGCTTCTGGAGTGGAGTGAGCTCCGCTGGGGTCGTTGCGGCCTCTGCTTGCTCGGCTCGCTCCTTCAGGCGTCTTTTCATGTTCTTTTGCATGTTCTTCTCTTGTTTCAGCGCCGGCGCTGTTTCAAGCGGCGTGAGCTCCTTTACTGCTTTGGACGCCCGAGAGGGGTCCTCTCGGGCGGGGCGGGTTTGCGACCCTCCTCTTTTTGGGGACGCCAGTGAGGGGCGCATTCTGAAGGCCACGGTGGTCCAGCCAGCTTCATCTTGCTGGTGTTGGAAAGTAGAATCGATTGCCTGCTCGATTATTTCGGGCGGCAATTCTTGGAATTCAGCCCAGTAGGGGTTTGTCTCTTGGGCGGCCGGCTCCATCACTGGCTTCTTGCCCCTGCGGTCTTTATCTTGCCGCTTGAGTATTCACGGAGGCGAATTTTTGAAGCACCGCCCCCTACTCCTATTTCCTGAAGTTTGTTCACGGGGAGGGGAGACTTGATGTTGTCGAGACCCCCTCTTTTGCCGAGGAGGTTGACGGTGGGCTTCTTTCCTGGCCTCGGACTGGATTATCGAATTGCCTTCCGAGTCGATCTTTCCCTTCTGGATGAGGGATTTGACCCAATCTCGGACAATCGGACACATCCGTAGGATGCAGCAACATGGCATGGTATTTACAATACATAGAATGGTTTATTTCCCTCTCCGTGTATGTTGGTGGCGGCCTATGCGCCTTTACATAGCCTTGCTGCAAGAGTTTTTCGAAGATTTCCCCGGTCTTTGCGGTAGCAAAGGGATTCGGGGAGACTCGCCATCCGGGGTACCATAGGGCAGGGGCCTCGTCAGAGGAGCCGACTTCTGTCATATCCGGACCCTCTTGATTGTATATTGAGTTGGGCTCCTCCTTTAGGGATATGTTCCTGAAGCGTTGCCACAGGCTCGAGCCTTCAATATTGGTTGTGGACCGCATCGGCGGTGTGAGCCACCCTTGTTCGTCAGCTTCGGGGGCTTCGAAGTCCTTGAAGCGCATGTAGTCGCTTTCCTCCATTTCCCGCTGGGCTGCTTCCCTGGCTCTCACCAGGACCATGGAATTGCCTTCCGGGTCGATCTTCCCCTTTCGGATAAGGGACTCGATCCAATCCCGAACATCAGGACACCTGTCCGTAGGGTGCAGCAGCATGGCGTGATATCGACAGTACATGGGGTGATTCAACTCCCTTTCAGTGTACGTCGGTGGCGGTGTGTGGGCCATCACGACACCTCGTTGCAGGAGCTTTTCGAAGATCTCCCCAATATTTCTGGTCGCCAAGCGACTGTGGTGGGGAATTCGCCCTCCCGGGCACCACCAGGTGGGGGCTTCGCCAGATGAACCGCCTTCTGTCATATCCGGGTCCGGGAAAGCGAAAGCCACCGGTGTATAAATTTCCGGTGGGTTGATGACGTTGACTGTATGCGTGACAACGTCAGCTGAATGGTCTGTCCATTCGCGAATGTGAGGCTGCGGCGGGTTGACACGGGAGTTGCCCAGGTCGATGATCCCTTGGTTGACCCATGCTTCAACCTTGTCTTTAAAGACGTGGCAGTCCTCTAACGCGTGCCCTGCATCTTGATGATATATGCAGTAGTTTGGCGGGACGCTTGTTGGCAGCTGGCAGCCCAATAGCCCTGCTCGCAAGCAGGTACGGTAGAGTGCCAGTGTCCGATGGCGCGGGAAGGAATATAATCTTCCGGCGATTTCGTCATCAGACGGGTTTGAAGACTCCTCCGAGATCCACCCCCCGCAAGGAGGGCGCGCCCGGGGCGTAGGTGTGCCTACAGGCCCCTGGAGTCCTTGCTGGAGGGTCGTCAGACTTTCTTGCATGGTCCTTAGGTACATCAGCGTCTGGCGCTGACCGTGTCGCAGCGATTGAACCTGTCTTTCCAGGTTTTGCACTGTCTCCAACCATGTCCTGCGCTCCGAAGCTGAGGGATGATCCCCTTCCCATCCGTTTGTGGAATGAGCGTCCCAAGGACTTGCTTCGGGGTCTTCTGGTTCAGGAGGCGGCGCATTGATATGAATGACGTTGGCCGACTGCCTCGATTGGTCCCAAGCATGGGGCTGTGGGGGGTCGACCAAATATTCATGCATGGTGACGAGGCGACTCTGGATTAGCTTCTGTACTTCATTTTTGAAGACGTAGTAGTCTTCAATAGAGTGCCCCAGCATGCGGTGGTAGAGACAGTAATTCGGCTCATCCACTCTATCTGCTTCACTTGGTCTCCTCATTGCCGGAAGCTTGAGCAGGTCATTCTTCATGCACAGCTTGAAGAGCATCTTCGTATGGTCCCTTTTGAAGGAATACGGCGTGCTCATACGCTGTGGCAGTGAAGTTGGAGGCAGTCTTTCTTCCACATTCTTGCTTGGAGCGCCAGAGGCCATGATCTTCTTCCCCTTACTTTGCGGGGCAAAATCCACAGCATTGGCTTCTTTGCCAACAGTACGCTCCTTGCCCGGCTTGCTTTTCGAGGGAGCTTGCATCGAGTTGTCGACGAAGAACATTTCGATCTCCGCCACGACCGAATTGAGCTGGTCAAAGCCTTTGATGTTTGTTCCCAGCAGCTTTTCACTTATTTGCGCCGCCAGGCCCCGTCGACAGATGGTTATGGCATCTTCTTGCGTTGGCGGTTGTCGCACCTCATGTTGAAGTCACGCCACCGCTTGATGAAGTCGAGTGTCGTTTCTCCTTTCCTTTGCTTGAGGGAGCATAGCTCTGCGAGCGACACCTTTCTCTCGGCCGTCTGGAAGCGGCCGATGAATTTCTTTTGGAGGTCGACCCAGTCAACAATGGAATTGGGCCTTAACCTTGAGTACCATTGGAAGGCGGTACCCGTCAGGGACGTTGCGAAGTAACGGAGGAGATAGGATTCGTCGAATGCCAACTCTCCCATGGCCGTTATATAGTAGGCCAGGTGCTCATTTGGCGAGCCCTGTCCGTCGAACTTCTGCAACTTTGGCGCCTTAGGGCAGTCCGGCGGCAGTTTCTTGAATTGATAATGGACGGGGTATGGCACACTATATAGATCTACAGTGGCAGTCCCCTCACCTCTTTGAGCGGAGCGGTCGTCCACGATCTTTTCAATCATTCGCCGCTGGGCCACGATATCTTCAGCCGCGGAGGCTTGGGAGTTTATGCCCCTACGCGGCTGTTGGACCGGATCGACGGTATAGTCGTTAACCGCGGCCGTGCGTGGATTGACATCGGGCAGGTCGCCTTGTTGATGTCTTGTCCGAGCATTTTGGTTTGCCGTCGGCACTTGGCGGCGTGGTGCATTTGCCCCTGCCTGTTGCCCTTGCTCAGTCAGGAGATTGGCCATTTCAGCCTGCCAACGCTGTATGAAATCATACTTGGCGTCGTCCGTCATTGCTTGGAAGGCGGCTCTGGTTGGCGGCATGAGGAATACTTCAGCTTGGTCCCCGTCAGCCGGCAGCTGTTGATCTCCGAGGCGGAGGCTGGCAACTTCGTCTTCTTCCCCTCCTTCGAGGTCCAGCTGGACTTGTCCCAGGAGGGGTCTTTGGTCATGCTCGAGTGGAAGCTCGAGACCTTGCCCCTGATTCAAGGGCCCAGCTTGACTGCCTTGCTGCCTTTGGGGAGGTCTCCTGGCAGGGTTCCGGGTATACCGGGCAATGACTTCGCCCTCTTGACCGGGTTCATCTATTCTGAATGGCCCGAGAGGGACGCCGGATGGCCCAGCCGCTTCTCTTCCAGAAGCGTAACAGGTGAAGATTTTCATGCCTCCACCCTCTTCAGACGTCCGCTGCACCCTTCGCTTTTTGGGCCTTTGGGTACTTGGACGAAGTGCCGCCCCCAGCCTGTTGAAGACTGAGGTGCTCAGCCTCTCAAAGACTGAGACCCTTGGCGCGGAAGCTTCAGTGTGCCTTACGTCTCCTCCTTCAGCAGGTTTTGTTTGGGCGGAGACGAAGTTGGGCTTCCGGTAGACACCCCTCCTTTTCTGTCCGCGAGGACGAGGAAGTTCGGGGTCCTGAGCTTTTTCTCGCACAGGTGTGGCCTTCTTGGGGCGTTCGACGGGTTGATCCGCTCTAGCTTGTTTGATTCGGCGGGCTTCCTGCTTGGTCACCCACATTTGCCTCATTTTGCGAGGCTGCTGGGGTGCCGAGCTTAATGCTTGCCCCTGTCGGGCTCCTTTTGGGGAGTCCCGATCCTCTTGACGCATCCCTTGGAGGGGAGCGAATTTGTTGGAGGTTGCCACCATGGGGACGTTTCTGTCCCGGGGCAATATCGGCTCGCCTCCATCGAGCCTGACGCGGATGTCTCCCACGAGCACGATCTTGCCGGAGTTGGAGACGACCGCGTGGGGCTTGCTGCCCCTGCGTCCCTGGCGCTGTCCCTGTTTCCTAGGGACTGTGACGCAAGAGATGGTATTTACCGAGAAGACTCGGCCTTGACTTGGGCGGGGTTTGGTGCCCCTGGTTGCAGTAGCTTTGGGCGCCGCCTTTGGAGTAGCTTGGGCGGCGGGGACCACCCCTAGGAAGTAGGGGAATCCCACCACAGCAGGAAAATCGCCGAACACGATCGGCGTAGTCAAGTAGCCACATTTGGCGTGGCAGGCGACGACCAGCGGACCGTAGGTGACGGCGGCCATCAGGTTGCTTAAACTTGCAGGTGGGGACGGGCTTTTGACGCCGGCATTTGCTCCTTGTACCTGTGATGTGGAAATTAGTCATCTTTTATTTTTATATCGGCATAAGGTCTTTTTACATATGCATGGAAGGCAGGAACAGTCCCACCGGGCGTGCCAGATTGTTGGAACGCGGATGTTTCTTTTCGAAATGAATTTCGCCCCAGAGGGTTCCTGTTCATTGTTCTTTTTTTTTTCTTCTTCGCTTGCGGACGTGCCAGACTGTTTACGAGAAACAGACAAAATGATTTATTTTATGAGGGGTATTGGATGCAACTCTGATACCCTCGAATTTCATTTCATTTATTTATTTTTTCCGCGTGCGCTCGCGTTTTCAAGGCGATTGGAGTGGTTGTGTACTGGACCGTTCCCCACCGACCGAAGTCGATGTTACATTTACATCGAGTACAAGACTCGAATACCTTCGATGCGTAATGTTTGTTGAAAGACCATATGCCGAAATTTTAAAGGAAACAGATGACAAGTAAATTTCCACAATTTCATTCAAGCGTGCCCATGTCATTTATATTTATGACATTTATATTTACGCCTTTAATGGGGTTTTGTACCTCCACTGGACGTGTATACAACAAGTCATGCACATGGGCGTCGACGACGGAGTGTTTGTGCCTCCGTCGGACGTCTACATGGTAACGAGTACATTTGTGTTACCAATGGGGTGTTTGTGCCTCCATCGAACAACATGCCTCTACGTGTGTCGTTTTATAACACCGGAGGACTTAAACATGTGCCTCTGCGTGTGTCGTTTTATGACACCGGAGGACTTAAACATGTGCCTCTACGTGTGTCGTTTTATGACACCGGAGGACTTAAGCATGTGCCTCTACGTGTGTCGTTTTATGACACCGGAGGACTTAAACATGAATGCTAAGAGTCATATGACAACCTGTGGTGTCTTCTCGCGGACGAACGAGGCACAGGAGGGCCCGAACGCGGGGGACAGATCACCAAAGGACGCCAAGGACTTTCTCCCCAGCACGTGCGGCCTATTTAAGCTCGCGCACGGACAGCCCTTTTCAGCAATGGTGTAGGCCTATTTGCGTCAAAACACCCGGGGTCTTGCAATGGGGGTATGGCCCCCTATTTATAGGATTTTAGCGGGTCGGACCGGCGGAGGTGCGCGACCCGGCGGGGGGTGCGTGGCACAATCAACGAGGCAGCACGAGCGTCGAGGCAGCGCGGCAGAGAGGCAGCGACTGGTGGGGGTATGCGCCCTTGCCTGGACTGGCGGGGGTGTGCGCCTGAACCGGACTGGCGGGGGTGCACCCCCGAACCGGGGGGGGGGGGGAACACCCCGCCTGGACCGGCGGGGGTGCGGCCCCCACTTGAACCGGCGGGGGTGCGGCCCCCGCCCAACCGGCGGGGGTGCGCCCCCGCTCGAACCGGCGGGGGTGCGGCCCCCGCCCAACCGGCGGGGGTGCGCCCCCGCCCCAGACCGGCGGGGGTGCCTCCCCGCGGACCGGCGGGGGTGCCACCGCCCGGCCCCCCCTATAAATAGGGGTGGGCCTCCACCTTTTTGGCCATTCCCTCCGCTTCTTTCGAGAGAGAGCTCTGTAGGCCTCCCGTTTTCTGGTTTGTTGGTTGACGACCGTGCCGCGCAAGTGCATATGTGCACCGCCCCGTGCGTCTTCAGCCATCCCACGTGCGTTCGACCCCGTTTTCTAGGGGCACGTGCATTTGACCGTCCTTGACGCGTCGGGATTATGCGTGGTCTTGAACGAAGGTTCGGTCGCCAGATTTTCGCCGTCTGAGGTATGCCTTGCTTCGTCCTGTGGGACTTCGAACGCCGTATCCCGAACGCGCAACTTGGGGTGTTCCGAGTTCCTCCAGGGCATATTTGTTGCCCGGGGTTTGTTTACGCCTCGATATTTTTCGGGTTCAACAGTCGTCAAGGTAGGGCTGCAACACATCATTCATAAGTCACATAAACATAGCAAAAGCGTTGCACAGTTCGAAAGGCATAACAAGCCATTTGAACAACCCTTGTCGCGTCTTAAATGTGGTCTTCCAAGTGTCCTCTTCTAGATTCAGACTTGGTGGTAGCTAGACTTCAGATCCAACTTGGTGAAGATAGTTGCATACTTTAATTGGTCCAACAGTCCATTTATTTGGGGTGGTGGATACTAGTTCTTGATGGCGATCTTGTTGAGGGCGAGGTAGTCAATGCAAATGCGCCAACCACCATCTTTCTTCAACACTAATAGCATGGGAGATCCACAAGGTGAACTACTTAGCTTGATAACTTCACTCTCGAGCAGCTCAATCACTTTCACTTGATCTCCTCATTCTCCAACATTGAGTTGTGATACATGCTAAGGTTGGGTAGGGGTGCATCGAAGGTGAGTTGGATTTCATATTCCACCATTCTTTTGAGTGGTAATCCTCAAACCGCATCAAAGAGGGCCAAGTGTTCTTCCAACACTTTTTACAATTCACTTGAGCTCTCCCTGTAAGTTAGGGTATCTTGTGATACCTAGGGCTCGATCTCCACTGGACATACTAGTAATAGCACAAATTTTTGACAGGCATTTACCATCTTCTTTACTTGGCAAGCTGTCACCAGATCCACACTCTGGCGTATCTTATCTTGCCTCATAAGATACTTCTTTCCATCTTTGATCAGACGATATTTTTGGAATCGTTGAAAGTAGATTCTGTCACTATCCCAGATATAAGGATTGCTAAAATCACCTGGCAAATATTACTACTTCACATGTCACCTCATTAATGTACTGGTCGGTGATGGCAAACTTGAACTTGTACTGACAGTCGATCTTGAGCTTTAAATCCTTTTAGACCCACCCAAGTGAATATGGACGTGGATGCAATGTTGTCTTTAAGCCCAACTTTTGTACTCGGCTTGCTGAGATGAGATTCTTCTGACTACAATGTTGATTATGACATCGATCACCTCTTGCTTCACCTGAATCCGCAAGGTGAACAACTCCTCTCTTGCATCAATCTTGGGGATGGGGGCCGAGTCTATCTCCTTTGGCAATGCCATCGGAGATAGAGTTGGGTCCGCCTTTTCAACTTTCCGAAGCTCGATGGTGTCAATGTTGACCATCAATGCCGCCATACGCTTGCCCTTGTCATCCTTCTTCCATTTTCGTGGGAATAACTTCGGATGGAGCTTCCAATGTTTTCTTTATTATGTCTCGTGATCTTACAATGTTTATAGAACTTATTAGAATGGGAAGAATTGGACGAGCAAGTGCCTTTCTTCCTAGTTATATATTTTTGGGGTTTGGACAACCTCTCCTTGGACTCTTCGAGAGACTTCTTAAGACCACGATGCTAGTTCTTCTAGATAGACATGGCAATAATGCTAGCATTGGAGATGTGCATCTTGAAGAGGGTTAGCTCAACATTGATTCGCTTGTGCAACCAAAACGCGTACTTCATGAGTCTTTGGTAACCATCAAGTGAGATGCCCAGCGCCACAGCATATCGCCGAAACTCAATAGTGCAATCTTGCATTAATAGTTCTGGCTTTTGTCGAAGGTTGCTCCGACGCTTCCACCAATCTTCGACGTAGCCCATGAGGTAGAACTCTTGACAAATAAGTCCTTAAAAAGACTCCAAGTGATCTCTTCATCACCATGGCTCCGCAGGTAGCCGTTTCATCATGACAAGGCATGGCTTGTTAACTTCAAGCGTGCAAGCCTGACCTTTTCTTGACTATTATACCGATATGGAGTAAAGTTTGGTCAAGCCACACAACCAACATCTCTGCATTGATGGTGCTATCATAGGTAGAGATGTTGTTTTTGGCTTCAACCTTGAACAGAAGAAAAGAGGCTTCAGCTTCTGTTCTAAAAGGCAGTTTACCCAGTTGAAAGAACACATGGAGTGGAGTGGCCCTAGGGGAGACCTTCTGAGGCTATAAACTCATGCAGGGAAGGACATGACTATGTTAACCAGCCGTGAGGGTGTGCCGAAATGGCACAATGAGTGAATGGGTAGTATCCTTCCATCCGATGTGATGCTATCATCTTGATTATCATCATTGTCTTCTCTCACAAAGGTCAGTGGGAGATTTTGTTGGATATTTTGCATCCCTGTTGTTGACAGCAATAGAGTAGTTTGGGATTTGATCCAATCTAATACCGTCTCCATGTCTTGCATCAACTTTGTGACCTGAGCGACTAGATCGACTGGGGTTGACGTATGCTCCTTTGTTGACATGTTGGTAGATGTCGTCTCCTTTAATGACCGCCGATGAAGTCGTAAATCTTGAAAGGGTTCATCGGTCACTCGGTAGCCACCCTTGGTCAGCACCATACACAGAGTGATTTGAACTCTAATACTAACTTGATTTGAATACGAAGAAGAAACACTCAACGCCTCGCACCAAATACACATAAAGCGGAAATAAAATAGACTAGACGAGAAGACAAATATTTTTGGGTGGAACTCTATCTCCTCAAATCTATGGGAGAGGCTAACTCTCTTCTGATCTTTGGTTTCTTTCTTTTTCTTATTTTTGGTTGTCCTCTTACAAAGGTTTCAAGGCCTATTTATATTGCACTGGCATTACAAACATAGATAAGAGATAAAATAAATTAAATTAAATAATGGGTGGAAGGGAATAGCCTCCCCTTTACCACCATACACCCATGCATGGACCAATTCCATGGATGGGAATGGGTCTTACCTAATTAAAGATCCTCCCGGATCACCTACAGACAAAAAGTTTTCTTTGGTCTAGAACTAGAAAGATTTGGGGTAGTTTTCCACCCAAGGAAAAAAAAAATTCTACAACCATTTATTTCCTAAATGATTAGCCTTGGGAAAGGAACTTTCTTTCCAAGAACGCATCTAGTTTTCCAAAACTCCTAGCCTACTACCTAATAGAGGAAAACATGACTCTAATACGCACAAACCTCAATTACAACCATGAAGGAACTAAATAACTACCAGATTCTTATAGAGAAAAGGGATGAAATGAAGACGAAAGTAAAGGTAAATGGGATTTACTGATTTGCTTTATCAGCAATCAATGACCTGTATAGAGACAATAACAGATGCAGAGCAATGGTAAGGAACTCCAACTGCTATGATGAAGATTTAATGTGAATCCCAAGGTGACCATCCCTCTTTCTCATGGCAATAGACATCTATATACCACAGGTCAGAAGAAAGGAATCTAAGATCATAGCTAGTTTCAGAACAGTTAGGACCAATCATGTACACCAGAAAACAACATAAATCTGGATAGTTAGTGTTACAGCTTTTAACAGAAATTGAACACACAGTTTCTGATGGGAATCGTAAAGCTACACCAAAGGAGCCATGGGTCATTTGTCTATTTTGTTTGGCCCATTAGAGGCCCACTTGATGTAAATTTCTCTTTTAAAACTTTATGTATTTAGAAAGAGATATTTTGATCTTTTGGGCCCTTCGTAGGTGAAAGGGGCCATGTGGCCAAAATATTTTGTATGGCCCATTTAGGTGCCATTTAGCATTTCCTATTTTTATGTATTTTTTTTGGCTTTTATTGTACATTTAAGGAGATGGGCATTTTGGTCAAGTTGTGAGCCCATCCCTCTCCTATATGTATCTCCCGTATCCCCACGGATGTGGAGGACGGACTTTGGAAAAAAAAAAAAATCAGAAAAGACTTGTTTCGGCGGAAGCCAGTTCCTGTCTCCCCCCTCCTTCCCGACTCCTCTCCCCTCCTCCGGTGGATTCCGGATTTTCTCCATCCTTCCCCTGCTCCGGTGGACATCCGGACTTCGTCCTTTCCTCCCTCCCTCGTCGTCCCGCATCAGTCTGGTATCAGAGACGGTTTCCCCCTGCGCAAACATCTCCTCCACTCCCCCGTTCTATCTCCCCCCTGCTATCCCCTCCCGGTTCTCTCTTTCCCCTCCCCGTTCGTCCTCTCTCTTCTTCCGGAGCCCCCGCGGGAGTCCCCCTCTCTCACTCTTCTCTTCTCCCTCACCACCCCGCACTTCCCCATGCGCCGGCCTCCCCCTCTCTTCTCTCTCTCTCTCTCCACCCCACTGCGCGAAACCCCCCACTGCGCGAACCCCCCCCCCTGCGCGGGCGAAGCCCCTCCCTGCTACCCCCTAAACCCCCGAGACACCCTCTCTCCCCCGTCTCCCTGCTTTCCCTCTCTCTCCTGTCCCCCAAAACCCCCCGCGACACCACCGGGCGACACCCCCGGGCCTCCCGAAGCCCCCCCCCTGCGCGAGCGAAGCCCCTCCCGTCACCGAAGAACAAGCAGGAGAAGTGGGGGAAGGAGGTGAGGCCGCCGGAAGCCTCCGCCGCCCACCGCGGTCGCCGGCAGCCGCCGCGAACGCCGGAGCTCCGGCCGCCGTCGCCGGCTCCTCCCGCCCCGGCCACCTCCGCCCGAAGCCGCTCCGCTCCGCCGGCAGACGCCCCACAACCCTCCCCTGTCCTCTCTCTCTACGCGACGCAGGGAGGGGATAAAAAGGGTGGAGGCACCGAACCGGGCCAAACCGGTTTGGTCCGGCCGGCCACTGTAGCCGGCCCGCTACAGTGCCCCGGCTACAGTGCCGGCGGTGCACCAGGACCCTTATTGCACCGCCAGCACACCAGCCCCGTCTGAGCTCAGTTTCACGTGCCGTTTGTGTCATCGTCTCGCCGAGTTCCAGTCAATCGGCAGCCCGCGACCTGCAGCAGTCCCTCCGCCACCACACTATTAGTCCCAGTCTGGGTAATCTCTCACACATATGTAACATGGATTTTAGCTTTCTCGTCCGTCTACCAAATAAGAAGTTGATAAAAATAGTACTCGATGAGGAGCATCAAGACAATTATATTTCTCATGCTATTGTTGATAAATTATTACAAACTGGTGAGATTATTGTTGATGGTGATCAGGCTTTTATAGAGTTTCATCTAAATTTTTTAGACAAAACTCAGATGAAATCAGTTAAATATTTTGATGGAGCATGGTGCACTATTGATCCCTCGAGACCCTACATTACTTTGGGAAAAGAGTGGTTGGAAAAACGACATGTTGTTATTGACTCAACCCAGTCTAGGTGTATTATCCAGCCACCACATTTAGCAGGAAAATTCTCTTTTCCCAAGTATATTTCGCCTACTGCCAAGCCTGTGCTTCAAGAGAAGACTGTGATTGATGAAAAGCCATTGGAGTTGGTGACTATTCCTGATCGTGTATGTGTGAAGATTGTTTTTGTTGATGTCTGGGATCAAGACTTGTTCGTCGCATCTGGACTTCATTTGATATGTGATGATGTATTTGAGATAAGCCTGTCATTGACAACAATCAGTGACTTGCAAGATTTTACGAGAGATCAGTGTCATTTTGATATGATATGGTGCGATCTTGAAGCACACATTCTACGCAGACTGCAACTTGTCAGAAGGTATACTGGTTTGGATATCCCTACGGTGACTTTGCTAATACATGACTTTGTTATTCCGCTAATTCTTGTATGGATATTGCGGCATTTCAAAACTCGAGGACGAGTTTTCTCGAACCAGGGGAGAATGATGGGAATCGTAAAGCTACACCAAAGGAGCCATGGGTCATTTGTCTATTTTGTTTGGCCCATTAGAGGCCCACTTGATGTAAATTTCTCTTTTAAAACTTTATGTATTTAGAAAGAGATATTTTGATCTTTTGGGCCCTTCGTAGGTGAAAGGGGCCATGTGGCCAAAATATTTTGTATGGCCCATTTAGGTGCCATTTAGCATTTCCTATTTTTATGTATTTTCTTTGGCTTTTATTGTACATTTAAGGAGATGGGCATTTTGGTCAAGTTGTGAGCCCATCCCTCTCCTATATGTATCTCCCGTATCCCCACGGATGTGGAGGACGGACTTTGGAAAAAAAAAAAAAAAATCAGAAAAGACTTGTTTCGGCGGAAGCCAGTTCCTGTCTCCCCCCTCCTTCCCGACTCCTCTCCCCTCCTCCGGTGGATTCCGGATTTTCTCCATCCTTCCCCTGCTCCGGTGGACATCCGGACTTCGTCCTTTCCTCCCTCCCTCGTCGTCCAGTCTGACTGTATCCACCTTATGAGCTTTTAAGATTAGATTCCTGAACAAAAATCTGTTACAGCATAAAGTGAAAGCAAGATTTGATGAAGTAACCCAAAATAAAATAAAATAAAAACCTCACATACAGGCAGAGCTGAAAATGATCATGACAATGTGTAGAATACTAATGATTACCTGACCAGTGAGATTACTCAAGGGATTTATGAATTCTGCATTCAATAAAAAGGAAATTAACTGTACCCCACATAGAAAGATCTTATGTGGTACTCAGTAGATGTATCAAATGTTGTCCGATGGTAAATTTTTCCCTGAGGAAGGCCCATCTTCCTATATCATTCTTCGTCTTCCATCTTTGTCTAGACTTCACAAGGACCGAAAAGAACATATAAGCTTCACTACATGAGCTTAGACTGGCAACAAAATAGGTAGATTCATTTCCATCACCATGCATCATCGGACTTTTACTGATCCTCTCCTATCCAACATCATCTCTGTTCTTATAAGCAGCCATTTGATGCTATTTTGTGGAGATTTGATATCACAGAGGACAGCCAGTAAGGAAAGAACTGTGGAGCAATTGCACTTTAATTGGAGCTAGCCAGGCCCATGACATAGATGTGTTTCATGATGATGACAACTGCAAATCAATTAAAGCACTGGCATGCTTAAAGAGGCTCACAGTTCAAGAAAATTGTAGGAAAACTTTGTTTCTGATATACCCCATGGGATGTGAAAATAAGAACTTCACAAAGCATAAAATTAAGTACCATAAAGTGATGAGAAGTGATCTCACAACTCTATCAGGAAATTCTGCCAGAATACAGTGTTGTGTGTGAATGTGTCCCTCTCTGTGTGTACATATGTGCAAGGCAATGTTGCAGAGACAGAATTCAGGTGCGGAGGCATGAGAGGTGCCTATTATTGGAAGGCCATGCCCTTTGGACAGAAAACTAAAGACCCACATTAGTATATAGGTAGAACTACGGACACCTTATTTAACAATGCTTCAGATTCAACGATATCAGTATTATGTAGTCCTCCAAACCAAGAATGAAAAGTAAAATCTGGCCCACAAATGAAAAATGATTGTTCTCCTCGTTGAAAGGCCTTCCTAACAAGCAGATAAAACCGAAATTCAAGTAAAACGTCCATTGGTTCATCCAAAACAGCAATGAACAGTTACTAATGCTAGGATACTTCGTTGATTCTAATGCAGTGGAACAGACGTAAACTTAAAGACATGGCATATTAGAGTGACTGAATAAATAACTTAAAAGAAAATAAAAGTACTCATAAATTCATCCCTTACCCACTCAATATTGCTAGTATGGGGTCTGCTCATCTCAACATCATGTAACCTTTGATGAGCATTTTCTCCATTGCCATTCTTTTTCCCTTTTCAGAATGTAGTTTTACACCAAGAAACGGTCCATTAGTAACAATGCTGTGCAATTCCCTAAAGATTGCAATTCAACATCTTGTCTATGAAAGAGAATGACAGAGGTTTCTGAGGACTATGACAATTTCTTCAAAACCACATTCATCAAAAAGGGTTAACTTGTCCATTAAAATGATTAAATGCATGAAGATAGAGGAAAGAGAATACCTGGTGAAATCACAAAGATTGGAACTGTTTTATACCTGGTGAAATCACAAAGATTGGAACTGTTTTACGTTGCACAGGAAATATTAGAATTGCACCACAACAAATGAAGATGGAGCACAGAACACCAACATTAAACATGCCAGCCATTAGCACGCCAGAACCTCTGTGTGTTTGCAGAAACAAAGGCTTCTTTGACCTTCAAGAAAAGTTTTTACGTTGTTTCCACTTTGTTCATCTCGAAAAGGTCCTTTTCTCGGTGACTCTCTAGAACAAGGACAGCATTGTCTAGCTGCCAGCCTGCCCTATATTGCAAAGTCCATTGACTATGTACTCCTAGATGTCAACATCCGATGAATGACCGCATTCTTGCATCTCCTCCCAGACAACATGATACCACATTTTCCAAATCTTGAAAGCCACATGAGCAAAAGTTTATTAGCCTTCAAGGATATCCTACATCCTGTCGTTTTACTCTTCTTGTAAACCAACATTGCAGCATGGGGAGGTCCATAGCTGCATATGGGCTCTATGAATGATGTAATCATACTGGTACTTGGACGAATCCCCCTACTCAGCATCTCATCAAAAAGTTCAAGGGCATCAGCAACTCTTCTGAACTTCAATAAAGCACCAATCAAAATCCTATGTGTCAATGTTGGGAGATTGATTCCTGACAACCATATCTTTATAATATTTCAGGCATTTCTCCAGATGTCCCACTGAAATAAAATTACAGATCATCGTATCGTAGATGATAGCATCTGGGAGACAACCTTTCTCCTCCTTGTCAAAGACATCAACTGCATCACGGATTCGACCAGCTCTTCCTAGACCCTCTATGAGATGAGTAAATGTAAAGCTATCAGGGATTAGCCCATCAGCAAGCATTTCTGCCCAAGTCCTCTCCACAATGTTAATCTTGCCCAACTTTGCCCAGCCGCCAATGACCTCGTTGTACGTCGTCTTATTAAGAGATACCTTTCAGCAAGCCCATTCATTCCATACAAGCAAGCTAGCCAAGGTTGCAAAGCAAAGAGGATAGGCTTTAAAAGAATCTCCTTCCCCGCTGTCGCCCAAACTCCTCCAGCCTTTCAAACAAGTCCAGCGCTTTGTACACACGGCAAGCTCTCACATAGCTGTCCATAAGGACTGATACAGTTCTAGAATCGTGTTGTATGCCATCCTTCTTCATTCGAAGCAAGGTTTCCTCCATACGACCAAACAATTTCCTTCTGCCCAACGACTTAAGTATTGTGTGGTAAGTATCAACAGTTTTTGGCAAGTTCTGCTCTTTCGACACACAATCAAATAAACAAACCATTGCTGCCCCACCCAAATTATCCTTGTTCAACACATCAGCAAAGATCTCCACTGTGACATCAACAGCCGTTGCAGACAGAGCAGCTTCAATCACCGACTTCCCTCGTAGTTTCTGAAGGAAAACACCTAGGAGCCTGTTCTCCGGCGAGAGGAGTCCGTCAAAGACGCTAGCTTTTGGAGTAACCAGAGCGCCAAGGGGAGGGCTCTGCCGCCGACCAGCTCTGCAGGGAGGAGTGCGGGCGAGAAGGGGTGGGCGTGTGGAAGGGCGTCGGGAGCGGCGGGAAGAGGACGGAGAACCCAAAAGGTAGGAACGCCGTGGAGAAGGGGGCGGTCGCCTCGATTGTTGGAAACATCCGGCTGAGTTAAGTCGTTAACCAGGTGTTAGGTAATCCAACTTTTAACTTAAAATAATTTGATGTAAAAAAAGAGAGTTTTAGGTAAAACCGTAAAAGTGGGAATGTGGGATAGTTCATATTACTATCTAAATAATTTTTTTGAATAATTTAACCCAAGAGGTATCTCTCCTTATTCCTAGTTAGTAAAAAGAGAAAGACTTACTGCACTTTAAGCATCCACTTAGGATGACAGCTCATGTGACCCCACATAGATTGTCATGTGGTTTTTTTTTAATCTAATTTTTGTTTAGTCTAACCCATCTATTTTGAAACCCAACCTATTTATTTTAGAGTTTAATTTGTTATTTTAGAGCCAAAAAAATAGTTTGGCTCTAAAATAAAAGATAAGTTGGACTCTAAAATAAAAAGTTGTATTCTAAAATCTAATTTTTTTTAGCCTAACCCATCTATTTTGGAACTCAACCCATTTATTTTGGAGTTTAATTTTTTATTTTGGAGCCTAAAAAATAGTTTGCCTCCAAAACAAAAGATAAGTTGGACTCCAAAATAAAAAGTTGGGCTCCAAAATAGATGGGTTAGGCTAAAAAAAAAAACTAGATTTCAAAAAAAAAAAAAAACACATGACAGCTCATGTGATGCCATATGGGCTGTCATCTTAGGTGGATTGTACTTACGGTATACTTTCCTAAAGTGCAGTAAATCTTTCTCTTAGTAAAAAAAACTCCCTAGTTAATTCAAGGGAAATTTCAAAGGTAATTAGCACCTAACCTACTTTATACTCCTCCCTAACCAACATCACTTGTCAAAGCCATTTACATGAGTGAGTTAAAATTTTGATATAATATGTAATAAGTATAGTTTTTTTTTCTAGTAAGGGGGAAAAAGTTTATCATTCAAGCAAGCCACATTCGAGCATGGTAAGTAGGTGGCACTAGATCCGTGTCGAGTTCTTCTTGATATAATATGTAAGTGTATTATATTAGTACACTTTGATTCGGTTGATATTTAAAAAAAAATCAAAAAAATTTACCCAACTGTGCATGTGACTCACCCTCTCCGGGTGATCCGGTAAAATGTGGGCGAACTGTGCACTGGAGGTACAAAATCCCCATCGTCAGAGAAGTATCGCTTTCTTTTCTAAACATTCAACAAAAAAGTAGCGTAATATTATGCATTACACAAGAAATAAATTATTTATAGAGAGCAAAATTGCAAAACCCATAAAACAGTACCCCCAGAAAATCAATACATAAAAAGATTCCATTTCACTCACTAGGAGCACGCGCCCACGTTACAAATAAATAATCCAACAAAATTTAGGGTTACAACTCAATCGGAAGTTCAAACTAGCAAAAGAAAATAGAGGTTTTTTATTAAAATAATTATATTTTATTATTTAATTAATCATATTTTAAAATTATTTTCCAAAATAATCTGGTGATGGGGGACCGACTTGCGAACGAGACAGAGATGTCAGTATTACCAAGACCAACACCACTGTGAGTCAGTATTGACGATGCCGATGAAGTAGTCGGCATTGGCAATGCCGACGCCACGCCTTTAAGGGCACACTTCGCTACGCGAGTCCCCCTCTCCCCGCCCATGTCGTAGTCTCGTGGAGACGTCGTCGCCCTTCAGCCCAAAAAAATCCGAACGTCACCTTCTCCTCCTCTCCCACCCCCCCTCTCCAACCCCCGACTCCACCTCCTCCTCCCCTCCTATCCCCCCCACCTCCACCCCCCCCCCCCCCCGCGACACCACCTCCTCTCCTCCCCCACACCACTCCGCCCTCAACGCCTCATCTAATCCTCCTCCCCTCCTAACCCGCCCCCCCCCCCCCTCCACGACACCACCTCCTCTCCTCCTCCACCCCCCCCCCCATACCCCTGACGCCTCATCCTCCTCCCCTCCTACCCCCCACCCCACGCCCTCATCATACCCCCCTCCCCTAACCCCCAAGCTATTGTTGCGACCCAACTTCCACTCTAAGCTTAAAGGTATGTATATTTTATTTAATATTATTATTATATCATTTGATGTTATTTTTATCAATATTAGTTATAAATATGATATTTAAATATTCTTGTTTGACATTTGTGACTCATTTATCTAATAAATGACATATATGACTAGTTCAAATATTTCTTTAATGTGTTATTATGATGGTGTCCTTCGTATTGAGGATCATAATTCTCAGTATGAATGAGTCATTGTACGTATTTTATGTGTAAAGAAATACACAACTTTGGCTGAGTTGATGAGAAAATTATATATATTGACGAAATATGATGAAAGACATATTAAGATTGATATAACATGCAAGTGGCCCCACCACTGTTCATTAAAGTGTGGTGGACTGATCCTTGTAGTCAGTCTTGTTAACCTTAAGGTTGTGGTACCTTGTGGTTTTAGGTACATGTACCCTTCATGGGTGGCTGTTTGTGTGGCACACCGTATGCCAGTCTTTTTCAGGTGTTGAGATGGAGCTGTGCTCCGTGGAGGGCGTGTTGTGTGACCCTCCACTTGCAGTGTTTTTACCCCTCCTTCCTTCATAAAGGCATTCCAAACCACATCTAAACTAATATTTAAATATCTACAACTAAATTCACACCATCTCACACAACCATAGCATGATTTACAAGGCTCCAAAGCGTTTAAATCAAATGAAAATACAAAGGAAGTCTCCCTACCAACTAGAAGACCACGCAGAACGCGAGGAACACCACACCGCTGGCCAGTCCACACTCTGGACACCCTCATCCAGTGGAAACCGCATCGAACGAACCTTCAGCAAACTGAAAACACCGAGAACTGTCGCATAGTAGGTCCCCACAGTCGAACAGAGCCACCTCTGCTCTGTCTGGCCCGAAACAGAGCAATAAATGTCATAGTCAAAATCGCGACGTAGGTAGATGTCGCATTTAACATGCATTAAACGTGACAGATCAAATCGTCGCCAAATGCGTCTTGAACTGGAAAGGCGGTTCGATGAATCATAACGTAGGTATCCGTCGCATTTAAAATGCGACAGCCTACTCCGTCGCCTTCTTCACCAGAAAACCAGTAGGCTAAATGAGCTAAAACTTAAGGCCCACAACACCCACACAACACCTGGAAGCCACAACCAAGGCTCAATTAACCCCATATTGGCCATGAGCAACACACCAGAACCATTAAACACAAATCCAAGTGACCACAACATTACATATTCACTTCTGATGAATGGATAGATGAAGCCATGTTAAATAATTCTCATAAAGGGATAGATGTGCCTTGTACTTTAGAGGGTGCAGAACCTCATGTTGGACAAATTTTTATAAATAAGAAGAATTTGATATATGCATTGCAAATGTATTCAGTTCAACATAGTATTCGATATAAGGTGACACAGAGTCATGTGAAGATGTTTACAACTAAATGCATTCATGATACGTGTGCATGAAGGGTTCATGCATCAGTAGTAAAGAGGTTTGAATATTTTAAAATTGAAAAGTATGTTGGACCTCATACATGTATGAACCCAATACTACAAAGTTCTAATCGCCAATGCACATCTCGTTTTGTTGAAAGGTTGATTTTATCAGCTATGAAGACAAAGTTAACAATTACACCAGAGGAGATTGTAAGAAGAATACTAGATGAATATCATGTTAAAATTTCATATAAAAAAGCAAGGATAGCAAAATGTTTGGCTATGAAACAAATATTCGGTAGTTGGAAATCATCATATGTTACTTTACCCCAAATATCTAGAGGCCCTTCAATTGACAAATCCTGGGACAATTGTGCAGTTCACTTATGCAGAACAATCTATCTTTCATTTTCAAAGAGTTTTTTTGGTCATTTGCACCTTCCATATAGGGGTTCCCACATTGTAGGCTATTGATAAATATTAATGGAACACACATGTATGGAAAATATCCTGGTGTTTTGATGATTGCTACTGATGTAGATGCAGATGATGGTTTATTCCTCCTTGCATTCGCTATAGTTGAATCGGAAAAATGACGATTCTTGGACATGGTTTTTGGCATGCATCAGAGAAAAAGTTACAAATAGAGTTGGCCTTGCAATCATTTTTGATCGACATAGAGGTTTGGAGTGTGTAGTACCTCAGATATTTCCTCCTTCTATTGGTTACCATCGTTGTTATTTGTGACATCTTACTGATAATTTCAAAAGACATTCCATGATAAGACATTGATAGGTCTAGCATGGTCTGTAGCAACTAGAGTATGTATCTTTGAATTTCAACATTTGATACAGAAAATTGAAGAAATGAATCCTGAAGCAAAGAAATGGTCGGAAGACGCCGGTTATGAAAGATGGACAAAGGTATATGATGGTGGTAAGTGGTTTGGTTTGATGACAGCAAATATTTCAGAAAGTTTCAATAGTGTATTGAAAGGTGCACGAGATTTGCCTATCTAGGCTTTAGTACAACAGACTTTCTACAGGTTAAATAATTTTTTTGTTAAACGACGCGAAGATGGTTTGAAATGAAAATCTACATTTACTCCTAGTGTAAAAGTCCAACTTCATGACACTGAGCGAGAGGCAAGAAAATGTCAGGTTATCAGATTTTCTAGACATTATTTTCAAGTCACTAATTCACACGAACATCAATACACTGTTATCCTAGGACCACAAAGTGGTTACTTCTGCAATATTTATTGCATGACGGGTCTTCCTTGTGTCCACATAGTGGCATCATGCAGATCATTTTCAGCTAATATTTCACACTTGAACTTTTATGCTGCATTTTATTTTGTAGAAGCCTATCGATAGACATATGGGTTTGTTTTTCATCCTATCTTGGACAGTTGTCATTGGCCTCCACATCGAGGTGCTACATTGCAACCTCCATTCGGTCACAGACAAAGTGGTCGTCCATGTAGCAGACGCCTTCATATGCATATGGATACAAACAAGGAAGAGTCATCACATAACCATTGTAGCCATTGTGGCCAACCAGGCCATTATAGAAGTACATGTCCAAAGATGCAACCCCCTCATCATAATTAGTAAGTTTTATATTTGTTTTGTGTTTACACATATTGTTCTTATGTACTTACACATATTATACACACTTGCTTACTTCTATTGTTTACACATGTTTATGAACTTACCATTCTTCTTATATGTAGGCACGACAAAGATGGGCCTACTTCTAGGTCCTATAGAAACTTATGTATTATATGTATAGGAGAGGCATATATAGATCACAGTTGGTTTACGGTGGCCAGGTATGATATGTTACTGTATTGTTGTTGTTACTTGTACATAAATTTAGTGTTAACAAATTTTAATCTTTTTTTAGGAAACATAAGTTCTTAAATGTTGGGAGCACTCTAGGAGCTTGGGTGGTTTGCCAATTGACCGCAGCATGATAGATTATATATGTGGTGGTGTAATCCTGTTTGGACCTGAGCCAAACGGGCCTCCACTGGAATAAGAGAGGGAAGACGATTGCTGTTGAGGACGAAGACCTGCAAAACCAGAATAGGATCAGGGGGCCCGGTGAAAACCGGGGAAACCCTCCGATGCCTAAGTCAGTGGAGAGCTTGTGAGGCAGGGGGTTTCGGAATGCGAGAATGTGTTCGCGTGAGGAAGAGAACGTACCATTGCATGGTACTGTACCTGTGCCTTTATAGGCGTCGTTGTAGAGGCCAACGTGCGTAACGTTGGGAAGATCGTGCCTGAAGAGGCGCCTTGACGCACGCGCATAACGGGAGGAGTTATGACTCTGGTGCCCGTTAGGCTGCCAGGCAGTTCACACCCCTTGATGGTGGAGAACGTGGCCTGGGACGGTTACAACCGTTCTGCGGGCCAGGAACCCTGCTCGGTGCCCTTTGGATGGACCTTCCGAGCAGGTGATGTCCAGGGCTGTTCCGCGCAGCAGGGTTGAGGTCCTCTGTTCGGAAGCCGCCTGCTGACGAGCTCGGCAATGTTCCGCCACGGATAGCCGGCACGGGGATCTTCTCTCTTCTGATCCGTATTAAGGGCGTGGGATCGTATGAGGAGGCCACGTCAGAAGGGGAAGGCGCTGATGGGCCTTGACGCGATGGGCCTAGGTGGCGGAAAACAGCCACCACACTTGCCCCCCCACGCTCTCAAGTGGTTCGGAAGTCAGAATACTTGAGGGCGGTTGATCTGCCCGGACGTCAGCTCCGTAATAAATGCGGTATCGTCCTCGGAGATCCGAACAGACTTGCGGCGACGCCGTCGCAGAGGCGTCTGCCTCGAACGTGGGGCTTTCATGATGACCACGTGAGTCACGTCAAGTCCGAACGGTCACCCGTAGGTCATTTGAGAGGAGACTTGGAGCGGAGGGAAGCGACGCTTTCAGGAACGCTTCGAATTTCGCGCCTCACTTTCCTTATAAGGAAGGGGAGAGGGCGAGAGCGGGGTCTTTGTCTCCGAAAAGTTTTCCAGAGTCCGCTGCTTCCGAAGTCGCTCACGTCCTTCGCCTTTGAGCTTTCCTCCATTTTTGCTTTCCTTCTTGCATTGTGCTCCCTGCTTTCTGGCGATGGCTCAGAAGGGAAAGGAGATCATCGAAGCCAGCGGGATGCCGCCGGTGGAAGCGAAGACGGCGAAGTATCGGAGCTTCGAAGGTCTTCGAGAGCGCTTTCGAATAGGCGAGGAGTACGAGATCGTCCTGATGCGCGAGGACGAGACGCATCTCACCCTGAAGCCGGGGTGCTTCGTGCTGTCACTGGACCTGCTAGAAGCTGGTCTCCGGCTACCGATGCCGGAGATAGCAAAGGAGCTACTCCGGAGTTGGAAAGTGGCGCCGATTCAGCTGACGCCCAACTCATGGAGGACTGTCTTCGTCTTCTGCGCCATATGCAGGAAGAAGAGGATTGAAGCGACTGCGGAGATCTTCCGGAGCCATTTTAGCCTGGCGTGCTCTCCGCAATCCGGGATGGGGATCGTGTACGTGAAACATCGTACCAACCGGATGCGGATCAATTTCTCGCCTCGACTGTCCAACAACAAAGGGTGGACAGGGCGACTTTTCTCCGTGGGGAGAAGGAAGGGAGCAAACATCCCTGAATGGGACTTTCCCACGAGGGTGGTGGAGCCCCTGAGAAGGGTGGATATGGCCCCTTTCTTGATTCGGGAGGCAGCCGCAGCCTCCCAGTTGCTGAATACGGTCACGGTGAACCATGCAGAGGGGTACCTGACCGAGTACAAGCTTGTGAAGTACAAGCTTAGCCGCGCCTGGGGTAAGTCTTCTTGCTGTTCTGCTTGTTTCGTTTTTTGCATACATGGGTTCTGATCCTTTTTCCTGCTTATTTCAGATGATGAAGAAATAGCGGCTGGTCGGGATCAGAAGGAGATGGCGAATTACGCCGAGATGATCCCTGTCAACCTTTGCTCCATAAGGTTGGACGAGGGAGGTCCTGCGAAGGGACCTGCGCGGCAAGTGAAGGCCGCAGCGAGAGGAGGTGCCGCGAAGAAGGCGGTTGAGACGGATACGACCGCGGGGACGACCTCTCTCTTTCAACCGAAGAGGAAAGAGAAGCGCAAGGCGGCAGTGGTGGAGCCGCAAGCCAGGAGTCGTTCTCCCGAAGGAGGGGTATCCGACGAGCCCCGAGTTCCCAAAAAGAGGAAGCTGAAGAGGTTGATGTTGCGTGCTGCAGAAGACGCCGCGGCGGTGGAGGAAGGATCAGAGGAGGATCTTGAACCTTTGTTGGTTCGAAGATCTCGCCAGCGTGTGGGGGCGTCCGAGGAGAGGGCGCCCGCAGCTCCAGCCGTGGGCCGTCCAGAGGTGGCCATGAAGATGTCCGCCGAGCTGGGCCTGATAATGGTCAGCGATGAATCGGACCGCTCCGGAGGGCGGACGAAGTCGCCGGGTCTTGAGGACCAGGTGGTCCTATCTGGTGAAGGGAGCGCCGAGCAGGATGGCGCGCCAGGCGGGAGCGTACTGCCTGGTACCGAGGAGAGGGCGACCACAGACTCCACTCCTGTGCCGGCGGTCGTTCGTGGTGCTGACGAGGCAGTTCTTCCGAGGGGGGACGTTCCACAAGAAAGTGGAGACACCCTGCCCCCCATGCTCCCCACCTCAGTGATCACCGAAGGCCGTATAGTCGGCGAGAGTGCAGCCGAGGTGATCGCTGGGGATTCCGTAGTCGGCGAGAGTGCAGCCGAGGTGATCGCTGGGGATTCCGTAGTCGGCGAGAGTGCAGCCGTCCTCGGGGAGGAGAGCACTCAAGGACTTGGGGACGCCGAGGAGGGCCGTGAAACAGCCTTTGCAGCCTCCGTTGCCGAGGATGGTGGGGAGGAGCAGCCGACGACCAGGCAGGAGGCCGCCGGAGTGAGTCGAACTTCGGCTTCCGGGGACGTTGCTGCCACAACTTCCGAGTCGGGCCGTCCGGAAGGCCTTGTGATCGGTGACATTCCGATCTCGTCTGCCGCTGCTACGGCTGGGGACGAGAGTTCTGGAGACGACACCAGGCCTCTGACTGAGGTGCTGCGCCGGGGCATCCCCGAAGTGCCCTCGGTGGAGGCGCTGGAGGCATCACTTCGCCGTGTCGAAGAATCACCAAGGAAGCTACCCGCAAGCCCTACTGCTTCGCGTCTCGAACAGTTGGCCAGGTGCTTGGACCTTCCCCTCGAGCTTACTCCGGAAAGGTCCGTTGAAGGCTACCACCCGGAGGGGGTAGAGGACGAGGGAACAAGCGATGTTGACCTGGAGGCGCTCATGGATGGCCTGACCAAATCACTGGGCACCCTGAAGGCTCTAGCTGCTCGGGGTCAGAAGCAGAAGTATCTCCTTGAGGCGAGTGCAACTTTCTTAGAGGAGCTTTCAGCGAGGCACAAAGCTCGCGAGGCAGCGCTGGAGGAGGAGGTGAAGAACCTCAAAGCCGCCCTCCAGGCTTCGGAGCTCGAGGCCACTCTGGTACGGGCCGAGAAGGAGGCCTTGACCAAGGTGATTGTGGACGCGGGGGTCCGCGCCGTTGCTAGCTATAAGGCCGGACCGGAGTACAAGGAAGACTTGGAGCAGTATGGGGCCCGGTGCTACCGAGTGGGTCTCAAGGCTGGGAAGGACTTCGGAGAGCAGTCTTCCTGGGTCGAACGCGCCCGAGAAGCCTTTGAGGCCGCTGTTCGGGAGTGCCGACGCCGAACTCAGGACGCCCGCCTGGATGGTGTGCAGTTCGCACAATTCCAGTCTGGGCGGATGCCCCCTTCAGGTGACGGTGCTGGTCCTTCGCAGCAGGCTCCCTGATCCTCCTTGTATCCTCCTTTTTGTAACATCGGCCAAGGAAGGCTGTTTGTAAGCACAAGAACTTCTTATAAATGAAATCCTCTGCTTTACGAGTTTTTCTGTAGCGTCTCTTTCTCTATCTTCTCCCTGTTGTGGTTGTTCCTGCTCGGATCGGAATCCGTTAGCTTCGTGAGCATTGCATGTAAGACGCAGATCGTTGGGTACCGTAAAGGAGGTTCCGATCAGGTATCTATGCCAAATGCTCATGAAGCAACAGGAGTAAGGAGAAGAGAGGTTGGATGCTGAAAGAAGGCTTTTATAGATGATAAGCCTTAAGATTAGAAACATGCCAAGTCCTGGGAATGGCTTCGCCACTAGGAGTAGTTAGCTTATATGAGCCCTTCCCGAGGACATGGGTGACCTGATAAGGTCCTTCCCATTTGATGGCAAGTTTGCCCACTGCTCTTCGGGGGTCCGAAGCCGAACAGCGGCGCAAGACCAAATCTCCCACGTTGAACCGCCTTTCCCGAACTCGCGCGTTGTAATATTGTGCGAGTCGTTGCTGATAGGAAACGAGACGAATGCTGGCGTCGCTCCGTCGTTCGCCTAGCATGTCCAAGTTTTCCCGAAGAGCTCGGTTGTTGACGGCTTCGTCGAAGTGGGTAGTTCGGATAGTTGGAAGGGCTACTTCCAAAGGTACAACTGCTTCCGAGCCGTAGGCTAGGTGGAAAGGTGTTTCCCCTGTAGCTACCCGAGCAGTTGTTCGGTGACACCAAAGGACATTTGGGAGCTCATCGATCCATGATCCACCTGCAGCCTCCACTCTGGTTCGGATCCCGTGCAGCAATGTTCGGTTGGCGTTTTCGACCAAACCGTTAGCCTGGGGATGAGCCACGGAGGTGAAGTGGTTGTAGATCCCGAGCTCGGCGCACTTTTGCTTGAAGAAGGTGCTGTCGAACTGTTTCCCGTTGTCAGAAGTAATCACCCTGGGGACGCCAAACCTGCATAGAAGGTTCTTCCATACGAACTTCCACGCGGCCTGTTCGGTGATTGTGGTGACGGGTTCGGCCTCGATCCACTTGGTAAAGTAGTCGATGGCGACAAACAGGAACTTCTTGCGCCCTTGGGCCTCTGGAAAGGGGCCCAAGATGTCAATGCCCCATCTGGCGAAGGGGCGGGGCTCGAACAGACTGTGAAGCTGTTCGGCTGGCTGCTTGATGAGTACTCCGAACTTTTGGCATTCTGGGCATTTCCTGACGAAGGACATGCAATCCTTCTGAAGAGAAGGCCACCAGAACCCTGCTCGGATGAGGCTGCGTGCTAGCGTTCTGCCCCCCAGATGGCTTCCGCACAACCCCTCGTGGACTTCCTCTGTGGCTGCGAGGGCCTCCTCAGGGTTGAGGCAACGTAGAAGAGGTCTTGCAAGGGACCGTCGGTACAGCTTGCCTTCTACGAGGGTGAAATGCTGCGAGCGCATCCTGACTTTCCGAGCTTCATCCTGTTCGGAAGGAAGCTCGCCTCGGAGAAGGTACGCCAAGAGAGGGTCCACCCAACTTGGGGTCGGTGGGCCCGTTTCTATGGCGGCTACATCAATCTCTGTGCTCGGCAAGGCGAGCTCTTCAATGAAGACAGAGCGAGAAGGGGTGATGTCACCTGAAGATGCCAATTTGGCCAGCGCATCAGCTCGCGCGTTCTGCTCCCGTGGAACATGTATAACCTCGAAGTATACGAGGCCCTCTGTCTGGCTCTTGACCTGTTGGAGGTATTGAGCCATGCGAGGTTCCCTTGCTCCAAACTGTCCGCTCACCTGGCTGGCGACCAACTGGGAGTCACTAAAGACTCTAAGCCGAATGGCTCCGAGGTGCCTAGCCATGCGGATACCGGAAAGCAAGGCTTCGTACTCGGCGACGTTGTTGGAGGCTGGAAAGCGGAAACGGAGGGCGTATTGGAACTCTAACCCCTCTGGGGAGGTGAGGACCAAACCTGCCCCGCTTCCGGAGACACAAGAGGATCCGTCCACATAAAGCTCCCATGGGGGCTCGTCTGCCAACGGTGGATCCTGCTCGGCCGGAAGGGTGCATTCCGCCACGAAATCTGCTAACGCCTGCGCTTTGATCGCCGTCCTTGGTCGGAAGCTGATGTCAAACTCTCCCAGCTCGATTGCCCACTTAACCAACCTACCGGAAGCCTCCGGCCGCTGCAAGATGGATTTCAGCGGTTGATCGGTAAGCACTGTAACGGAATGGGCCTGAAAGTAGGGCCTGAGCTTCCGTGCAGCTGTGACAAGAGCAAGGGCAAGCTTTTCTGCTCTGGGGTACCTCCTTTCAGCTTCTTGGAGGACCCTGCTGATATAGTACACTGGATACTGTGCCGCTCCTAATTCTCTGATCAAGACCGCACTGATGGAGTGTTCGGTGACCGAGAGGTACACGAACAAGGGTTCTCCGAGCACAGGCTTTGAGAGAACAGGAGGGGCTGCCAAATATGCCTTCAGCTCAGTGAAGGCAGCTTCGCATTCGTCAGTCCACAGTACTTGCCCCCCTTGCTTCGAGGCGTTTTTAGGGCCTCGGAGCAACTTGAAGAAGTTAAAACTTCTTTCTGCTGCTCGGGACATGAACCTGTTCAGCGCGGCAAGACGTCCTGTCAGACGTTGGACGTCGCGCACTGTCTTCGGACTGGACATCTCAAGTACGGCTTGGATTTTTTCCGGGTTCGCCTCTATTCCCCTGTTTGATACGAGGAACCCAAGGAACTTACCCGACCGAACACCAAACGC
The DNA here is from genome assembly GCA_014218235.1 of Colocasia esculenta. Lineage (NCBI taxonomy): Eukaryota > Viridiplantae > Streptophyta > Magnoliopsida > Alismatales > Araceae > Colocasia > Colocasia esculenta. The sequence continues at coordinate 18,584,575 of CM024757.1, read as the reverse complement.
GCACTTGGCTGGATTGAGCTTCATATTATACCTCCGCAAAGTTGCGAAAGTCTCCTGGAGGTCGGAAATGTGATCGGTACTCGAAAGAGTCTTGACCAACATGTCGTCGACGTAAACCTCCATGTTTCGCCCGATCTGCTGCTCGAACATCTTGTTGACCAGCCGCTGGTAAGTCGCGCCTGCATTCTTCAGACCAAAAGGCATCCTGGTGAAGCAGTATAAGCCTAGGTCTGTGACGAACGTAGTGGCGTCTTGATCCGGGGGATGCATGCTGATCTGGTGGTAACCAGAGTAGGCATCCAAAAAGCTGAGGAGCTCGTGCCCGGAAGTAGCGTCCACCAGCTGATCGATGCGTGGCAATGGGAAATTATCCTTGGGCGTCGCCTTATTAAGATCTTTGTAATCTACGCACACACGCCATTTGCCATTGGCCTTGCGTACGAGGACCACATTGGAGATCCATCTTGGATATTGGGCTTCTCGGAGGAGCCCGACAGTTCGGCTTTTGGTCACGTGATCCTGAATCACGGTCTGCCGTTCTCGGTTCACGGGTCGCCTTCTTTGCTGCACTGGCGGGATTCGTGGATCCAACCGAAGGCGATGCACCATGACTTCCGGGGGAATGCCTGGAGCTCGTCATCAGACCAAGCGAACACGTCCAAATTGGCCAGCAGGAAAGCTGTGTAGCGTTGCTGCTCGGCCTCTGTCAACAGGGCGCCAATGTACAAGACGTGTTCGGAGTCGTCGTCCACTTGAATGGGGATTAAGTCTTCGGCAGGCGTCCCCCGACTAGTTGAAGGCTGATCGGAGGTCGGAAGAGCTGGATCAGCGAGTGGTTGCTTGTCTCTTAGAGAGAGGACATAGCAACGGCGAGACTCACGCTGACACCCGAGCACTTCGCCAACTCCGATCGGAGTTGGAAACTTCATTTTCTGGTGGAGTGATGAAGGCACTGCTTTGATTCGCCCGATCAGACCTCTGCCAAGAATAGCGTTGTATCCAGGCATGTTGTCGATGACCAAAAAGTCAACAATTTTGGTCACGGCTTTCGGAGCCGTTCCCAAGGTAATCGGAAGGCGAATCCTTCCCATGGGCTGGACCGAAACTCCCGAAAAGCCGAAAAGTGGCGAGTTTACAGGGGTGAGTTGATCGGTTCGCAGACCCATGAGGACAAAACAGTCGTAAGCCAAGACGTCGGGGGCACTTCCATTATCTACCAGAATCCGGCGCACATTACAATGGTTGACGGTGGCCGAAACGACCAGCGCATCAGTGTGCGGGGTCGTAACCCCTACAAGATCTTCGTCCGAGAAGGTTATAGCCTCCTCGGGCTGTGCACGTGCGGGACTGGCAGGATATGGGGCCGGCCGAACAGTCGGAGGCCTGTCTACGACATGCACTCGCCTTGCGTAATCGCGTCGGCTTCGAGTGCTTTCTCCACCCGCGCCGAAGCCTCCCGCGATCACGTTGATCTCCTGCCCATTGAGATCGTTGTTGATCGGCTGCTCGGGAGTGCGGTCTTGGCGTCGGGGGCGCTCTTCGTTCCGGCGCCCTTCGTTCCGGCGCACGAACCGTCCAAGGTAGCCGCGCTTGATAAGGTCTTCGATTTCGTCCTTAAGCTGGCGGCACTCGGAGGTGTCGTGGCCGTGGTCGCGATGAAAGCGACAGTACCTATTTTGATCGCGCTTCCGGGGGTCGGAGCGCATTCTCTGGGGCCACCGAACAAAAGCTTCATCCCTGATCTCTGCCAGGATTTGTTCGGGAGCCACAGTGAGGGGGGTGTAGTTGGTGAAGGGGCGCGGACGACGCGGAGAATCGCCATTGCGTCGTCCCTTCTTCCGATCACGGTCGGAACCGTTGTCGGAAGGTCGCTTTTTTTCCGACTGCTCCCCCTGTTCGGCCCTGCTCGCCGCCAGGCTCTCCTCGCAGGCCGCGTGGTGCTGCGCGATGGAGAGTAGTTCGGCGAGAGTGGCGGGCTGCTGGACGCCGAGAGTCCTTTGTAGGAAGCCGTCACGAGTGCCTTGGATGAGAGCACTGGTGGCTAGGGGGACGTCCAGGCGCGAGATGCGAAGCGCCTCTGTTCGGAACCTCTTGACGAAGTCCCAGAGGGCCTCGCCTTTCTTCTGGCGCACGGTCAGGAGAGAAGCCGCCGTCCGCGGCTGGGACCTTCCACCAAGGAAGTTGTCCCGAAAGGACTTCTTCAATTGGCGGAAGGAGGTGATAGAGCCCGCAGGGAGGGTTTCAAACCAAGCCCTGGCGGTCTCCTTAAGGGTTGCAGGGAAAGCCCTGCACTTGGCCGCATCTGATGCTCCGTGGAACACCATATGCGATTCGAAGCCGTGGATGTGGTCGGCCGGGTCAGTAGTGCCGTCGTAGGGCGCGATGGTGGGAAGAGGGAGCTTGGAGGAGACCAGGGCCTCCAGAATCTCCCTACTGAAAGGAGAGCGGAAGTCCAAGTCGTCCTCCGCCGGAGCCTTGCCCTCCGCACGCTGAACCATCGCGTCCATGTGGCGTTCGAGGTCGACCACACGCCGGAGACGCCTGGCGAGCTCCTTCTCGGAGTTGGCGGGGCCCCCACGTCCAGAGGCGTGGGAGTTGCCTCCCACGACCGATCGTGGCGGACGGGGTGAGACGATAGAACGCCGGGGCGAGCGCCCGCGGCGCTCTGGTGCCCGCTCTTCCGATGGAGCCCGGAGGGACCGGCGCGGTGAGTCCGCCTGCTGCTCCTGCGGCGCTGGGGGGACGCGGGAGCGTCGATGTGACGATTCCGCCTGTCGCTCACGCGGCAGGGAAACCGCTGGGGCCGCTACCCCTGCCATCTGGGCCTGTAGGGCGAGGCAGACGCCCGTCAACTGATGCATTTGCCCCCGAAGCTCTGCCACCTCGAGGGCCGTTGCCGGTGCGGCAGCCGTTGGTACTGGGACGTCGTGATTTGCGCCGGTAGCAGTGCCGGCGACGTCCCCAGGAGGAGATTGGCGACGAGAGGCCCCTCGTGATTGGCGAGACCTCGTCGCCCTGCTTCCTATATTCTGGTATGAAGATCGTCCTCGAGCCATGGCAGCGTCGCTTCCCACAGACGGCGCCAAATGTGGTGGTGTAATCCTGTTTGGACCTGAGCCAAACGGGCCTCCACTGGAATAAGAGAGGGAAGACGATTGCTGTTGAGGACGAAGACCTGCAAAACCAGAATAGGATCAGGGGGCCCGGTGAAAACCGGGGAAACCCTCCGATGCCTAAGTCAGTGGAGAGCTTGTGAGGCAGGGGGTTTCGGAATGCGAGAATGTGTTCGCGTGAGGAAGAGAACGTACCGTTGCATGGTACTGTACCTGTGCCTTTATAGGCGTCGTTGTAGAGGCCAACGTGCGTAACGTTGGGCAGATCGTGCCTGAAGAGGCGCCTTGACGCACGCGCATAACGGGAGGAGTTATGACTCTGGTGCCCGTTAGGCTGCCAGGCAGTTCACACCCCTTGATGGTGGAGAACGTGGCCTGGGACGGTTACAACCGTTCTGCGGGCCAGGAACCCTGCTCGGTGCCCTTTGGATGGACCTTCCGAGCAGGTGATGTCCAGGGCTGTTCCGCGCAGCAGGGTTGAGGTCCTCTGTTCGGAAGCCGCCTGCTGACGAGCTCGGCAATGTTCCGCCACGGATAGCTGGCACGGGGATCTTCTCTCTTCTGATCCGTATTAAGGGCGTGGGATCGTATGAGGAGGCCACGTCAGAAGGGGAAGGCGCTGATGGGCCTTGACGCGATGGGCCTAGGTGGCGGAAAACAGCCACCACAATATACATAGAGCTGATCTATTTTATTTGACTTAGGTTCAGTGGATTAGGTCAGATTGGACATTGATCACTGCCCTTGTTGAGAAACGGAGGAGTAAGACATTGACTTTCCATCTTAGACATGGGGAGATGGCTATCACATTGCAGGATGTTGCTATTTTGATAGAGCTACCAATTGATGGTGATGTTGTTATAAGAAACACTAGTTTAGATTGGACAGATATTTGCATGCCACTTTTATGTCATATTGTGGAAATGGAAAATATGATCCATCACGAATCATCTTTTAAAAATCTTATTTATCATGTTCTCATGGATGCATATTACAAATTCAAGTACCGTCGAGTGTTACTCGAGCGATGGTGACGAAAGATGAATCGATAATCGCATAGCGCCGGCGTGCCAGTCACCGAAGTGACAACATGTTCTACCTTCGAGAGTCGAAGGACTTTAAGTCTATTTGCACACCGTTTGACTCCGTCAAACGAAAGTAAGAAAGCAAGGATAGCAAAATGTTTGGCTATGAAACAAATATTCGGTAGTTGGGAATCATCATATGTTACTTTACCCAGGTATCTAGAGGCCCTTCAATTGACAAATCCTGGGACAATTGTGCAGTTCACCTATGCAGAACAATCTATCTTTCGTTTTCAAATAGTTTTTTGGTCATTTGCACATTCCATACAGGTGTTCCCACATTGTAGACTATTGATAAGTGTTAATGGAACACACCTGTATGGAAAATATTCTGGTGTTTTGATGATTGCTACTGCTGTAGATGCAGATAATGATTTATTCCCCCTTGCATTCGCTATAGTTGAATCGGAAAATGGCGATTCTTGGACATGGCTTTTGGCATGCATCAGAGAGAAAGTTACAAATAGAGTTGGCCTTGCAATCATTTCTGATCGACATAGAGGTTTGGAGTGTGCAGTACTTGAGATATTTCCTCCTCCTATTGGTTACCATCGTTGTTGTTTGCAACATCTTGCTGATAATTTCAAAAGACATTCCATGATAAGACATTGACAGGTCTAGCATGGTCTGTAGCAACTAGAGCATGTATCTTTGAATTTCAACATTTGATACAGAAAATTGAAGAAATGAATCCTGAAACAAAGAAATGGTCGGAAGATGTCGGTTATGAAAGATGGACAAAGGTATATGATGGTGGTAAGTGGTTTGGTATGATGACAACAAATATTTCATAAAGTTTCAATAGTGTATTGAAAGGTGCACGAGATTTGCCTATCTAGGCTTTAGTACAAAAGACTTTCTACAGCTTAAACAAATTTTTTGTTAAACGACGTGAAGATGGTTTGAAATGAGAATCTACATTTACTTCTTGTGTAGAAGTCCAACTTCATGCCACTGAGCGAGAGGCAAGAAAATGTTAGGTTATCAGATTTTCTAGACAATATTTTCAAGTCACTAATTCACGCGGACATCAATACACTGTTAACCTAGGACCACAAAGTGGTTGCTCCTGCAATGTTTATTGCATGACGAGTCTTCCTTGTGTCCACATAGTGTCATCATGCATATCATTTTCAACTAATATTTCACACTTGAACTTTTGTGTTGCATTTTATTTTGTAGAAGCCTATTAACAGACATATGGGTTTGTTTTTCATCCTATCTTGGACAGTCGTCATTGGCCTCCACATCGAGGTGCTACATTGCAACCTCCATTAATTCGGTCGCAGACAAAGTGGTCGTCCATGTAGCAGACGCCTTCATATGCATATGGATACAAACAAGGAAGAGTCATCACATAACCATTGTAGCCATTGTGGCCAACCAGGCCATTATAGGAGTACATGTCCAGAGATGTAACCCCCTCATCATAATTAGTAAGTTTTATGTTTGTTTTGTGTTTACACATATTGTTCTTATGTACTTACACATATTATACACACTTGCTTACTTCTATTGTTTACACATGTTTATATACTTACCATTCTTCTTATATGTAGGCACGACAGAGATGGACCTACTTCTAGGTCCTATAGAAACTTATGTATTATATGCATAGGAGGGACATATATAGATCACAGTTGGTTTACGGTGGCCAGGTATGATATGTTACTGTATTGTTGTTGTTACTTGTACATAAATTTAGTGTTAACAGATTTTAATCTTTTTTAGGAAACATAAGTTCTTAAATGTTGGGAGCACTCTAGGAGCTTGAGTGGTTTGCCAATTGATCGCCACATGATAGATTATATACATAGAGCTGATCTATTTTATTTGACTTAGGTTCAGTGGATTAGGTTAGATTGGACATTGATCACTGCCCTTGCTGAGAGGTGGAGGGGTAAGACATTGACTTTCCATCTTAGACATGGGGAGATGGCTATCACGTTGCAGGATGTTGCTATTTTGATAGGGCTACCAATTGATGGTGATGTTGTTATAAGAAACACTAGTTTAGATTGGACAGATATTTGCATGGCACCTTTATGTGATATTATGGAAATGGAAAATATGATCCATCATGAATTATCTTATAAAAATCTTATTTATCATGTTCTCATGGATGCATATTGCAAATTCAAGTCCCGTCGAGTGTTACCCGAGCGATGGTGACGAAAGATGAATCGGCAATTGCATAATGCAGGCGTGCCAGTCACCGAAGTGACAACATGTTCTACCTTCGAGAGTCGAAGGACTTTAAGTCTATTTGCACACCGTTTGACTCCGTCAAACAAAAGTAGAGATCGGGTCGGGACCAAGATCCCGCCGTTGCCTAAGCGCAACGACGTTAATTACATCTTTCTGAGGGAGAAAACCCTTGATTAATCTCCAGATTAGAAAGTCTCATGGCCCAAGACAGAAACATCCGATAAAGGTGCAAAGTGCGTGTTGAAGAAGATGTCTATTGAAAAGCATTTTACTCATTGTGATCATTATCATCTTCATGTATAATTGTGGGGTCTTTTATTCATCTATTCACTTGATGCTTGTCAATTAATGCCAATTATATTCTCTTGGTTTCATTTGAAACATGGTAGTTATATTTATGCTGATGAGTTGGCAGACTGCTGAGTCGGTAGAGCTCAGTTGAGTCGGAAGACTACTGAGTCAAGGGAGTTGGCAGAACCTTGCTGCAACCATTAGTCGGCAGACTGCTGAGTCAGGGCATGACTGAATCGGTAGAACCCTGCTACATTCAATGAGTCGGCAGACTCTTGAGTCAGGGTATGACTGAATCGGCAGAACCCTGCTACATTCAACGAGTCGGCAGACTCTTGAGTCAGAACATGACTGAGTCGGCAGGATCCTACTAAATCAGTGAGTCGGCAAACTGTCGCAATGCTGCCGAATCACCTAGCCATCACAGTGTTAAAGTCTTTTAATCTCATAGGAATGCATGAGAAAATTCGGCAGCACCTCCCCCTTACTCATAGCGAAAAGGAGGAGGTCATGGTACTCGTCCACCATGATGGAGACGACACCAAAACGGGGTGGTTGCCACATATGGCGTCACCCAAATCGCACACGGTACCAATTCTTGAGACGCGCCTACGAGGGAATCGATGAGTACCGAGACCAAAAATAGTCTGGTTGACGATCCAACAATGTTTGAATATAGGAACTCGGGCATAGATATCATGTTATCTAACCCGGGGTCTCATAGACGTCTCATTTCTAGGTGAGTCGGCAGTAGACAGTTCTGCATGCATGAGTCGGCAGCAAACAGTTCTGCCTGCATGAGTCGGCAGCACCCATTTAGAACGGGGGTGGCACTCAACTCATGGTGAAAAAGGCGAGATAAATTCCCATGAGGGACTTAGGTATATCCCGGTCAATTTTAGACTTTTAGGGGGGCGAAATACCATGCCGACTGGTCCCAAAATATCGAAAGCTCACTGCCGAGGTGAGTCGGCAGTAAGCCTTCAACATGGAAAAGGTGGTTTACATGGTTTTCACCCCGGGAAACAGGAGAAACACGGTATCCTCATGATTTTGGGACTGATTACATCCCATTCAAGTCCTAAGCAGGGCATGGATATCATATTATCCAACCCTTTGTGCTTGGACTTGAAATCACAGTGATTCGACAAGCAACCTTCAAGCTTAAAAACTCATAAATGAGGGGAATCCTCACTGCCAAAGGGATGACAACACCCCCATGGGGGATTTGAGGCCTGTCAGTCCCGTTTTGGAGCCCCAACAAGGAAAGGGTATCAACCTATCCACCCTTGGACGCCCTCAAACCCACATTCAGGTGAGTCGACAGGGCTCCTTCAAAAGCTAGCAGTAGGAAATGCAGCAATAAAGGGGGGTTCTTCCTGGGAAGAAGACCCAAATATCTTTAAATAAAAAAGAAAGGAAACGCATGGGGAAGGGGCCATGTGCTTGTGCACCATAAATAAACTAAAATAAAGCATCCACATCACATGCAATAAATGAAAAGGGGATCACATGCTTCTCATACATCTTATATACTTTTAAAAGAGTATTAAATGCTACTCTCATCACATGTGGGGAATGGGAAGATGCAATACAATAAACAAATGCATTGATTAGACAAGAGATGGGGGAAGGAACAAAAAGAAAACACAAAGAAGACAAGAAAGAGGAAGGGGCGATTCCCCCTTTCCTCTTGGAATCCCTCCTCTTTACACCTCTTTTGCACACCTTTTAAGGAAAAGAAAAAAAAACTCTTCAAATCCTTCTTCTCTCCCACGTAGCTACTCTCTTCCGCGGGGAAGAAGAAACAACTTTTTCTTCTTCTATTCCTCTTCTTCTCTTCTCTTCTTGGAAACAGCGAACAACCCCCTTCTCTTCCTCTTTTCTTTCTTTTCTGCTCTCCCCTTTTTCTGCCCAGGAAGAACCAGAACCGAAAAGACCCTTTTTTTCACCTTTTTGGCCTCTTCACCTTTTTGGCCTCTCTCCTTTCCTTGTTGTGCAAGCAAGGTCTTTTTAAAGGGGGTTGGGAAAGACCCTTTTACCTTTCTGCCCCTCACCTTTTCCTCTATTTTCTTTTGGGGGCAGCTAGCTGTGGGCCTGCACATGGCTGTTCTTTTGGGCCTTATGTTTGCTGTATTTTGGGCCTGCACATGGGCTCCATCTATGGGTCTATTTTGCTGTGCATTTGAGCCTGCATATGACCTGCACACGGGCCTCATATTTTATGTTTTCTTTTTGTTTCTGTTTCTCTCTTTTTTTGAATGTCCACAAATATCCTAAAGTTGGTGAGATGAGGTTCTGTGAAATTATCTTGGTTGCGAGAAATATTTGCAGTTATCTCAGAGGAGACATCAGTGGAGGTTGTTAAACAACATGCACGGACATTCTTGTTACATCTTTTGAGTTGTACTATTTTCAGTGACAAGATAGGAAAGTCAATGACACTTATGTATCTACCTCTACTAGAGGATTTTGATCAAGCTGAGAGATACTCGTGGGGTAGCGCCACACTTGCTTACCTCTATCGTCATTTGTCTACTGCATGCAAGTTAGATGCCAAGGCCATTTACAGTTCATTGACTCTTCTTCAGGTAATATATCGTTTAATGCATATTGATTTTGCCTCTAACAATTTATTGCCTCTTATAAATATTTACTTTAATTTTAAGTTGTGGTCTTGGGAGCGACTATATGTAGGACGTCCTGATATTGCGATGCATCCTTTGGCATAGGACATATCTTTGGGTCACATATAAATTCAGACTGTTGTATTACTATTTAATTATAGAAATTATACTAACTTACAAATAAATTATAGGTGGAATGTTCCCAAGAGAAGAGATAAATAACTCACGACATGTTTTGAGACTATACAGGTCAGAGCTTGATCATTAGGAGGACTATCAGGTAAACATCATGAGACCTATTGTACACAGATTCGACATTACACTTACATCATATATTTTCAACATAGGTTAGGTGGGAGCTATACACTTTCGACATATTGCCGATATTATCAGCTATTTCTAGGCAGGGATATGATTTTTGGCTGTCTCGAGTTCCTCTTCTTTGTTTTGCTATTGTTGAGATGCATGTTTCAAATCGAGTACTTAGATAGTTTGGTAGAGCACAACATATTCCTAGTTCTGTTGGTGCATTACATTTAGCGGATAGATTCATCTACCTCAGATGCAGACCTTCAGAGCCTTCCGCAGGATCCCAGAAGCCAGATGATGCAGGATTATCTCAATTTTCTCCAGACGTTATGACATTTTCACAGCCCCCTTTGTATGAAACTTCACAAATACTGACAGATGAGGTGATGCCAGATAAGATCACACATTCACAACCACCACAGTCTATAGTAGGTACATATCGTCGTCGACGACGTCACAAAGGTTCGATTAGCACACTACCACAATAGAGTCAATCCGACCTACTTGGGGAGACATTAGATACGGTAAAATCTCTCTCTCTCTCTCTCTCCCCCCCCAATAAAAAAATCAGGTGATATGATTTCTAAAGAAAAATGTTATTTTTTATTGAAAAAATACTTATTACACTTTTAAAAATATAACAAATATATTCTCGAGAGCTCCTTATTAGTTGATGCATTTTAGGTGTATTGTGCCTCCAATGAAAGTTCTTGAGAATATATTTATTGTACTTTTGAAAGTACATTAAGTATTTTTCTTTTGATCACATCAACATTCAATTGCATCATACAAGAGAACTACAAGATACATTATGTTGGAGAGTAGCACTTACTACCAGTGAACATGGGTAAAAATGTTGCTCACACCAATTAGGAGGCATCTGGGCACCATTTTTACCCATTTTTTCACGGATAGTAAATATTTTTCTATGTTGGAAGATAAAAACGAGAGGCGACAAAGAAAGAAAAGAAATTTACATCACTCACTTGATTTTAAAATAAATTTTAATATATAGAATACTTACTTTCCATTTAAAGGAATTAGGTTGCGCATGTAGCAGATAGGCGACATCTAATGGCATCACTATGTCCAGTACTGTCATTCCTCAGAATGGCAAATAGAATTTATATGAGGAATTGGTCTACATGGGAAGAAGTATGGAGAAAAGATGGTGGAGTCCACATTCCCCTGCACACAACCCAATTTCAACCTCAACTAGTACTAGTTTTAACAAGAAGCAAGCATTGTAAGCTGATTCAAAATTCTATTTTATACTTTATGACCTAACAATGTAAAAAGTTACATTGTAGAAATTTTTTCATATATAAGAGTCACCAAGAAGAGAAGAACTTTCTGCACTTTCAGCAAGTGTAGAAAGTGTATAAAGATCCCATGTAGCACCTATTTTTTAGGTGCCACATGAAATGAAACCCATGTAACATCTCATTTTCTCCATACTTCTTCTCATGTAGACCAATTCCTCATATAAATTCTATTTGCCATTCTGAGGAATGACAGTGTGGTGGCCAAATCTGGTCACCTAGGCCCATGATGGCTCGTTACGGCCCATTCACGTCCTGTCAACTAACGTGGCACCGTCATCGAAGGGCACGCCCTCTCCAGGATGGCTCGAAGACCTCCATTGTGTGACCCCCGTGATCGGAAGCTGTCAAGTTCCGCTGCGGCATACCTCCGAGCAGATCGCCCGCCTTCCCTTACCGAACAGCTATGAACGGCTTCCGAACAGGAACAGTAACTCTGCTGCACAAAACTACCCTTGATATTACCGAACAGCATGTTCGAGCCCCCGCGTGGGTCACCTGCTCGGAAAGCGTTCCCAAAGGGTTCCGAGCAGGTTCTCTGACTCGCAGAACGGTTGTAACCGTCTCAGGCCACGTTCTCCACCATCAAGGGGCGTGAGCTGCCTGGCAGCCTAACGGGCACCAGAGTCATAACTCCTCCCGTTATGCGCGTGCGTTAAGGCGCCTTTTCAGGCACGATCCGCCGAACGTTACGCACGTTGGCCTCGACACCGACGCTTATAAAAGCACAGGTACAGTACCATGCAAGGGTACGCTCTCTATCCCTTGCGAATACATTCTCTCACTCCGAAACCCCCTGCCTCTCAAGTTCCTCACTGACTTAGGCATCGGAGGGTTTTCCCGGTCTTCACCGGGCCCCCTGATCCTCTTCTGGTTTTACAGGTGTTCGTCCTCACCAGCGATCGTCTTCCCTCTCTGTTTAGTGGAGGCCCGTTTGGCTCAGGCCCAAACAGGATCATACCACCATATTTGGCGCCGTCTGTGGGAACGACGCTGCCATGGCTCGAGGACGATCTTCATACCAGAACATAGGAAGCAGGACGACGAGGTCTCGCCAGTCACGAGGGGATTCCCGTCGCCGATCCCCCCTGGTGACGTCGCCGTCGCCACCGCCAGCGCAAACCACGACGCCCCGGCACCAACGACTGCCGCACCTGCGACTGCCCTCGAAGTAGCGGAGCTTCGGGGGCAAATGCAGCAGTTGACGAGCGTCTGCCTCGCCCTACAGGCCCAGTTGGCAGGGGCAGCGGCCCCGGCGGTTTCCCTGCCGCGTGAGCGGCAAGCGGAATCGTCACATCGACGCTCCCGCGTCCCCCTGGCGCCGCAGGAGCAGCAGGCGGAGTCTCCGCGCCGGTCCCTCCGGGCCCCATCGGAGGAGCGGGCACCAGAGCGCCGCGGGCGTTCGCCTCGCCGCTCTATTGTCTCCCCCCGTCCGCCTCGATCAGTCGTGGGAGGCAACTCCCACGCCTCGGGACGAGGGGGCCCCGCCAACTCCGAACAGGAGCTCGCCAGGCGCCTCAAGCGCGTGGTCGATCTGGAGCATCGTATGGACGCGATGGTCCAGCGAGCGGAGGGGAAAGCTCCCGCGGAGGACGACTTGGACTTCCGCTCCCCTTTTACTAGGGAGATCCTGGAGGCCCAGGTCTCCTCCAAGCTCCCTCTTCCCACCATCGCTCCCTACGACGGCACGACCGACCCGGCCGATCACATCCACGGCTTCGAGTCGCATATGGTGTTCTACGGAGCATCAGACGCGGCTAAATGCAGGGCCTTCCCTGCAACGCTCAAAGAGACCGCCAGGGCTTGGTTTGAAACCCTCCCTGCGGGCTCCATCACTTCCTTCCGCCAACTGAAGAAGTCCTTCAGGGACAACTTCCTTGGCGGGAGATCGCAGCCGCGAACGGCGGCTTCTCTTCTGGCTGTGCGCCAGAAGAAAGGCGAGGCACTCTGGGACTTCGTCAAGAGGTTCCGAACAGAGGCGCTCAGCATCTCGCGCCTGGACGTCCCTCTGGCCACCAGTGCCCTCATCCAGGGCACTCGCGACGGTTTTTTGCAGAGGACCCTCGGCGTCCAGCAGCCTGCCACCCTCGCCAAACTACTCTGCATCGCACAGCGCCACGCAGCTTGCGAGGAGAGTCTGGTGGCGAGCAGGGCCGAGCAGGGGGAGCAGGCGGAAAAGAAGCGGCCTTCCGACAACGGTTCCGACCGAGATCGGAAGAAAGGACGGCGCAATGGCGATTCTCCGCGCCGTCCGCGCCCCTTCACCAACTACACCCCCCTCACTGTGGCTCCCGAACAAATCCTGGCAGAGATTAGGAACGAAGCTTTTGTTCGGTGGCCCCAGAGAATGCGCTCCGACCCCCGGAAGCGTGATCAAAATAAGTACTGTCGCTTTCATCGTGACCACGGCCACGACACCTCCGAGTGCCGCCAGCTTAAGGACGAAATCGAGGACCTTATCAAGCGCGGCTACCTTGGACGATTCGTGCGCCGGAACGAAGAACGCCCCCGATGCCGAGACCGCACTCCCGAGCAGCCGATCAACAACGAACCCAATGGGCAAGAGATCAACGTGATCGCGGGAGGTTTCGGCGCGAGCGGAGAAAGCACTCGAAGCCGACGCGATTACGCAAGGCGAGTGCATGTCGTAGACAGGCCTTCGGCTGTTCAGACGGCTCCATATCCTGCCAGCCCTGCACGTGCACAGCCCGAGGAGGCTATTACCTTCTCGGATGAAGATCTTGTAGGGGTTACGACCCCACACACTGATGCGTTGGTCGTTTCGGCCACCATCAACCACTGTAATGTGCGCTGGATTCTGGTAGATAATGGAAGCGCTCCTTATGTCTTGGCTTACGACTGTTTTGTCCTCATGGGCCTGCGAACTGATCAACTCACCCCTGTAAATTCGCCACTGTTCGGCTTTTCGGGAGTTTCGGTCCAGCCCATGGGAAGGGTTCGCCTTTCGATCACCTTAAGAACAGCTCCAAAGGCTGTGACCAAAATTGTTGACTTCCTGGTCGTCAACAACATGCCTGGGTACAATGCTATCCTAGGCAGAGGTCTGATCGGACGCATCAAAGCAGTACCTTCGTCGCTCCATCAGAAGATGAAGTTTCCTACTCCGAGCGGAGTGGGCGAGGTGCTCGGGTGTCAGCGCGAGTCTCGCCGTTGCTATGTCCTCTCCCTAAGAGACAAGCAACCACTCGCTGATCCGGCTCCTCCGGCTTCCGATCAGCCTTCAACCAGCCGAGGGACGCCTGCTGAAGACTTAATCCCCATTCAAGTGGATGACGACCCCGAACACATCTTGTACATTGGCGCCTTGTTGACAGGAGCCGAGCAGCAACGCTACACAGCCTTCCTGCTGGCCAATTTGGACGTGTTCGCCTGGTCTGATGACGAGCTTCCAGGCATCCCCCCAGAGGTCATGGTGCATCGCCTCCGGTTGGATCCCCGGATCCCACCAGTTCAGCAAAGGAGGCGACCTGTGAATCGAGAACGGCAGACCGCGATCCAGGATCACGTGGTCAAAAGCCGAACTGTTGGGCTCCTCCGAGAAGCCCAATATCCAAAATGGATCTCCAACGTGGTCCTCGTGCGCAAGGCCAATGGCAAATGGCGTGTGTGCGTGGATTACAAAGATCTTAATAAGGCAACGCCCAAGGATAACTTCCCGTTGCCGCGCATTGATTAGCTGGTGGACGCTACTTCCGGGCACGAGCTTCTCAGCTTCTTGGACGCCTACTCTGGTTACCACCAGATCAGCATGCATCCCCCGGATCAAGACGCCACGACATTCGTCACAGACCTAGGCTTATACTATTTCACCAGGATGCCCTTTGGTCTTAAGAATGCAGGCGTGACTTACCAACGACTGGTCAACAAGATGTTCGAGCAGCAGATCGGGCGCAACATGGAGGTTTACGTTGATGACATGTTGGTCAAGACACTTCCGAGTACTGATCACATTTCCGACCTCCAGGAAACTTTCGCAACTTTGCGAAGGTATAATATGAAGCTCAATCCTGTTAAGTGCGCGTTTGGTGTTCGGTCGGGCAAGTTCCTCGGGTTCCTCGTATCAAACAGGGGAATAGAGGCGAACCCGAAAAAAATCCAAGCAGTACTTGAAATGAGCAGTCCAAAGACAGTGCGCGACGTCCAGCGCCTGACGGGGCGTCTCGCGGCACTGAATCGGTTCATGTCCCGAGCAGCAGAAAGAAGTTTTAACTTCTTCAAGTTGCTCTGAGGCCCTAAAAGCTCCTCGAAGCAAGGGGGGCAAGTACCGTGGATTGACGAATGTGAAGCTGCCTTCACCGAGCTGAAGGCATATTTGGCAGCCCCTCCTGTCCTCTCAAAGAATGTGCTTGGAGAACCTCTGTTCATGTACCTTTCGGTCACCGAACACTCCATCAATGCGGTCTTGATCAGAGAAGTAGGAGCGGCGCAGCATCCTGTATATTACATCAGCAGGGTCCTCCAAGAAGCTGAAAGGAGGTACCCCAGGCAGAAAAGCTTGCCCTTGCTCTTGTCACAGCTGCTCGGAAGCTTAGGCCCTATTTTCAGGCCCATTCTGTTACAGTTCTAACCGATCAACCGCTGAAATCCATTCTTCAGCGGCCGGAGGCTTCCGGTAGGTTGGTTAAGTGGGCGATAGAGCTTGGTGAATTCGACATCAGCTTCCGACCGAGGACGGCTATCAAGGCGCAGGCGTTGGCGGACTTCGTGGCGGAATGTACCCTTCCGGCCGAGCAGGATCCACCGTTGGCAGACGAGCCCCCATGGGAGCTTTATGTTGACGGATCCTCTTGTGTCACCGGGAGCGGGGCAGGTTTGGTCCTCACCTCCCCGGAGGGGTTAGAGTTCCAATACGCCCTCCGCTTCCGCTTTCCAGCCTCCAACAACGTCGCCGAGTACGAAGCTTTGTGTCCGGTATCCGCATGGCTAGGCACCTTGGGGCCATTCGGCTTAGAGTCTTTAGTGACTCCCAGTTGGTTGCCAGCCAGGTGAACGGACAGTTCGGAGTAAGGGAACCTCGCATGGCTCAATACCTCCAACAGGTCAAGAGCCAGACAGAGGGCCTCGTATACTTCGAGGTCATACATGTTCCACGGGAGCAGAACGCGCGAGCTGATGCACTGGCCAAATTGGCATCTTCAGGTGACATCACCCCTTCTCGCTCTGTGTTCATTGAAGAGCTCGCCTTGCCGAGCACGGAGACTGATGTAGCCGCCATAGAAACGGGCCCACCAACCCCAAGTTGGGTGGACCCTCTCGTGGCGTACCTCCTCCGAGGCGAGCTTCCGCCCGAACAGGACGAAGCTCGGAAAGTCAGGATGCGCTCGCAGCATTTCACCCTCGTAGAAGGCAAGCTGTACCGGCGGTCCCTTGCAAGACCTCTTCTGCGTTGCCTCAACCCTGAGGAGGCCCTTGCGGCCACAGAGGAAGTCCACGAGGGGCTGTGCGGAAGCCATCTGGGGGGCAGAACGCTAGCGCGCAGCATCATCCGAGCAGGGTTCTGGTGGCCTTCTCTTCAGAAGGATTGCATGACCTTCGTCAGGAAATGTCCAGAATGCCAAAAGTTCGGAGTACTCATCAAACAACCGGCCGAACAGCTTCACAGTCTGTTCGAGCCGCGCCCTTTCGCCAGATGGGGCATTGATATCTTGGGTCCCTTTCCAGAGGCCCAAGGTCGGAAGAAATTTTGTTCGTAGCCATCGATTACTTCACCAAGTGGATCGAGGCCGAACCCGTTACCACAATCACCGAACAAGCCGCATGGAAGTTCGTATGGAAGAACCTCCTCTGCAGGTTTGGCGTCCCAAGGGTGATTACGTCTGACAACGGGAAACAGTTTGACAGCACCTTCTTCAAGCAGAAGTGCGCCGAGCTCGGAATCTACAACCACTTCACCTCCGTCGCTCATCCCCAAGCTAACGGTCTGGTCGAAAACGCCAACCGAACATTGCTGCACGGGATCAGAACCAGAGTGGAGGCTGCAGGTGGATCATGGATCGATGAGCTCCCAAACGTCCTTTGGTGTCACCGAACAACTGCTCGGGTAGCTACAGGGGAAACACCTTTCCACCTGGCCTACGGCTCGGAAGCAGTTGTACCTTTGGAAGTAGCCCTTCCAACTATCCGAACTACCCACTTCGACGAAGCCGCCAATAACCGCGCTCTTCGGGAAAACTTGGACATGCTAGGCGAACGACAAAGCGACGCCAGCATCCGCCTCGTTTCCTATCAGCAACGACTCGCACAATATTATAATGCGCGAGTTCGGGAAAGGCGGTTCAATGTGGGAGATTTGGTTCTGCGCCGCTGTTCGGCTTCGGACCCCCGAAGAGCAGTAGGCAAACTTGCCATCAAATGGGAAGGACCTTATCAGGTCACCCATGTCCTCGGGAAGGGCTCATATAAGCTAACTACTCCTAGTGGCGAAGCCATTCCCAGGACTTGGCATGTGTCTAACCTTAAGGCTTATCATGTATAAGAGCCTCTTTTCAGCATCCTACCTCTCTTCTCCCAACTCCTGACGCCATACGAGCATTTAGCATACATACCTGATCGGAATCCCCTTCACGGTTCCCCACGGTCTGCGTTATACATGCAATGCTTACGGCGCCTAGCGGATTTCGATCCGAACAGGAGTAATCATGAAAGGAAGAAGATAGAGAAAGCGAAGCTACAAGAACAATCCCATGAACAGAAGACTTCGTTCGCAAAAGTTTTCTTTTTATAAGCAAACCCCTTCTTTTGGCCATGGTTACAAAAAGGAGAATACAAGAAGGATCAAGGAGCCTGCTGTGAAGGACCAGCGCCGTCATCTGAAGGGGGCATCCGCCCAGACTGGAATTGTGCGAACCGCACACCATCCAGACGGGCGTCCTGGGTGCGACGCCGGCACTCCCGAACAGCGGCCTCGAAGGCTTCCCGGGCGCGTTCAACCCAGGAGAAATGTTCCCCCACCTCCTTCCCAGCGTTGAGGCCCACCCTGTAGCAGCGGGCCCCATACTACTCCAAGTCCTCCTTGTACTCCGGCCCGGCCTTATAATCGGCAACGGCTCGGGCCTCTGCATTCACCATTACCTTGGCCAGAGCATCCTTTTCGGCTCGTGCCAGGGTAACATCCAGCTTCGCAGCCTGGAGAGCAGCTTTGAGGTTCTTCACCTCCTCCTCCAGCGCCGCCTCGCGAGCTTTATGCCTCGCCGAAAGCTCATTGCAGAAGGCTGTCTGCGCCTCGTAGAGATATTTCTGTCTCTGGCCCCGAACAGCTAAAGCCTTCAGAGTGCCCAGCGACTTGGACATTTCGTCCGCAAGCGCCTCTACATCAACGTCGCTCAGACCATCTTCTACCTGGCACTCCGGGCGGTAACCTTCCACTGACTTCTCCGGAGTCTGTTCGGAAGGAAGGTCCAGGCACCTTGCCAACCGATCAAGACAAGAGGCAGTGGGGCTCGCAGGCAGCTCTCTTGGCGCCTCCTCCATCCGACGAAGGGTCGCCTCCAATGCTGCCACCGAAGGAGCTCCAAGAGGTCTTTTCAGAAGCGCCTCACTAAGAGGTCTTCGGTCGTCTTCGGACCCTTCATCCTGGGCAGCACCCGCAGCCTCCCCCCCAGTACCTTCGACTCCCTTGGAGGTTGCTTCTGTGTTAGCAACCACCTCGGAGGGGGGCAGGGGGGGCAGGATTCCCCCGGTGGAAGTGGCAACCTCTTCGGGCGCCCTCGCCGTCGCGGCCGCCTCTGCAGTGGCCCCTGCTGCAGGAACCACTTCTTGCTCCGAAGAGAGAATCGTGGTTGGCGCTGTCGCCACCACGCTGCTCGAGATCACCCCAGCAGGGGCGGAGACTCCTTTTGCACCAGTGTCCTCCTCCTGCCGAACAGGAGACGCCACTACTTCTCTGCTCCTCCTAGAGGATACCTCCGCGATGTCGCTGGGAGCACCACGCTCGGCACCTCCAACATTGGAAGCACCGGAGGGCTCCCTATCTCTCGCGCAGGTGGAGCCCCCGGCCTCTCCACCGGCAGGACTCTCGGACCCTTCGCTCACAAAAATGAGCCCCAGCTCGGTCGCCATCTTCTGTGCGACCTCGGGGCGAGTCGCGGAGGCCACCCGTGGCACTCCCTCATCGGCCGATTGTACGGCCCTACTCTTTTTGCGCAGCAGCAACTGCGCCCCTTCCTCTTCCTCTTCGGTCCCCTCCTCGTCATGTGGAGGAGTAGCCTGGACCGCCTTCTGCTTCTTCCGAGCACGGAGTTGTTCTGCTTCCTCCGCGCTCTCGTCAACCAGAACGGGCCTCTTCTTCGCAGAAGGCCGGCTCGCTTGGTCATCCTTCTCCCGAGGAGTCCGAGCTCCAGCCGGTACCACCTCTCTAGTGGCCTTCTTCTTCAAACGAATCCTTCCAGGCCCCTTCTCAGGAGCCTGCGCCTTGTTGGGGCGCCCTTCGGCAGCTGATGGAGCAACAAGTGCCGTTGTCACCGCGGCACCAACCCTTAATGCGGAAGGAACCCGAACAACAGCGGCGACGTCGTCATCTTCATACACCCTGTGCGCTAGCACAGGGATCTGTTCGGCGAACTCATCATTCGCCTCTTCATCCCTTCCTGCCTCCAGCTCTGCAGCCGCTGCGCACAAAGAAGATAAGAAGAAGAAATGTTAGTATGAGGTCACCAAACCTAAGAGTAAACCACCGAGAGACAGTATACTTACTCCATGGTTTGCTGAGCCCATACTTAACGAGCATGAACTCGGTCACATACCCTTCTCCATTCCGAACACCTGCTCGGAGAAGTGCGTCTGATGCCCTCGCCTCATCCTGGATAAGCTTCGGAAAGCTATCCTTCTGTGCCGGGCGAATGACTGTGGGGAACCCCCATTCAGCACCACACCGGTGGCGCACGAAAAACAGCCTGTCCATCCAACCCTTGTTGTTGGAATACTTGTTGGACAGGCCGATGTGCATCCGGTCTGTTCGGTGCTTGGCGTAGTAGATGTCCACTCCTGATGCCCGCGAAGCTGACAGCTTGAAGTGTGCTCGGAAGAATTTCGTCGAACCCCGGATCTCCTTCAACTTGTAGACAACACCGAAGATACAGATGTATCTCCAGGTTTTGGGCGTCAGCTGTATCGGCGAAACGCCCCAAGTGTTAAGGAGCGCCTTCGCCACCTCCGACAACGGCAGCCGGAAGCCTGCCTCCAGATGGTCCACGGAGAGGAGCAGGCAACCTGGTTTATTCACCAGGATCGTGTCGCTTTCCCTGGCGTCGACGATTTCGTACTCGTCCCCGATCCGGAAGCGCTCACGAAGACCACTGAAGTGGCGGTATCGTGGTCCGCTCGACGCTGCGACAGTCACCCCGCTAGCTCCGGCAGCGGCTTTCCCCTTGCTCGCCATCGCCGGAAGGACTGCAGAAAGCGGCAACGGCGCGAGAGGACGAAGCAAAAGACAGGGAGAGGAGAAGGCAAGGAAGCACGAAGGTCTCAAAGATGGAGGGTTTCTGGGAGGCGTAGCTCCCGCCCTCGTCTCGTCCCCTCCTTATAAGGAAAGAGGATGGAACGAAATTCGAGGCGGGCCCTAAAACGCCGCTCCTTCCCATTTTTGAAAACGCCCCTTCGTGTACAGCGTTGGCGACCGTCCAAACGCAGCGGCGGCACCTCAGGTATGGCGCGGCTTTGCACCCATCATGATGGGTTAGCCGTTTGACAGGACCCTAAGCGGCGGCATCCCGCAACGGGCCATCGCATTAAATTCGGAAGCGACGCCCTCGAAGCCCTCGTCTCACCGAGCCACTCGAGGGCGTGGGGGGCAAGTGTGGTGGCCAAATCTGGTCACCTAGGCCCATGATGGCTCGTTACGGCCCATTCACGTCCTGTCAACTAACGTGGCACCGTCATCGAAGGGCACACCCTCTCCAGGATGGCTCGAAGACCTCCATTGTGTGACCCCCGTGATCGGAAGCTGTCAAGTTCCGCTGCGGCATACCTCCGAGCAGATCGCCCGCCTTCCCTTACCGAACAGCTATGAACGGCTTTCGAACAGGAACAGTAACTCCGCTGCACAAAACTACCCTTGATATTACCGAACAACATGTTCGAGCCCCCGCGTGGGTCACCTACTCGGAAAGCGTTCCCAAAGGGTTCCGAGCAGGTTCTCTGACTCGCAGAACGGTTGTAACCGTCCCAGGCCACGTTCTCCACCATCAAGGGGTGTGAGCTGCCTGGCAGCCTAACGGGCACCAGAGTCATAACTCCTCCCGTTATGCGCGTGCGTCAAGGCGCCTCTTCAGGCACGATCTGCCGAACGTTACGCACGTTGGCCTCGACACCGACGCTTATAAAAGCACAGGTACAGTACCATGCAAGGGTACGCTCTCTATCCCTCGCGAATACATTCTCTCACTCCGAAACCCCCTGCCTCTCAAGTTTCTCACTGACTTAGGCATCGGAGGGTTTTCCCGGTCTTCACCGGGCCCCCTGATCCTCTTCTGGTTTTACAGGTGTTCGTCCTCACCAGCAATCGTCTTCCCTCTCCCAAGAGGGCCCTTTTAAAGGACAAAACCTCAATCATGGGGACAATACCTCTTGGGAGGCACACTTAAATCACGTCTCTTCATTGGCGCCGTCTGTGGGAACGAACGAGAGGCCATGCGCCCTACCCGAGCGTCTCATCTTCATGAGACCCGCACACCCTTATCCTCATTGGGGGGCTGTGTAGAGGTAATCTTTAGTCCCACATTGAAAGATAGTGAGAACAAGTGTGTGCTTATCAGCAAGAGTCCCACCTCTTCTCCTAAGAGGGCCCTTTTAAAGGACAAAACCCCAAACATGGGGACAATACCTCTTGGGAGGCACACTTAAATCACGTCTCTTCATTGGCGCCGTCTGTGGGAACGAACGAGAGGCCATGCGCCCTACCCGAGCGTCTCATCTTCATGAGACCCACACACCCTTATCCTCACTGGGGGGCTGTGTAGAGGTAATCTTTAGTCCCACATTGAAAGATAGTGAGAACAAGTGTGTGCTTATCAGCAAGAGTCCCACCTCTTCTCCTAAGAGGGCCCTTTAAAGGACAAAACCCCAAACATGGGGACAATACCTCTTGGGAGGCACACTTAAATCACGTCTCTTCAGACAGTACTGGACATAGTGATGCCATTAGATGACGCCCATCTGCTACATGCGCAACCTAATTCCTTTAAATGTAAAGTAAGTATTTTGTATATTAAAATTTATTTTAAAATCAAGTGAGTGATGTAAATTTTCTTTTCTTTCTTTGTCGCCTCTCGTTTTTATCTTCCAACATAGAAAAATATTTACTATCCGTGAAAAATGGGTAAAAATGGTGCCCAGATGCCTCCTAATTGGTGTGAGCAACATTTTTACCCATGTTCACTGGTAGTAAGTGCTACTCTCCAACATAATGTATCATGTAGTTCTCTCGTATGATGCAATTGAATGTTGATGTGATCAAAAGAAAAATACTTAATGTACTTTCAAAAGTACAATAAATATATTCTCAAGAACTTTCATTGGAGGCACAATACACCTAAAATGCATCAACTAATAAGGAGCTTTTGAGAATATATTTGTTATATTTTTAAAAGTGTAATAAGTATTTTTTCAATAAAAAATAACATTTTTCTTTAGAAATCATATCACCTAATTTTTTTATTAGGGGGGGGGGGAGAGAGAGATTTTACCATATCTAATGTCTCTCCAAGTATGTCAGATTGACTCTATTGTGGTAGTGTGCTAATCGAACCTTTGTGACGTCGTTGACGATGATATGCACCTACTATAGACTGTGGTGGTTGTGAATGTGTGATCTTATCTGGCATCACCTCATCGGTCAGTATTTGTGAAGTTTCATACAAAGGGGGCTGTGAAAATGTCATAACGTCTAGAGAAAATTGAGATAATCCTGTATCATCTGGCTTCTGGGATCCTGCGGAAGGCTCTGAAGGTCTGTATCTGAGGTAGATGAATCTATCCGCTAAATGTAATGCACCAACACATTCACAACCACCACAGTCTATAGAAAGACTTTCTCCACCACACCAATCCTTGAGTCCGCAAAGCCACACGGGGCGGGATTTCCTCGTTATCAAAAAAAGACTTTCTCCACCAAGAATACTGTGGTGGCTGTTTTCCGCCACCTAGGCCCATCGCGTCAAGGCCCATCAGCGCCTTCCCCTTCTGACGTGGCCTCCTCATACGATCCCACGCCCTTAGTACGAATCAGAAGAGAGAAGATCCCCGTGCCGGCTATCCGTGGCGGAATATTGTCGAGCTCGTCAGCAGGCGGCTTCCGAACAGAGGACCTCAACCCTGCTGCGCGGAACAGCTCTGGACATCACCTGCTCGGAAGGTCCGTCCAAAGGGCACCGAGCAGGATTCCTGGCCTACAGAGCGGTTGTAACCGTCCCAGGCCACGTTCTCCACCATCAAGGAGCGTGAACTGCCTGGCAGCCTAACGGGCATCGGAGTCATAACTCCTCCCGTTATGCGCGTACGTCAAGGCGCCTCTTCAGGCACGATCTGCCCAACGTTACGCACGTTGACCTCTACACCAACGCCTATAAAGACACAGGTACAGTACCATGCAACGGTACGTTCTCTCGCACGCGAACACAACTCTCACATTCCGAAACCCCCTGCCTTCAAGCTCCTGACTGACTTAGGCATCGGAGGGTTTCCCCGGTCTTCACCGGGCCTCCTATCTTTCTCTGGTTTTGCAGGCCTTCGTCCTCACCAGCGATCGTCTTCCCTCTCTCATTCTAGTGGAGGCCCGTTTGGCTCAGGCCCAAACAGGATCATACCACCACATTTGGCGCCGTCTGTGGGAAACGACGCTGCCATGGCTCGAGGACGATCTTCATACCAGAACATAGGAAGCAGGGCGACGAGGTCTCGCCAGTCACGAGGGGACTCCCGTCGCCGATCCCCTCCTGGTGACGACGCCGTCGCCACTGCCGGCGCAAACCACGACGTCCCGGCACCGCCGGCTGTAGCGCCTGCAACTGCCCTCGAAGTAGCGGAGCTTCGAGGACAAATGCAGCAGTTGACGGGCGTCTGCCTCGCCCTACAGGCCCAGTTGGCAGGGGCAGCGGCCCCAGCGGTTTCCCTGCCGCGCGAGCGGCAGGCGGAATCGTCACATCGACGCTCCCGCGTCCCCCTGGCGCCGCAGGAGCAGCAGGCGGATTCTCCGCGCCGGTCCCTCCGGGCCCCATCGGAGGAGCGGGTACCAGAGCGCCGCGGGCGTTCGCCTCGCCGCTCTATGGTCTCCCCCCGTCCTCCTCGATCGGTCGTAGGAGGCAACTCCCACGCCTCGGGACGAGGGGGCCCCGCCAACTCCGAGCAGGAGCTCGCCAGGCGCCTCAAGCGCGTGGTTGATCTCGAACGCCGCATGGATGCGATGGTTCAGCGAGCGGAGGGCAAGGCTCCAGCGGAGGATGACCTAGACTTCCGCTCTCCTTTCAGCAAGGAGATCCTGGAGGCCCAGGTCTCCTCCAAGCTCCCTCTGCCCACCATCGCTCCTTACGACGACACAACCGACCCGGCTGATCACATCCACGGCTTCGAGTCGCATATGGTGTTCCACGGAACATCAGACGCGGCTAAATGCAGGGCCTTCCCTGCAACGCTCAAAGAGACCGCCAGGGCTTGGTTCGAAACCCTCCCTGCGGGCTCCATCACTTCTTTCCGCCAACTGAAGAAGTCCTTTAGGGACAACTTTCTGGGCGGGAGATCGCAGCCGCGAACGGCGGCTTCTCTTCTGGCTGTGCGCCAGAAGAAAGGTGAAGCACTCTGGGACTTCGTCAAGAGGTTCCGAACAGAGGCGCTTCGCATCTCGCGCCTAGACGTCCCTCTGGCCACCAGTGCTCTTATCAGGGCACTCGCGACGGTTTTTACAGAGGACTCTCGGCGTCCAGCAGCCTGCCACCCTCGCCGAACTACTCTCCATCGCACAGCGCCACGCGGCCTGCGAGGAGAGCCTGGCGGCGAGCAGGGCCGAGCAGGGGGAGCAGTCGGACAAGAAGCGGCCTTCCGACAACGGCTCCGACCGAGATCGGAAGAAAGGACGGCGCAATGGCGATTCTCCGCGCCGTCCGCGCCCTTCACCAACTACACCCCCTCACGGTGGCTCCCGAACAAATCCTGGCAGAGATCAGGAATGAAGCTTTTGTTCGGTGGCCCCAAAGAATGCGCTCCGACCCCCGGAAGCGCGATCAAAATAAGTACTGTCGCTTTCATCGCGACCACGGCCACGACACCTCCGAGTGCCGCCAGCTTAAGGACGAAATCGAAGACCTTATCAAGCGTGGCTACCTTGGGCGGTTCGTGCGCCGAAACGAAGAGCGCCCCCGACGCCGAGACCGCACTCCCGAGCAGCCGATCAACAACGAGCCCAATGGGCAAGAGATCAACGTGATCGCGGGAGGTTTCGGCGCGGGTGGAGAAAGCACTCGAAGCCGACGCGACTACGCAAGGCGAGTGCATGTCGTAGACAGGCCTCCGACTGTTCGGCCGGCCCCATATCCTACCAGTCCCGCACGCGCACAGCCCGAGGAGGCTATAACCTTCTCGGACGAAGATCTTGTAGGGGTTACGACCCCGCACACGGATGCGTTGGTCGTCTCGGCCACCATCAACCACTGTAACGTGCGCCGAATTCTGGTAGATAATGGAAGCGCCCCCGATGTCTTGGCTTACGACTGTTTTGTCCTCATGGGTCTGCGAACCGATCAACTCACCCCTGTAAACTCGCCACTTTTCGGCTTTTCGGGAGTTTCGGTCCAGCCCATGGGGAGGATTCGCCTTCCGATTACCTTGGGGACGGCTCCGAAAGCTGTGACCAAAATTGTTGACTTTTTGGTCATCAACAACATGCCTGGATACAATGCTATCCTGGGCAGAGGCCTGATCGGACGCATCAAAGCAGTACCTTCGTCGCTCCATCAGAAGATGAAGTTTCCTACTCCGAGCGGAGTGGGCGAAGTGCTCGGGTGTCAGCGTGAGTCTCGCCGTTGCTATGTCCTCTCTCTAAGAGACAAGCAACCACTCGCTGATCCAGCTCTTCCGACCTCCGATCAGCCTTCAACCAGCCGAGGGACGCCTGCCGAAGACTTAATCCCCATTCAAGTGGACGACGACCCCGAACACGTCTTGTACATTGGCGCCCTGTT
Organism: Colocasia esculenta; assembly: GCA_014218235.1. NCBI lineage: Eukaryota > Viridiplantae > Streptophyta > Magnoliopsida > Alismatales > Araceae > Colocasia > Colocasia esculenta. The sequence continues at coordinate 18,558,432 of CM024757.1, read as the reverse complement.
GACAGAGACCGAGCAGCAACGCTACACAGCTTTCCTGCTGGCCAATTTGGACGTGTTCGCTTGGTCTGATGACGAGCTTCCAGGCATTCCCCCGGAAGTCATGGTGCATCGCCTTCGGTTGGATCCACGAATCCCGCCAGTGCAGCAAAGAAGGCGACCCGTGAACCGAGAACGGCAGACCGTGATACGGGATCACGTGGTCAAGAGCCGAGCTGTTGGGCTCCTCCGAGAAGCCCAATATCCAGATGGATCTCCAACGTGGTCCTCGTGCGCAAGGCCAATGGCAAATGGCGTGTGTGCGTGGATTACAAAGATCTTAATAAGGCGACGCCCAAGGATAACTTCCCATTGCCGCGCATTGATCAGCTGGTGGACGCTACTTCCGGGCACGAGCTCCTCAGCTTTTTGGATGCCTACTCTGGTTACCACCAGATCAGCATGCATCCCCCGGATCAAGACGCCACTACGTTCGTCACAGACCTAGGCTTATACTGCTTCACCAGGATGCCTTTTGGTCTGAAGAATGCAGGCGCGACTTACCAGCGGCTGGTCAACAAGATGTTCGAGCAGCAGATCGGGCGAAACATGGAGGTTTACGTCGACGACATGTTGGTCAAGACTCTTCGAGTACCGATCACATTTCCGACCTCCAGGAGACTTTCGCAACTTTGCGAAGGTATAATATGAAGCTCAATCCAGCCAAGTGCGCGTTTGGTGTTCGGTCGGGTAAGTTCCTTGGGTTCCTCGTATCAAACAGGGGAATAGAGGCGAACCCGGAAAAAATCCAAGCCGTACTTGAGATGTCCAGTCCGAAGACAGTGCGCGACGTCCAACGTCTGACAGGACGTCTTGCCGCGCTGAACAGGTTCATGTCCCGAGCAGCAGAAAGAAGTTTTAACTTCTTCAAGTTGCTCCGAGGCCCTAAAAACGCCTCGAAGCAAGGGGGGCAAGTACTGTGGACTGACGAATGCGAAGCTGCCTTCACTGAGCTGAAGGCATATTTGGCAGCCCCTCCTGTTCTCTCAAAGCCTGTGCTCGGAGAACCCTTGTTCGTGTACCTCTCGGTCACCGAACACTCCATCAGTGCGGTCTTGATCAGAGAATTAGGAGCGGCACAGTATCCAGTGTACTATATCAGCAGGGTCCTCCAAGAAGCTGAAAGGAGGTACCCCAGAGCAGAAAAGCTTGCCCTTGCTCTTGTCACAGCTGCACGGAAGCTCAGGCCCTATTTTCAGGCCCATTCCGTTACAGTGCTTACCGATCAACCGCTGAAATCCATCTTGCAGCGGCCGGAGGCTTCCGGTAGGTTGGTTAAGTGGGCAATCGAGCTGGGGAGTTTGACATCAGCTTCCGACCAAGGACGGCGATCAAAGCGCAGGCGTTAGCAGATTTCGTGGCGGAATGCACCCTTCCGGCCGAGCAGGATCCACCGTTGGCAGACGAGCCCCCATGGGAGCTTTATGTGGACGGATCCTCTTGTGTCACCGGAAGCGGGGCAGGTTTGGTCCTCACCTCCCCAGAGGGGTTAGAGTTCCAATACGCCCTCCGTTTCCGCTTTCCAGCCTCCAACAACGTCGCCGAGTACGAAGCCTTGCTGTCCGGTATCCGCATGGCTAGGCACCTCGGAGCCATTCGGCTTAGAGTCTTTAGTGACTCCCAGTTGGTCGCCAGCCAGGTGAGCGGACAGTTCGGAGCAAGGGAACCTCGCATGGCTCAATACCTCCAACAGGTCAAGAGCCAGACAGAGGGCCTCGTATACTTCGAGGTTATACATGTTCCACGGGAGCAGAACGCGCGAGCTGATGCACTGGCCAAATTGGCATCTTCAGGTGACATCACCCCTTCTCGCTCTGTCTTCATTGAAGAGCTCGCCTTGCCGAGCACGGAGATTGATGTAGCCGCCATAGAAACGGGCCCACCGACCCCAAGTTGGGTGGACCCTCTCTTGGCGTACCTTCTCCGAGGCGAGCTTCCTCCCGAACAGGATGAAGCTCGGAAAGTCAGGATGCGCTCGCAGCATTTCACCCTCGTAGAAGGCAAGCTGTACCGGCGGTCCCTTGCAAGACCTCTTCTACGTTGCCTCAACCCTGAGGAGGCCCTCGCAGCCACAGAGGAAGTCCACGAGGGGTTGTGCGGAAGCCATCTGGGGGGCAGAACGCTAGCACGCAGCCTCATCCGAGCAGGGTTCTGGTGGCCTTCTCTTCAGAAGGATTGCATGTCCTTCGTCAGGAAATGCCCAGAATGCCAGAAGTTCGGAGTACTCATCAAGCAGCCAGCCGAACAGCTTCACAGTCTGTTCGAGCCGCGCCCCTTCGCCAGATGGGGCATTGACATCTTGGGCCCCTTTCCAGAGGCCCAAGGGCGCAAGAAGTTCCTGTTTGTCGCCATCGACTACTTTACCAAGTGGATCGAGGCCGAACCCGTCACCACAATCACCGAACAGGCCGCATGGAAGTTCGTATGGAAGAACCTTCTATGCAGGTTTGGCGTCCCCAGGGTGATTACGTCTGACAACGGGAAACAGTTTGACAGCACTTTCTTCAAGCAGAAGTGCGCTGAGCTCGGAATCTACAACCACTTCACCTCCGTCGCTCATCCCCAAGCTAACGGTCTGGTCGAAAACGCCAACCGAACATTGCTACACGGGATCCGAACCAGAGTGGAGGCCGCAGGTGGATCATGGATCGATGAGCTCCCAAACGTTCTTTGGTGTCACCGAACGACTGCTCGGGTAGCTACAGGGGAAACACCTTTCCACCTAGCCTACGGCTCGGAAGCAGTTGTACCTTTGGAAGTAGCCCTTCCAACTATCCGAACTACCCACTTCGACGAAGCCGTCAACAACCGAGCTCTTCGGGAAAACTTGGACATGCTAGGCGAACGACGGAGCGACGCCAGCATTCGTCTCGTTTCCTATCAGCAACGACTCGCACAATATTACAACGCGCGAGTTCGGGAAAGGCGGTTCAGCGTGGGAGATTTGGTTTTGCGCCGCTGTTCGGCTTCGGACCCCCGAAGAGCAGTGGGCAAACTTGCCATCAAATGGGAAGGACCTTATCAGGTCACCCATGTCCTCGGGAAGGGCTCATATAAGCTAACTACTCCTAGTGGCGAAGCCATTCCCAGGACTTGGCATGTTTCTAACCTTAAGGCTTATTATTCGTAAAAGTCTCTTCTTTCCAGCTTCCTACCTCTCTTCTCCCAACTCCTGACGCCATACGAGCATTTAGCATACATACCTGATCGGAACCCCCTTCGCGGTTCCCCACGGACTACGTTATACATGCAATGCTTACGGCGCCTAACGGATTTCGATCCGAACAGGAGTAATCATGAGGGAAGAAGATAGAGAAAGTGGAGCTACCAGAATAATCCCATGAACAGAAGACTTCATTCACAAAAAGTTTTCTTTTTATAAGCAGACCTCTTCTTTTGGCCACGGTTACAAAAAGGAGGATACAAGGAGGATCAGGGAGCCTGCTGCGAAGGACCAGCACCGTCATCTGAAGGGGGCATCCGCCCAGACTGGAATTGTGCGAACCGCACACCATCCAGGCGGGCGTCCTGAGTTCGGCGTCGGCACTCCCGAACAGCGGCCTCAAAGGCTTCTCGGGCGCGTTCGACCCAGGAAGACTGCTCTCCGAAGTCCTTCCCAGCCTTGAGACCCACTCGGTAGCACCGGGCCCCATACTGCTCCAAGTCTTCCTTGTACTCCGGTCCGGCCTTATAGCTAGCAACGGCGCGGACCCCCGCGTCCACAATCACCTTGGTCAAGGCCTCCTTCTCGGCCCGTACCAGAGTGGCCTCGAGCTCCGAAGCCTGGAGGGCGGCTTTGAGGTTCTTCACCTCCTCCTCCAGCGCTGCCTCGCGAGCTTTGTGCCTCGCCGAAAGCTCCTCTAAGAAAGTTGCACTCGCCTCAAGGAGATACTTCTGCTTCTGACCCCGAGCAGCTAGAGCCTTCAGGGTGCCCAGTGATTTGGTCAGGCCATCCATGAGCGCCTCCAGGTCAACATCGCTTGTTCCCTCGTCCTCTACCCCCTCCGGGTGGTAGCCTTCAACGGACCTTTCCGGAGTGAGCTCGGGGGGAAGGTCCAAGCACCTGGCCAGCTGTTCGAGACGCGAAGCAGTAGGGCTTGCGGGTAGCTTCCTTGGTGATTCTTCGACACGGCGAAGCGATGCCTCCAGCGCCTCCACCGAGGGCACTTCGGGGATTCCCCGGCGCAGCACCTCAGTCAGAGGCCTGGTGTCGTCTCCAGAACTCTCGTCCCCAGCCGTAGCAGCGGCAGACGAGATCGGAATGTCACCGATCACAAGGCCTTCCGGACGGCCCAACTCGGAAGTTGTGGCAGCAACGTCCCCGGAAGCCGAAGTTCGACTCACTCCGGCGGCCTCCTGCCTGGTCGTCGGCTGCTCCTCCCCACCATCCTCGGCAACGGAGGCTGCAAAGGCTGTTTCACGGCCCTCCTCGGCGTCCCCAAGTCCTTGAGTGCTCTCCTCCCCGAGGACGGCTGCACTCTCGCCGACTACGGAATCCCCAGCGATCACCTCGGCTGCACTCTCGCCGACTACGGAATCCCCAGCGATCACCTCGGCTGCACTCTCGACTATACGGCCTTCGGTGATCACTGAGGTGGGGAGCATGGGGGGCGGGTGTCTCCACTTTCTTGTGGAACGTCCCCCCTCGGAAGAACTGCCTCGTCAGTACCACGAACGACCGCCGGCGCAGGAGTGGAGTCTGTGGTTGCCCTCTCCTCGGCACCAGGCTGTACGCTCCCGCCTGGCGCGCCATCCTGCTCGGCGCTCCCTTCACCAGATAGGACCACCTGGTCCTCAAGACCCGGCGACTTCGTCCGCCCTCCGGAGCGGTCCGATTCATCGCTGACCATTATCAGGCCCAGCTCGGCGGACATCTTCATGACCACCTCTGGACGGCCCACGGCTGGAGCTGCGGGCGCCCTCTCCTCGGACGCCCCCGCACGCTGGCGAGATCTTCGAACCAACAAAGGTTCAAGATCCTCCTCTGATCCTTCCTCCACCGCCGCGGCGTCTTCTGCAGCACGCAACATCAACCTCTTCAGCTTCCTCTTTTTGGGAACTCGGGGCTCGTCGGATACCCCTCCTTCGGGAGAACGACTCCTGGCTTGCGGCTCCACCACTGCCGCCTTGCGCTTCTCTTTCCTCTTCGGTTGAAAGAGAGAGGTCGTCCCCGCGGTCGTATCCGTCTCAACCGCCTTCTTCGCGGCACCTCCTCTCGCTGCGGCCTTCACCTGCCGCGCAGGCCCCTTCGCAGAACCTCCCTCGTCCAACCTTATGGAGCAAAGGTTGACAGGGATCATCTCGGCGTAATTCGCCATCTCCTTCTGGTCCCGACCAGCCGCTATTTCTTCATCATCTGAAAAAAGCAGGAAAAAGGATCAGAACCCATGTATGCAAAAAAAACGAAACAAGCAGAACAGCAAGAAGACTTACCCCAGGCGCGGCTAAGCTTGTACTTCACAAGCTTGTACTCGGTCAGGTACCCCTCTGCATGGTTCACCGTGACCGTATTCAGCAACTGGGAGGCTGCGGCTGCCTCCCGAATCAAGAAAGGGGCCATATCCACCCTTCTCAGGGGCTCCACCACCCTCGTGGGAAAGTCCCATTCAGGGATGTTTGCTCCCTTCCTTCTCCCCACGGAGAAAAGTCGCCCTGTCCACCCTTTGTTGTTGGACAGTCGAGGCGAGAAATTGATCCGCATCCGGTTGGTACGATGTTTCACGTACACGATCCCCATCCCGGATTGCGGAGAGCACGCCAGGCTAAAATGGCTCCGGAAGATCTCCGCAGTCGCTTCAATCTTCTTCTTCCTGCATATGGCGCAGAAGACGAAGACCGTCCTCCACGAGTTGGGCGTCAGCTGAATCGGCGCCACTTTCCAACTCCGGAGTAGCTCCTTTGCTATCTCCGGCATCGGTAGCCGGAGACCAGCTTCTAGCAGGTCCAGTGACAGCACGAAGCACCCCGGCTTCAGGGTGAGATGCGTCTCGTCCTCGCGCATCAGGACGATCTCGTACTCCTCGCCTATTCGAAAGCGCTCTCGAAGACCTTCGAAGCTCCGATACTTCGCCGTCTTCGCTTCCACCGGCGGCATCCCGCTGGCTTCGACGATCTCCTTTCCCTTCTGAGCCATCGCCAGAAAGCAGGGAGCACAATGCAAGAAGGAAAGCAAAAATGGAGGAAAGCTCAAAGGCGAAGGACGTGAGCGACTTCGGAAGCAGCGGACTCTGGAAAACTTTTCGGAGACGAAGACCCCGCTCTCGCCCTCTCCCCTTCCTTATAAGGAAAGTGAGGCGCGAAATTCGAAGCGTTCCTGAAAACGTCGCTTCCCTCCGCTCCAAGTCTCCTCTCAAATGACCTACGGGTGACCGTTCGGACTTGACGTGACTCACGTGGTCATCATGAAAGCCCCACGTTCGAGGCAGACGCCTCTGCGACGGCGTCGCCGCAAGTCTGTTCGGATCTCCGAGGACGATACCGCATTTATTACGGAGCTGACGTCGGGCAGATCAACCGCCCTCAAGTATTCTGACTTCCGAACCACTTGAGAGCGTGGGGGGGCAAGTGTGGTGGCTGTTTTCCGCCACCTAGGCCCATCGCGTCAAGGCCCATCAGCGCCTTCCCCTTCTGACGTGGCCTCCTCATACGATCCCACGCCCTTAGTACGGATCAGAAGAGAGAAGATCCCCGTGCCGGCTATCCGTGGCGGAATATTGCCGAGCTCGTCAGCAGGCGGCTTCCGAACAGAGGACCTCAACCCTGCTGCGCGGAACAGCCCTGGACATCACCTGCTCGGAAGGTCCGTCCAAAGGGCACCGAGCAGGATTCCTGGCCTACAGAGCGGTTGTAACCGTCCCAGGCCACGTTCTCCACCATCAAGGAGCGTGAACTGCCTGGCAGCCTAACGGGCATCGGAGTCATAACTCCTCCCGTTATGCGCGTACGTCAAGGTGCCTCTTCAGGCACGATCTGCCCAACGTTACGCACGTTGACCTCTACACCAACGCCTATAAAGACACAGGTACAGTACCATGCAACGGTACGTTCTCCCGCACGCGAACACAACTCTCACATTCCGAAACCCCCTGCCTCTCAAGCTCCTGACTGACTTAGGCATCGGAGGGTTTCCCCGGTCTTCACCGGGCCTCCTAATCTTTCTCTGGTTTTGCAGGCCTTCGTCCTCACCAGCGATCGTCTTCCCTCTCTCATTCTAGTGGAGGCCCGTTTGGCTCAGGCCCAAACAGGATCATACCACCACAAATACCAAGAGTGCAAAACTCGATCTATGTGAGATCGTGTGAGTACAAGATCTTATCTTCCAACACATCTCCCTATGATATCTAGTGGTGAATTGTAACAATCTCTAAATCCTTTTCAACTAGAGAGAGGGACCAAGACTCATCTTTTTTATACAAGGTCTACCCTACCCAACATGAGTCATGATATCCGTTCAAGAACAATATTCTCATCTTGATTGGAACTGTAGATGTGTCTTTATATTATTGGACTTCTTTTAAGATAAGTTCAAAGACTACTTTTTTAAGCCACTTTATAAGATAAATCTATCATCTTATCCACCGCTTAAAATAAAAAATCACCGCTAAAAATTCTTTTTAGAGTGGCATACAGACTTTCCCCCTCAATATCTTTGTAAGCTTCCTCCGTATGTGCGTGAAATTTAAGATAGATTAAAAAAAGATATTTTTAAAATTTAAACATATTTTTATTTTATCTCTGATCTATTTTAATATTAAATATAAAATTTAAAAAATATCTTCATTCTATTTTCGATTTATCTTAATACCAAATATATCTTAATAGATTCCACTATCTAACTTTAATATAGATTTTTAATTAACAGACTATCAAAGTCAGCTCTAACGATCAACAAGACTGAAAGCACAATGTTTATATATAAATACTAGTTGGATATTCGTGTGATGTGCGGTGATTGATTATAAAATATATTAATAAAAAATATTATTTATAAAATATATAATTTTTACTATAAAATTTATTAAATTAAATATAATTAAAATTTTAAAAAAATATTTTCATTCTATTTTCGATGTATCCTGATGCCAAATATGTTAGGCTCTTCAAGATCCCTCACCGACGAACAAGTGGTGCACCGTCCATGGACGTCCAAAATATGGTAAGACCGGACTCGAGAAGAGCACGATGCTCTTCTCAAGCCCGCCATCCGCCACAACATGCGACACGCATTCATAGACGGACCTAGAAAATTTTCCAATGGGGTCACTCCCTTTAAAAAAATTTTCAACATAAGTAATTTAATGAAAAATTTTAAACTCATCAATAGGGTTTTAAAAATTTAGTGGAGTCACGTGACCACACTAGTTCTTCTCTAGATCCGCCCCTGCATGCACTCAATGCACTGCGTTCACAGTGCGATGAGTATTTCTCCCACTCAAAACCCAACGTGGCAACGTCTATAGCCCACGCAAAGAAGTGATGTAAACGGTAAATCTGAATTGGGGGCTTAACTATATATATCTACGGTAGATTACCTGCAGACTTGAGAAGCTTTTCTGTGTTGCAATTTTCTGGAACCGACCAAATAAACTTAACAACTGTTTAGCTCTCATAGTTCCTTTTCTATGTTGTAATTTTCTCTTTTCTGGCTTGGTAGTAATTACAAAGTTGTAGCGGGATAAGCAAGTTAACCTCAAATACTAGACCTAGCAGAGAAATCTTAACAGATCTTTAATAGATTCCCCTATCTAACCTTAATATAGACCTTTAATTAACAGACTATCAAAATCAGCTTAGGCTATCAAGGCGACTGAAAGCTCTAGCTATCAAGGTGAGACCACTTGGACGTTGCCCAGCGGCTCATCTTAGCACATCTTTGAAAATCTAGGATATATATAAATATGCACGTATATACATTATCTATAATGACTATTTTATATAAACTGTAGAATTCATTACCAAGAATTGAAACACAATCAAAGAAAATGTATCAAACCTAGAAAATTAGGTGTAAAAAATTGAACTTAACAGTAGTGTGTGCCTTTGTGAGAGAGAGAGAGAGAGAGAGAGAGAGAGAGCTCTTTCTCTTTTGATAAAAATGTGCATACCATTACCACCATAGTGTGTTTTGGTTAGTGTCTAAGCACTTGTGGGCTTAGGAGGGCGTCTAGGTGTCAGGTGGAAGACCTCTTGTGGGCTGCGTTGGGGTGTGGAGCCCGGTCCTCTATACATGTCCATTCTTGCACACTTGTGGATGTTTTAAGATGGATCTGTCTTGGATCCAGGTCAGGCTAGCAGGCCCATGAAAAATCCAGGCGGCCCACCTAAGTGGCTCCACCTTGAGCACTATGCTCGACCAATGGGTTAACAAGCCAGCAACTAGTTAGCCGAGCTACATGATATTAGAAGTCATGGACATGGGGGGCCATGCAGTGCTAAATTTTAATGCCTTCTCTTTCCCCCCAAAAGAGTGAGGATGTTCCTTCGATTTGGAATCACATTAAAGGGTATGATGGAAAAGGGGGCAAGATCCACTCCCATTCTATACGTCTCCCTCCATGAGTATTCACTAAGAAACAAGACTTGAAGGCAAAGACAAATGATAATACAGATACACTCAAAGGGAAGAAACTTTGGGTCCATAAAGCCAAGCCAAGCACAAGCACCCAAGAAAAGGAAGAGAGGAGAACAAAAACCAGAGAGAGAGAGAGAGAGAGAGAAGATGCGGTTGCCACAAATCATTGGGCGTATGAGTGTGCCACAGCGAAGAAACCTAATGCTTACGACACCACCATGTTCAGCAACTGGGCCCTCCTCTCAGAGCGCTACCTGGAAAATATTTGAAAAAAAAGGGGGTCTGTGATTCCCTCTGGATCCACACAGCAGTGTCTGCATCTTGGCCATTAATAGTCTCACGTCGTCCTATATATCGTACAAACTACAAAGAGAGCCATGAATCACTTGAATGGTAAACTGGCCATGTACCCATCTCCAGCTACTACCTCCATGACGTACCAGTAGGAAAGCTCACACTATGCCCTGTCCTTTTGAGCACCAGACAGGAGGGGGGAAAAAAAAGTATGCTGTGACTAAGAGTTATGAACTCGATGAGCTTTGGTGATGCATATTATGTTGTGATATATATGCAGTGTGAAATGTGAGGGCTGATGAGAAAATGGCTTATGAAAGTGATGAAATCATCACTGAAGGTGATGACCAAGATCCGGGTTTTTCTTGTCGAAAAGGAAAATTATAGGCTGCCAATTATGTAAGTATTGTCAAGGATTTCGTCAAATGTGGTAAAGATCTTATTGAACCAAAAGATGGATGAACATAAAAGGAGAACTTTAAGATCTTGCCATTTACTGTGCACTGTACAGGAGGGGACCTTTCGGCTTTCACAGTTATTGAACAGCAGGTGTTTTATTAGGAGGATGATAAAATATGGAGAGAGTGGACGTGCTTGGGAATTGAGATAAGGGTGGGAAGCTGGGAAATAGGGTGGGAGTTGGGGTTGAGTGCATTAAAGAAAGTGTGGATGATGGGTTGTGCCAAAAAATAGATCATCTAATTCAAAAAAAAAAAAGTATGTTCTTTTCCTCCTTAGGAGATGGGAGTCTGCAAGAAGTAGTTAACTAATTTAATTTTCTTTGGGAAGTGGCAGTACAAACGGTATTATTTTAATACAAAAAAGGTCTCAGAACTACCGAAAACTTCATACCCACAAACCAAACCTCCCACCTAAACCCACAAAAACCTTTCTTTTCAGATGATGATGTTGAAAGCCTCTTGTTATATTAGTAGTTTAGTTGTTAAGCAAGCATGAAGAGGGAGCACAGTATTTAAAGAAAAAAATTATCACCTTCTTCCCATGTTCAAGAAATATACAAAAATGGTGGCCACCTGATCAGTTGTGTGTTTTAATTATTTGGTGGGAAATCTTGTCCTGGTATCTCCTCCGGGTGATGCCAAACATGGATTGTGATGGAGGGCACGTACGCAGCAGTTCTTGGGTTTGTTTAGCGATTGTTCATCTTGTCAACTCGGACATGAACTTGTAATTTCATGAAAATTGGATCGACCCACTTCGAAATGGGTTTGACACCCATTCTTACTAGTTGCATGCACACTTCCACATTTCTTTGTCCTGTTCTCTCCTGTCACACTATTACTACCCTTTTTGTTTGACCCACTGTTTCTTGGCACCAACTTTCCTGTACCATCCCATCCATTTTTTCCATTAACAGAGAAGAGAGCCGTAAGTGGTGGGTGGAGGAGAGAGGGAGAGTCGAGACATGAGTTGTCAGTGTCTCTTGATTCTTCTTCGCACCAGACTAAATGATAAGAGTAGAGAGTTGAAATAAGAGTGATCATTAAAAAGGTATGATATTATATGTTTTTTCACTTTTAAAAAGGAAAAGTGATCCCTCTAAAAATGAGGAGTTGCTCTCCAAAAAATTGTGTTAACACTTCATCTCTATTATTTGTTGAAATATGATATCGAATAATGAAGATGAGATTTGAGATGAGATCTAGTGACAAAAAAGGATGATAAAAAGATAGAAGTTGAGAAGAGAGGGGAAGATTGTCTTGTAAGATGTTCTACTTCCCTTAGCCCCTAAAGTCTACATAAATAGGTCGCCTTCCCCATTGTTTTTATTTTTTAAATGAGAAATATTTGTTGCACTTATCAATTGTATTTTTAAATACACTTTTTATTAGATGAGTATAATACTCTCAACATATTGGCCAAATGCAAGGGTCAAAAATATAAAATTTTTTTTATTGATAAGTATAACAATTAACAAGTATTTCAAGGGGGTTTTTATTAGCGAGTACGTGACGTACACACATCAGATACCTACCTCCACTGTAGCGGAGGACCCGATCATGCCGCGTGGACTCTTTCTGACCACCTGATCGATGTGTCTTCCTACCGAGTCGCCATGTTAGGGGCTGTAGCACCAAGCGGGAAGCCGCGTGCGTACGCGGGAGGCTTCGTTGGATCATCAGGCCGGTGCGAGGGGCCCACACCTTGGATCGGTGTGTGGGGCCCGCGCGCCTGCCTGAAAATTTAACTCAACGTACAAAGTAGCCATTAAAACCCACTTTTTTTTTAGGAAAACCATTAAAACCCGCTTCAGTCCTCAGACCTCCCGCTGCAAAAATCTGAATATTCTTTAAAATCCCTAAAACCCCCAGAAAAAAAAGGAGAAAACACCTCCCTCTCTCTCTCTCTCTCCCCCCTCCTCTTGGGTCCTGTCTTCTCTCCATCAGAGCTCTGTCGCAGACCTCTAATGGTGGAAATGTGAGAGGAGGGAATTTGGGGAGCTGGAAGTTGTCGGAGTGTGGCGGAGATGCCCATCGTCAGGTACCAGATAAGGAACGAGTATGGGCTCGCGGATCCCGAGCTCTACGGGGCGGCGGACAAGGAGGATCCGGAGGCCCTGCTTGAGGGGGTCGCCATGGCCGGGCTCGTCGGCGTCCTGCGGCAGCTCGGGGATCTTGCCGAGTGAGTTCCGTTCCTCTTTGTTGGCATCGGTTGATCCCCGTTGGGGCTTTTTTCTTCTGTTTCTGGTTTGTTTTTTGCTTGGGTTGCATGTGGCATTTTGTGTTCTGGTGTTGATTTTTGGGGACGGGAGCGCTTGTTGAGAAGGGAATTGAGCAGTGTATTAGGTGGGTGTGTATAGGTTCCACGTTCCATGGGGTTGTAAGATGGGTAGTCAGGAGTAAGATTTCGGAGTAGTTGTCGTGTGATTTGAATTTAGTGATTGTCGTTTTTGATCTGCTGCAATTGGGTTTGTGAATGAGCGTGTGCGACCTTCGGCGAGATCCTCACTGCTGGAACCAAGGCAAATGCTAGGGTAGTATGTGTTCGTGTAGGGGATTGCCTGACTATGAAGGTGAACTATTCAACTTGCTGCATGAGTTCTGAAGTGATTTCTCTCTCTCCATTGCCATTACTATTGCTCCAGCATGTGATTCTTGCTCGTTTTGCTTATTTAGAAGTATTAAACTTCTATCTTCTGGGGATTTCTGAGCAATTTATCAGCAATTTCCAAGCAAAAAGGACTATGATTGAACTGTTTAGTTTACAAACAAACTAAACTCATTTGCTTTCAGTTCTTACCGCTTAGCCATCTCCCTAGGACGTTATGAATTTTTCTAACCAAGTGACTTGTCTGCCGAACAAAAAAGAAAATCAATGTGCATCAATTAATGGCCACCTTTGTCAGTACTTTTCATATTCATGTTTCCTAAGAGGAAGTTGTGATGACATTTGCTGCGGCAAGTTCATTAATCACAGGCTGCGCCAACTGTTGGCTTAGAAGTAGTGAGTAACTACTCATTTTGCAAGCCTTAAGAACTGATAACGATATAGGCACCATATTTAAAGTGTTCAAATTGTACACACTATACAGTGGTTTAGTCTTTTCATTGATGCAGGAAACAATCCATATCTTGCCCTTGATCTTTTCCACGAGGATTTATTAGTGATATAGCAGACAAGACCACAAGAGTTAGCTTAACTTAGATGACATAACCATAATCCATGCTTAATTCCGGTACATATGTCTTGAACCTTCAATTTTCTATGTATTTAGAGAAAATATATAACCTGGTACACTAAATACATTCTAGGCAGCCATGTGCTACGAACAGGGATGAATGCATAATTGGCATATATTGATCCCCTGAGGGGCAATCATTCAGTTATAACGGTGTCATTAGAGTGGAACAATTATTATGTTTCTGTTTTCCATTTTGCATGACACCTAAACATATGACGTAATGCCTGTGATTACTTTCTCGTAATGACAAGATTTGTAAAGAACAATGATCCTCTTTTTCATGACTATTCCAGTGATTACTTTCTTGTAATGACAAAATTTGTAAAGAGTAAGCATCCTCTTTCCCCCCTGTGACTATTGGGATATGAAGATGAACTTTGCTACCTTTAAGCTTTGAAGAAAATTAACTTGATTAAGGCGGAGGGTAGAGGGGTGAAGGACACAACTATTATGTTTACTAGTATTATGGGTGGTACAATTGGTGGTTGCATTGGTGATTGTGTTGAATGGAAACAATAATTCAGTACAAAACAAAATATTATGACTCCAGCTATATTATATGCTATGGGAGGTTGATTAGTCTCTCAACGTCAAGGGGAGTGCAGGATACATTGCCAAGGGAAAATCAATTTTTGGTATGTGGAAAATGTGTAATATCCTGTTAAATTCTACATTTTTTCAGAAAGAATTCCAAAAGGTAAAATATTTGTGCATTGGAAGTGTGCCCATAGAAGAAAGCTGTGGAACATTATTAGTTCAACTACTGGGTAATAAAATGCAAGACTGGAGTATGATGTGGTTTTTTCATCAGGGAACACATGTAAATGTTTCTCTATGACATCTGATTGTTTGAAGTATGCACAGTTCTTGATGATTGAGTATATTTTAATGAGGCATCACACTCTTGTTTCGTCTGAATTTTAACTAGGATTCATTGAGAGGAAGGAGGTGGAGAACACTTGGCATACTTTCTCCTATGATGTTTACTTATTAGCTTGTGGTTTTAAGATTGAAGATTTCAATGCATATTAATGTGATATATTCCCCTTGCTATTCAACAGGTTTGCTGCTGAGATATTTCACAATTTGCATGAAGAAGTGATGGCTACTGCTGCTAGGGGTCATGCCATGATGCTCCGTGTCCAGCAGCTGGAGGTGGATTTCCCAGAAATTGAGAGGGATTTTCTATCTCCGAGTGGGCATTCACAGCTCTCTTACAATGCAGGTTAGATCCTTATAACTCATAACAAAAGAAAGTACATATCTATAACCTCTTATTTCTTTCAGTCTTTTTTCCCCTTTTGCATGACCTCCTTTGCTTTTGCATACTGATCAGATCATCCTGCATATGCACTTTGACTTGTTTTCATCATAAAACTTTGCAATATCAATCATTTCTAGCTTTTGTTTTGGTCATTACAATGTGTATATGGCCTGGATTATCTCAAAATTCTATAAGGTTTATCATGAACCTTAGAGTATGTAAATGGCATAGCATGGAAAACGGAATGGGATCGGCCTTGGAATCGGACAGGGCCAATTCCTGATCTGAATCAGCCAGATTTGGCCGACCTGGGCCAGAGCCGGCCGAAATCGGCTGGATCGGCTGGATCGGCCGTGGCCGATCTGAGCTGGAATCGATCAATCCGGATCGGGATCGGCCAATTCCTCGAACCATTCTGCATGGTGCTGTATTCAGTGGCTGTCATCTATGGTCACAATTGCTTGGAGAATATCTAGCTTTGGAACATGAGATCATTGATTCTTCCCCCACAAAAGTCATTCTCCAGATGAAATGGCCATCAAAGTTGCTGGTCATGATTTCATGTTGATTCTGTATTTCTATGTAATAAATTGACTATTCATATTTTGAGTTATCCATGCTGTTCCAAATTTATTTAATTAAATTCAACACATCAAAGAGTTCTGTTAGAAAAAAAAGTGTACTGAATCATGAGAATGTGCCTAGAAGCCCTATCATTGTTAAGATCACATGTTATAGTTTTTAGTGTTTGTCAGAAATTAGGCTATGTGGAAGTCCTCTTTTCCTCTGTCAATCAGTCAATCATATGTCGTCTTCATGGAGGTTACAGTGTCTGAATGTTCTTAGGATATTCTGCAGCAGAGCTTGTAAAATTAAAACTCAAGCCAATTAATGGTTTTTAGAGGAGATCATGTATCTGTTTCAAAAAAAATCTCTCCTTCCCTTTTGCGTAGATTCTTTCATTTTCCAAGAGAATTGTTGATTGTTAAGCAGCAGCACAATGAAGTAACTTTCTATTGCAAAACTGAGTCCTGGAGTTACAGGAAAAACAATCTAGCAGTACCATGTGTCATGACAGTGACAAAGATATGTGCAACAAAAATGTCAAAGAAAGAGCATAAAGCTGAAGGGACAGATTATGAGAAAGAAATTAACAGCAATATTGAAGGAAGAAATAGGAACTTAAGGAAGAGGAACAAACTTACGGAGGGAGGGGAAGAAAGTTTACAGCATGAGAAGCTAATAGAAGGGAAGGTATCAGGTGGAAGAAGCATGCAGGGAAAAGGCTTTGGACTATGGAAAATAGTTGTTGGAACCCATTGATACTTGTAATTTTATGCAATAGCAACTACAAAATCCTGTAACTGTAACTGGGACAGTTGAAATGTTTAAAGTCTTTAGCGACTTCCTATGGTACCAAAACTAAAGAAGAACTTAAATAATTTAAACTCAAACAATTTAATGACCCATGGGCTCCAATGATCATGTCTTAATGGAAAAGGGGATTTATATGTGAATGGTGCATGATCGTCTGATTCTCCTGACTGTCAAATTGGTTTCAGAGTTTACCTTGACCAGATAAATGATCTATTCAAGGTTAAGGTCAAGTAGCCAATTGGAAGACTTGGAAAATCTCTGGATCATTCACTGTCCTGCTGATCCCGGATTGAATGTATAATTCTTTTTCTTGATTGGCTAGAAAACACCACCATAGCACTGACTCAAGGTTTAGAAACTTGAATGTGAATGACAGAAAATTTCACCCTTTTTCATTTAAATTTAGCTGTGACATGAAATGCATACCTTTGTAGCTAACATTCTATAAAATCTCTCCTAGTATGGATTTGGGACTGCTGATACCTTGGTGCAACTAACATTATCTACTAATCTTGTGTATCACATTGTAAATTTATTATTCATTTATTTTGGCATCATTTTTGCAGGTATTGAATGGCATCCTAATCTCCAGATTGACCAGAATCTTATTACTCGGGAAGATATGCCTAGATTTATTTTGGATTCTTATGAAGAAAGCAGAGGTCCTCCACGATTATTCATGCTGGATAAGTATGCCATCATCCTGAATGGTACATATGACACATTTTATCGATTAATTTCTTACTTTACTTTCCTCTTTACTCCTGTCAGGTTCGACATTGCTGGAGATGGTGCATGTTTGAAGAGATATTCCAATCCATCCTTCTTCAAAATGGATTTTGCTGCCTCTGGAAAAATGGAACCAGATATTCAAAGAGAAAAGAGGCCTCGTAAAAATAAGGTAAATGTTTGAACTTGTCACTGCAATGAATGCTTCATGTTTTTCCTTGGACTACCTGCTAGAAAGTCACTACTCCAGTATCATTGATATGGGAACTGTCTAGACAGTTACAAATACATTATGATTGCATGATAGTACAAATTCCTGCAGTTGTTTGCTTTTTTCATCATTTAGATGGTAACTTCTTGTCTTGAAATTGATTCTACTTTCTTTTGGCATAAAATCGTATATGTATGGAGCTCCAGAGATCCATGTTAAGATCAATTTAGTCATCCCATATATATATATATTGAAAAGTGGATAGTACCATTAGTCTATTAATGAAGAAAGAAAGAACGTACAAGTATAGGCTAACAAAAGAACCCCAAAAAGCTGCCCTGCTTGCCTATACAACACCATACATCATTGAATGGATATCTACACTCTATCAATGTTTGCTATATCGAATCTCAGCTTCGTCTTGTGGGGGGGGGGGGGGGGGTCAAAGAGAAGAGATCTCGGGAGATCATGATAACATAAAAATGTGGATCATATAGGTTCACATAGATAATTTCTTAAGGAACGTAGATAATTGCATGCATTCTGAAGTCTCGACCATGGATGACATAAGTTCATATATATCATACAACAAGAGTGTGGGAATTGGGATTCGAGATGTGCATTTTCAATTTTCTCTCCATAGGGTTTTACTTTAAGCATAAAAAAATTAATTCATAATAAGGGAACCTATGGTAAAATATCTTATTTATCTGAATATCACAGTGGACTAAGTACTGTCAGTAGGAGAGTGAGTCATTTGGAGAAGTCATATGCACATTTGACTTAGTTCATCGGACTTGAAATT
Organism: Colocasia esculenta; assembly: GCA_014218235.1. Classification (NCBI taxonomy): domain Eukaryota; kingdom Viridiplantae; phylum Streptophyta; class Magnoliopsida; order Alismatales; family Araceae; genus Colocasia; species Colocasia esculenta. The sequence continues at coordinate 18,540,442 of CM024757.1, read as the reverse complement.
TTTAGTATTCCATGTGGTTTATTTGAATTATGAATTTTTTAGTTAGGCCAAATTATGAGGAATTAGAAGGTCGACATTTTGATTGAATCACCAAAATCGTGATTTTCTTCTTGGATGGTAGAGTTGACTTTTTTTTGTAAGAGATATGAGTTTTTTGATATTTTTATTAGATTAAATGGAGGGTACTTTCTTATTTACATGTAATATCTTAAGTAAATGAAACTACAAATTATAACATTTACTTAAATAATGTTCAGGACCTCAGGTAAATAAGGGGATCCTGCCATCCTGCTTAAGAGGATCTTGCCAACCCTAATTACTCATCTCGGCCTCCTCATTTCTTGGGAAGGAGCCGAGACCGAGAAATTTTGCGAGATCTCGCGAGATTGCTTTCCATGCACCCTATCCCCCAACAAAACATACAATGTAGAGTCAGATTGATTCACATTACAAACAGTGGATGCCCATTCCTTAACGTTATTACAAATGACAATACAAAGCCTTAGCATCCCGCCCCACCCTAGAAAAAATATGAGTAATCCTCACCCCCTAGATCATGCATAGAGTTGCATGGAGAATAAGCCACTAAATGTCTTGTCACCTTTAGTGGGCCATTGTCTTTTCCACTTCAGAACCATCTACTTGATCTCGCAATGATCGGGAATGGTGCAATGAGTTCTGATAGACAACTCCCATCAAACTCTGCAAAAATTGGAGCATTAAGTAAAAATATGATCTATAGACTCATCCTCCTCCTACAAAGGACACACGTGGTTTGAATAGTGGGCAAAAAGCGATGTAGTCTATCTTGTGTAGGGAGCCTCCCAGTAGAAATTCTCCGCATCAAAACTTTCACCTTTAGAGGGCTTCTAGGTTTCCAAACTCGATCATGTAGTTCATGTCGAACCCCTCCATCTACAACGATACTATAGGCTGTTCTAACTGAAAAACACCCTGCCTTCTCCCATTGCCACACCCATCAATCCTCACCATTTGATAGGGATGTAGTAGCCAAATGGGAAAGCAGGTCCTGACGCTAAAGAGTCTTCAAGTGCTACAAGTCCCTCCTAAAAGTAGGCATCCATACACTGCCAGGAAAGAAGTATCATGACTTGGGAGACTAAGACTAAAGGATCCGCCGCCACCCAAAAAAAGATTGAGAAACAACTCAGAGAAGGAGAAATCACTACACCATTTATCCCTCCAAAAAAGTGTCTTGTCTCCCTTTCCCAATTAGACTCTAGTACTAGCATAAATAATGTCCCTGCATGAAGAGATATCTCGACACAACGGGGAAGTACTGGTCTGTGGAGAAGCACAAAGGTCCTACACTCTGGATCTCCCAAAATACCTCTGATGATATTGGCCCACAAACCATCTTCTCCATCCCCCAACCTCTACATCCACTTTGCAAGCAGTGCCATATTGAAAGCTTTGATATTCTTTAAACCCACACCTCCCTGGTCTCCGCTCTTGGTAACCCTTCCCTAGGCTACATCATGCCAACCACTGCATTTGTCTCCACTGCCATACTAGAGAAACCTGCATCTAATTGCCTCGAGCCTCTTGGCCACTTGTTGCGGGATCCTGAACATCGATAGAAAGTATGTCGGTAAACTGTCCAAATCTGAACTGCAAAGCACAAGCATGCCTTCATAAGACAAAGTCCTGTCCTTCCAACCCACTAATCTGGCCTCAAACCTGTGAATAATAGGCTTCCAATCAGAAGATCTAACACAGGGGAGAGGGGAAGCCCCAAATAGGAGATAGGGAAGCTGCCAATCCTATTATCCTACACCCCAACACAGTAGCTGCCTTCCATAGTACATTCTCCTCTACATTCACCCTAACCAGGAGGCTCTTGTTGAAAATAACTTTTAGCCCAGCGACTTCCTCCAGCAATTCCAACAAGAATCTTACTATGATGGGCATATTCACCCTCTCAGCCAAAAAGGAATGTTATAATCAGCATACTGAAGATGTGAGACAATAGTGCCACCTCTGAGAGGCGACTGAGTTGATCAAGGGGTCGCCTCAGCCTCAAAGGCCTAGGCGATGCCCTAGGCGATAGGTGATATATTATCAAATAATATATAGTTAAAAATATGAATATATCTATAAATGTCACTTAAATATATGCATGAAACTAGTATATTTCATAAAATTAATCATTCACATATGTCAGATTATTGTATGACTTAATAAATCTATTCATTTTTATCTATAAAGTAACTAAAATTTAAGAAACTAAATTGAAAGTAAATAAATAGGCCAACTGGGCCTCTTTATGGGGTTGGACAAGGACAAAAAGGATGGAATTGGTGGCTTGAAATCACTGAGGCGAAATGGACCAAGACAAGGCGACTTGAGGTCGCCACGCCTCATGGCCTAGGCGATCGCCTCAATCACCTTTGATAACATAGCTAGTACCCTAGATACTTGAAATCAGACCTGACATCTCTGCCCTCATCTATGATTCTATACCCTGCTCAAAACACTGGCAGCACCAAAACAAAGAGCAGGGGTGACAGTGGGTCAGCCTGCCTGAGACCTCGACTACTATGGAACCAGCTTGATGGTTTCCCATTAACAAGGATTATAAAAACAACCGAGGAAATACAAGCCCTAATCCACGCAATCCACCTATCATCAAAGCCCATCCTCTCCAAGACCAGCAACAAACATTGCCAATTGACCTTGTCATATGCCTTCTCAAAATCTAGCTTTAGGACTAAGCCCTTCCCCCTATGCTGTTTCAAAGCAAACAAACACTCACGAGCCACTAAAAAATTGTTCAGAATATGTCTTCCTCTGATAAAAACTCCCTGAAATGATTCACCAACCGATCCATAACTGAAACCAACCTAGAAGCCAGTGCCTTGGAGATAATCTTGTAGGTACCATTTAGTAGACTAATAGGCCGAAAATTAGTGAACTCTTTTGCTTCCTGTTTCTTAGAGATAAGAAGTAAGAACAATGTTCGTCTTGTTGATCGCATTCAAATGGCCTTTCTCCTCCTGGAACTCCCTAACTGCTGCCACAACATCCTCTCTAATAATATTTAAACATCTCTAGAAGAATGTCACTGGGAAACAATTCGGGCTTGGAGCCTTATTTCCGACAAGAGAAAAAACTACCTGTCGCACCTCCTCCTCAGAACAAACCTGGTCAAGACACTCACCGGCCCTAGAAGCAATTGGTGTAGGATGACCTCAACTACTTTTGGCCTGCTGAAGTCTTCTTCGATGAAAAGTTTGGAATAAAAGTCCCTCGCCTGTAGGGGTGTTCACTATTCAGTTCAAACCGAAAAACCAAATCGAACCGAGCGATTCAGTTTGGTTTGGTTCGGTTTGAACATGGAAAAAAATTGTTTTGGTTCCAAACCAAACCGAAAAAGAAAATTCGGTTTGGTTTGGTTTCTAAGCTCTATAAACCAAACCAAACCAAACCGATTAAACCAAATTACAATAATAAGTTTTAATTTGTATATATCTATCAAGTTTATTCAATATATTTACGTAAAAATAAATATTATGGAGGATAATATGGTCATCAACATTTATTATTTCATTTCAAATCTTATTTGATAGTGATTTATTAGAGAAACAAGTGATTAAAATCTTATTTAAGACTAAGAGAATCTAAAGGCCCATTTATTTTCAAGTTAAATCGAACCAAACTGAACCAAACCGAATTTATGTTTCGTTTCAAGGGACTTCGGTTTGGTTTGGGTTGGATCCGAATTTGGTTTGGTTTGGTTTCTTAAAAATCTTCCATAAACCAAACCAAACCAAACCATGAACACCCCTACTCGCCTGTCCTCTAATCTCCTCATCCTCAGCAAATATAGCGTCCCCTACCTTGATGCATGAGATGGAGTTCACTCTTCTTTTACCTGAAGCAATCCAATTCCACTGAAAATATTGTGTTCCTGTCGCCTTCTTTGACCCATCTATTTCTATTCTCTATTTCCAATAAATCTCCTCCTTGTGAAGAATGTTTTTATATTGTTCTTTGAGAGAAATCCGAGCAGCTATGTCCTCCTCGTCTAGTAAACATGCCTCCTCTAAGCTGTTCAGACCATCTATCTGTTGCAAAATCTTGTTCTTTGTCTCTCTTCTTGGCAATGTTTTTCCAGCACCTCAGCTCCTCAAGGTAAAAGTCGTGTGTCTCAACCTCCTCACCAAGGTGCACATAGCAGAGGGTTCTGCCTCCACAACCACATCCATAAAATCATGCTCATGCATCCAGAACAGCTCCAATCTGAATTTATTCCTTCTCTTATGCACATGACTGGTCTTCAAGAGACTAGGCTTATGATCTGAAGCCACTCTAGACATTGGGGTAACTTGAGCATGTGGAAACTGATCCTCCCAGCCAACAAGAATCAGAAATCTATCCAACTTAGAGCAGGCAGCCTTTGCTATACGGTTAGACCAAGTACGACATATTGACGTCCACCAATGTCGCCTCTTGGATAAAATCAGAGAAGTTCTCCATACATCCATCTGCATAAGAAGTGCCTGTCCTTTCGGATGGGTGTGCCACAGCATTGAAATCCCCACCCAAACCCCATGGTCTTCCAGAAGTCTGGTGGAACTGCATTATATCCTCCCATAGCTATCTCTTATTCTCCCTTGCTTGGGGCCCATAGACATCAGTGAACTTCCACAAAAAGCCATCTTTGACCCCCTTGAAGTGCACCAAGATGGCCCACCTACTAACCATCCTGTCACACACCACTTCCTCCACCTTAAAGGGGTTCCACTAGACGAAGATGCCCCCAGAGCTTTCCACCACAGAAGAGGTCACCCTCTGGTCAATCTGGTTTCTGCAATTTCCCTCATGATGGCACTCCCATCCCCATCCCACTTTGTCTCCTGCACACACAAAAGATTCACCTTACACCTCCAAACCAATTCCCTTGCTGCCTTCCTCTTCTCCATCCCACCTATTCCCCTGACATTCCATGGAAGGATCCTTATTGAGTTGCTTTGGTCCCCATCTCTCCCCTCTCATCCTCATTCACTCTCCTCAATCTCTGCAGTGTCCTTTGTCCTGCTTGGATACTGGCACTCCATCTTCTATAGATTTTTGCAAAGGCTTCCTTCAAATCCTTCTCTACAGCCATAGACAATATGCCCACCATTCTTCCCACCTCCCTCGCCTACTCGGTACACATGGCTTCCACTTCCTATAGGATAGCCCTCACTGCCTCTGCTTGTAGATAGGACCTTTCAACTCCCTCACCATCATCCTGAAATGGCGATGCCTCATCACTTGCCTGGGTGCTTTTGTCCTCAATGCTGCGTCAGCTCCATCAACTTGCTGAAGTAGAACAAGTGCAGATTGATCTTGCACCTCTAGATCATCTGGGGTTGGCCCGCCAAGATCAACGGTCGCTCCCACTGAAGACACCTTCTCTGGCACAATCACCAAAGGCCACAGAGATTAATCAAGAACCCCCCCACGAGAGGGTTCGTGACAGTCTGGAGCCCCCTGGGAGAAGGCTCCCCATCACTTCGCATCCCTGCCGGTGACCCTGTTTTCGGGGCCTAGTTATTTCCTCTAGCAGTCTCTTTCCTGTGGTCCGTCTGACATTCCCCCATCGTTCTGTTGTCCTTTGACCGAGCCGCTCCATCGATCGACACGACCCTGGGTTGGCAGGGCGTGGAAAGGAGACATCCCGCCGCTGGCCTACTGCTTAGTTGAACTCCCAGGTCGAAGCCCTCGAGTGGGTGGGGAAGACGACTAGTATCGGGCCCCAGTGAACCGCTACACCTGATAAGGAAGGGAACGTTCAACGTTGATCCCATCGAATGTTCAACTTGATCCTGGTGAACTACTACGCTTGATAAGGAAGGGAATCCCCCGTAAGTTATGGACCCCTGGTTCGGCTTGACAGGTGAAGCCCGCCGCGGTTCACAGAGCACCTCGACATCCGATCGGGGCCTCCCTTCAAAACCAGGGAAGACCCATGTCGCCGGATCCAAGCCTGACAGGGGGATCTGTGGGTCAATGCGATTCTAATTCATTGATGCCGTTGATGTGAACTTCAAAGTCCCCTGGATCAGGCTTCTGAAACAGCAAACAAGGAACCCAATTCCCTCCTCATCACACAACCCTGAGGGAATTTTCAGAACAACCCTAACCCTTCTCACTGTAAGGAAGAGAATGTTCCCATCATCTTCAGCCAGCTCCGAATGCTAACCTGCCCACTGCAATATCCAAACCTCAGAGCCTTCTCCACCCCCTCTGTGCAGCCACCCACCGCTAAGAACATCGAGTGGGCAACCCGCAAGACTTCCCAATCCTTCCCTGTAAGCTCCATTTGGCTCCATTTAATAGCCCCTTCCTCAGCCTCACCCTGCAACAGAGTCACAGCCTGCGATATACTTCTCCAGTTTTCGTGGCGGCTGACATATTCCGCTGGCAGGTCTCCCACCTTGAGTACCATTCTACTGCTCCAAGGCACCACCGAAGGCTTCACGAGCCCCTTAACCACGTTGGCGAAGCTTCTAAACTCCCTCAGCTTCTCTCTTCCCATCTCGGATCCCCTGCACATCCCAGAGTCACTAGACTCCTGAAATTTCTCCCCTCAGCTTGTTCCCTGCCACTTCCTCTTCTTCAGAGCTCTGACGAATGGAAGGGCACCATCTCTTGACGTGTCCTCGTTTCCCACAGCCATCACACTTCCAGATGTCCAGATGGCTTCCCAGAGCATCTCACTCTAGAAAGAAGCCAGAGAGAGAGAGATTTCCCAGTGCAAACATATATATACATACATATAAACAGTTGCAGTGGCCACTTTATCCCACTTAATTTTAAAGTCTTTTGTTCATGGTTACCTTAACTATGGAAGTCTTCTGAGCTTGTTGAGCTTTAGATCTCCAGTTCATGAATATTAAAAAGCTGCAGACTGAATGTTGATCTCATAGCATTAGACTATTAGCTGATTTGAGTAATTTTATAAATGCATTTTTATTTAAATAATGTAATTTTGGCTTTTTGCTGGAATTCTAGTATACCCAGTTCCGATGGCTTCACTCAAGCTTTACAGATCATACAGGGAAACTAGATTTCTTTATTTGCTTGTCCCCCAGGGTTATGCATTTCATTTTATTGACAAATATTGAAGATGAGAAATAGGTGTCAAGACATTTCCTCATGTAAATGCTATTTATTGAATGATATTTTGGGGAAAAAGACCATTGACGTTTGCCAAAACTCTATCTTTGAGACCTCCGATAGAAAGCAGAGAAACTACATACTTCTAGGAATTTTGTATTCATCTTGGCCAATTCACCCCCACTTACATGGACTCTCGCCCGGTGCTTTATCTTCTTTTCTGTTCATGTTTGCAAAGTAATCAATCCAGAAACAAACATTCAAATGCCTGGTCTGATGGGATTTTCTCTCGGATTCATATTGGAGAGTAATTGAACTATAAGAAATCCTATAGTGAATTGACTAGATATTCAGATCCCTCTTGTAAAATAACTTGAGAAAAAATTGCACTCCCTTTCCCTTTTCAAAAGGAAAAATATGCAAGAGCAATGCGAGAGCGATGACATGACTAATTTGAAATGTCATCCTATCATGATATGATACCTTATTCTTCGACTGTCTTGTTTTCTCAAATTGACTGTTCAGATGTTCGAGCAACTTGAATGAGCATTGGATTGTATAACATGCTCTTTCTAATCCTCTTCTTAAAATTGCTTTCATCCTTTTCCTCTTGCTTTTCTGTTTGTATAGGCAATACAATTATTAGATTTAATGTTATGATTTTCTGATTTTAACAATTGCATTCCTTGCCGAAGAAAAAAAAAATTGATTGTAACAGCTTCCTCTTTTATATCTATTAGAAAAAGGCACCACGTTGGAGGAATGGTGAAACCCCTGAACCTTACATCACACCACATGGAAATCCTACGTAAGAAACATCTTCTTTATGTTATGTCATTATATGTTGCTTATATTTCAATATCCAGTTAACTCCTTTGAAACCTGATCACTTTTTGGCCATTTCTTAGATTGGAACATGGAGTTTCTGAAAAAGCTCCTGAAAACCTGTCCATTAAGCGTGTGAAGTTGAAAACAAGGCAGTTGAATGCTAATACCAGCATTAGAAGAAGCTACATAGAGCATATTGTTGGTCAATCACGTGAACACATTGATTTATCTGAGATGAAGGCAATTGATTCAACTGAGTCAGCTCCTGCTGTACGTGAGGTTATCATGGATACTTCAATTGACAGACCATTTTTCAGAGTGAGAAACCACACAAAACATCATACTATTAATCTTACTCAGAAAGAAGAAACAGTATCTGATTTAAGGGATAGCCAGAATAAGAAACAGAAAGGAGCTGCTGCAGTAAAAGGATTGCCTCCAAACTTTAACAATACAGATCATGACTTGTTTGATGTTGTCCACAAAAGAGAAGCTGATGATGATTCTGAGAACAGGACAGGCAGTCTTGATAGTTATAGATCTGATGATGCTGCTAGTGAGTTGGACAATTATTTGGATGCTCTTACAACAATGGATTCAGAAATTGAAACAGACAATGAGATCAAAGCTAGACCAATCCCAAGTTTCTTCAGCAAGGAATATAATAAGATGGATTCTAGTGTAAAAGAAGAAACAGCTGCATTGGATTCAGAAATTGAAAGCGACAATGAAAGCAAAGCTAAACCAACTCCAAATTTCTTCAGCAAAGAAGCTAATAAGATGAATTCTAATGTAAATGAAGAAAGGGCTACATTGAATTCAGAAATTGAAACAGACCATGAGACCAGATCTAAACCAACCCCTACTTCCTTCAGCAAGGAATATAGGATGGATTCTAATGCAAATGAAGAAAGGGAATTGCTTGATGAGCATCTGGGTTTACACATGGTTAGAGAATCATCTGCTCAAAGTAGTTTATCCAATGAAAGAATGTCCAGTCCTCCTAATGAACATTCAAGCATTTTGGCTGATTCAACACTATTTCGTGGCACTCAGAGGGCATTTTCTGGAGTGTTCACAGATCCAGAAACCTCTGCAGATGAAATCCATGATACAAATTTTGAGAACAAGGCTTACTGTGAGCCTTTGGGAAAAGAGTCTTCTACAAATTTAGTTTCAGAGCAAATGATTCCTGCACCATTGAGTGAATCAAGAGTAGCATCTTCTAGTTCTTGTATTACAGATACAACTTCTCAAATTTACATGGGTCTCCATGCGAGTCCAGAAGGTATACAGTCTGGTGCATCAAATGAAAATGCATCACCTGTTAATACCACTGGCATTGAGAAGAGCAGCATGTGTTTTGATGGTGAACATAGCCCTCCAGTGAATTCAGATGTTCTGGTGCCTGTGGCAGATACAAATGTCATTTTCTGCTGTCCAGATGAGGAACATGGTGAAGTTGACAAGCTAATGGAAGATGATTTTCCTAACAGTTCAGATGGATCCAAGATTCCTTCTGTTGCAGAGAATAATAAAGTCAATCTTGGCCTGATTTCTAAAGACACTGAAATATTATCTGGTGCTTTATTGCAATTAGGGGATGCCGATGGGCCCGATTTGAACCTTCAGATGCAGGATGACCTTCCTCTTGAAAAGCAAATGACACTTCTGTGTACTGAAGAGCCAAGCACTGAGGGTATTGTGTCAATGTCCAGTGTTTCTGATTCCCCTCAAATAATCAAGGCACCTAATCTTGAAATCACCTCTCCTATATGCATTGACGATTCATCACCTCCTTTGTCAATGTTTAATGAAGAAAAGCTGCATGGATCACTATTCCAGGGTTGTGTTGATTCAGGAGGGAGCACTTTACTGGGGAAATCTCCACCTATTCCTCCACTTGATGGCAGTTCTAGCATATCTGAACCTGATGACTTATCTGGGCCTGTAAATAATTCTCTCTTATCTGATGAGAAGTTTGAATGTGCAAGAACATTGACTGATCCTGAAGATGTTGCTGATTTTGCTGTAAATGAGGTCACTAGTCCAGAAGATGCAGATAATTTTGCTGAAAATGAAGTGATAGCTTCTGGCATACCGTCACCTGGGCCTTCCTTTGACATGAAAGTGCCTCAAGAATCTTGTACTTCAGATCAAGCAGAATTTAGGCGAGAGGATGAGTTACCTAACAATCTGAAAGTACTTCCAGGTGTATCTGGTAACAATACAAGAGATTCTTTTTTGGTCAATGAAACAAAAGAGTCACCATCAGCTACTGGGGAAGCACCTGCTGAGAGTTCTTCACCATATTCAATGAGTGAATATACTAAGGTCAACGAAGTATCTTATGGTACTATGCACAAGGAAGATTTTTCTTCCAATAGAATAGTCGTAGAAGAAGATCATGTTTCTTCTGATTTGGTTTCAGAGCAGCAAGAATTGGATGTTACAGAGGCATCTTCCCCGAAGAATTTGATAGATTTGGATGTCTGGCAAGTTCCTGATGGTGCTACTTCTCAGGGAGAACATGTTGTGAATGCTGGTCCTCAAGATTCAGCAGCTGCCGGATATGTTCTTGATTCATCTTCCGTTCCTGACTGTGGAGAACTTAATCATGTTCATTGTGTAGAGCAATTTGAACTTGCACAAGAGGATCTGTCCCTGACCGATGGCAGCAGGGCTGCAATATCTTTTGTAGAAATGGGAGGTGAAAAACTTGTAAGCCCAGAGCCAAAAAACAAGTCAGCATCTGTCGATTCTGTTGTGGAACATTACCTGGGGAACATTGAGGCATCCAATTCAGAGGATATGACTGGTGCAGATGGTCAACTAACTTCTAAACTTGCTTCTCCTGGAAAGGAAGAAGCCAAAGCAGTTAATGATCTTGGAGATCCTAATTCTGCAGAATCTATTCATGACTCATGTGATAACAGGGAAATGAAGCTCATCATATCTGTTCCTTGTCAGGAAGATCAGAAAATGGTTGTTTCTCTGCGGAACTCAAGAACTGAAGAAAGGCTTCTTGAATCATCTGACGCTTCTGATATTGAGACAGTCAAGCATGCTGAAGTTACCATGCACCCATTTGAAGTCAATGAAGACGATGAGCGTCCATCAGAAAATCAAATCTCTCAGCCTCTTGCTTCATATGAACCTTGTCAGGGTGCAAATGGTGATGTATTGCTATCCAATGATGTCATCACTGAGATCAGCAGTCCTGTGAAAGAAGTATTCAATTCACGGTCTTCTGATGAATCTAGTGAGATTTCTTCGCTACAATATTTTGGAAAGCTTAATCTTTCGGATACCCAATTTGAAATAGAACATTCCCATGGAAAAGATGGGAAGGACACTGAGACTTGGCCATTAGTGCCAGAAACTGCACGGGACTCAATTGAAGCTGTTAGCAGTTATGAGTCTGACATACCTTCAGCACATGCATCCAGTTTGAACCAACAAGAGGCAGAAGCTGGTTCTTTCTTTCCATCAAGTTATGGGATCCCGGCAAGTTCTTCAATTTCCAGTGTGTCACTTGCATCATTACAAAGTTTTCCTGGCCTTAATTCATTTGGCACTGCAGTGGTCCAGCAAGAGTCATCTGAACTGCCTCCAGACAAAGACCCACCACTTCCTCCTCTTCCCCCCCTGCAGTGGAGAATGGGAAAGCTTCGATCGAGTTCTATAATGTCAAATGGGGAAATGGTTGGGCCTCAAAATGGGCTGAACAGTTTGACTGGTGAAATCGCTGGGCCTCGAAGTGGGCTGAATAGTTTGACTACACTACCTTTGTATCATCTGGGTGGTTCAGTGGTAATGGGTGGAGCTGAAATGCAGCAAGCAAACCCGTTTTTACAGGTAGAGATACATCCTAGTGATCATGATCAGTTTGGCAACCAAACTTTGGTGAAAGAAAGAAGGAATTCTTTCCAGTCGTCAGCCCTCGTGCCTGCCATGGAAGATAAAAAATGTGAGGAAGATATGATTACATTAGATGTAGAAATGACAAATCTCCCTGCAAATTCAACTGTAGTTTCTCATGTAGAAGAGGATCAGCAGAAGAATGAATCCTGTCAGGAAGCTTTAGTTGGGGAAGTACCTCAGTTGTTAAACCCACTTACGTCACTACTCGAATTAGAAGATGAAAAATCTCAGCATTTTCATGCAGTCCATGAGGGAGAATCAGTTGAACCCCCAAAATCTTCTGCTTCACAACCAACTTCAGTATCCAGAGAATCTCTGCAAGAGAAGGTTGCTCTGGAGACACCGATGGTACATTCTTCAAACCCATTCTTGTCGTCAACATCCACAGAAGGTGAGCCCTACAGATACGATTATGGTGCAGCTGAGAATAGAATGGTACCACATCTGAACACTCCAGATCCTCTGTCAATGGCAGAAATAGCTCCACGAGACTTTTTGATCTCCCAAGGGGATAACATGCAGACTTTTGAAAGTCTTACTTTGCCAGCAGCAGAAAATGAGAAGCCAAATGGGAGACCCCATACTCTACTTAACCGGCCTAGAGATCCTCTGATTGAGGCAGTTGCTGCTCATGATAAAAGCACAGTATGTTGCTCTTTTCTAAATGGCAAAATCACATATGAAGTACCGTTAATTCTTTGATGGTATGGTTTGATATATTTGTTGTTGCTTGTTTTGCAGCTGCGAAGAGTTTCTGAGATGGTTCTCCCTTTGGCCAAGCCAGAAAGTGAGAGAAATACATTATTGGAGCAGATAAGAAACAAGGTATAGCTAATAATCATTTTGTCATTGCTAAAGGTGTTTGATCCATGTTTGCTTTGCCTTTGCACTTTTCAAATTGAGATTGGCTTGTTCTTGTCAGTCCTTCAGCCTGAAACCAGCAACTGTTTCAAAGCCACACATTAAGGGACCTTCAACGAACTTGAAGGTTGCCGCCATTTTGGAGAGAGCAAATGCTATTCGCCAGGTAAGGGCTAAACAAGTTCCATGCATTCATTGGAAGTTCTCTTCTATATTGTGAATATTCTCAAAAACTTACAGCATTGTGTAAAACCTTTCTGCAACAGGCATTTGCTGGAAGCGACGAAGATGATGATGGGGATAGTTGGAGTGATTCATGAGCCATGTAATCCAAAGGCGAGTTCCATCGGCTTTCTTGCTAGCATGCAGCCGTGCAGTGGGTTGCATATATCTGAACAAATCAAGGCAGAGGCTGCTTCAGAAAAAAGTCTGATGAGTAGAAGGCGCCACCACCGTTGACTGCACATCCATGTACAATATATAGATTTCTTTCTTTCTTTGGGTAAAGCACCAAAGTTGTATTCTATGTGCAGTTCTGTGTATTCTGTTCTTATGAAGATGGAAACGGCATGATCAAATGGATCCCAGTGCACTTTCTCAATCTGTGTTATGCATCATTCCCCTACAAATTTTGGGTTATAGATATCTTATTTTTTGTTTTCCCAGTGTATATGTTGGTGTAGAGATGATGTTTTATGGCGCTATTGTATAGTCAGACTGGCTGATGAGCCACAATTTGTTGTTTTCCCAAATCAAGTTCATAGAAGGTGTCAGTCCAATTTGCAAACGCTGCTACACTTTGATACAATAAATTTGTGTGTCCTAGCTATCAGTCCTTACAGTAGTTCTTCCACGTAGGTTAAATTTGAGCACTTTTTGAGTGTGCATTGGGTCTTTTTACTTTTATGTCCGGGACCCATCCAACGTCCTTATCCATATAATTTGTATTTTGATGAGACAAGAAATTCATCAAAGTAGAGGACGTAAGGATCAAATGATTAAGAGAAATCTTAGTTACTCGATGGGTCCGAGCGTAAGGAATGAGGTCTCACTTAGACTCACCATCTCATCGAGCCATGTTATATGCATGTGGACATGACTCCATCACCAACATTAGTATTCCATTGCTACCATCCTAGGATGTCATCAGTGTTAGCATTCCATCATTACCTCCATGATTGTATCATTATCATCATTTGTATCACGTCATGTCATAGTCACGAGAATGTGACATGACGTAATAAAATAAGAGATCAAATAAGATTAATTTGAACATGTCTACATAATGTTTAAGTTTGAGACAGTTTCATTAGTTGCAACTTCAACAATTCCCATGTCAAATTTGAGCGTCGTTGAACTGTGAATATTGCATTTTAAGGATGACTAAAACTTGCGGTAGCATCGTCTTATGTAACAATCAAGACTAGAACAATCAAACTAGTAAGTCCATCCATTCACATGGTTGTCTATGTAGTAAAAGATTGATCAATAGCTACTACAGCCCCTACTTCTTTAAGAGGAACTCTGAGTTGAGGAGTTACTCAGAATGTTGCCAAAATTTCATTATCTTTTGTCTCAAAGTCAAGAGTATAATAAATCACTTTGTAATCTTTGGTGACCTTCAAATCTAACATTGAATTGAGCACTTGCTTTAGTCTCTTTTTTGTAGTGACACAAGTTCCTCCCTACAATTGATGAATTAAGAATTCTCACAATGACTACTCAACATGGATGGGGTGTGAATGAAATCTTTGAAAAAAAAAAATCTTTCAAACAATTTTCAATTCAACTAAACTATTAATTAATATTCTCAATTAATTAATCATACCATGTGTTTGATTTGTCAGATACATCATTTTTTCCTACTCTTTGATATGTTTGGCGCAACCCAACTTTGTTTTGCTTCTTTTTTTAATCTAAATATCTAAATACTAAAAGAAAATTCAATCTCGATAGTAATACATGCTGTATATGTAAACCTTGACATTAAAATACGCATAACTCATACATGAAATAGAAAGGTATAAACCACAAAAGGGTGAAAATCCTTATGAAAAAAAATATTATGTCAAGTGGGAGTTCCCTTGAATAACATTCAGGTTGAGTATGAAGCTTTGAGTTTTGGGTTGGAAACACTCTTGCAAATGACGGTTAGGACGGTCAACATAAGAAGACTAGTCGTCAAGCAATCAATTGAGAATATTAATGTGCAAGTTCGGCCCCATACCACGCATTTTCTACCCATTTAATGGAATAATTTGTTGGGGTCACATTGAAGTATGCTCTCAGAGAAGCAAATGGCAGACTACCATATGGGGTCAAGACACCTAGGGATCTAGGTGAAAGACTTTTTAGGGTTTAGAGGGTACCCTACCATCAGTGTTAGATAGGAGGATCATATAAGCTTGTTGTTGCGAGCTGCTTTGCTGAACTGACCGTTGGGTTAAGTTTATTGTATCGGTTTAACGGGGTTAAGAGGTCTAACTAATGTAAACACTTATTTTTGACCTACAAATCAAGTTTTTTTTTGTTAGTATCATAAATATCCTAAACTCATCATGACTTGGAGCGTTTCTTTGACCTATTTGAGCACAAAGTCATCTTAATTTCCAGCCCCCCCAAAAAAAAACCATGCACCGTGGGTTCAAAAGAGAAGAAACAAAATGTAAAAACCATGCAAAACTTAGCAAACCACCCTTCCTTTCCATGCAAAACGTCTTGGCTGTGCAAACTCCTTTAAAAGTCTAATATCCCATGCAAACTGAGCAGCCTACGTAAAATGCATGCAAAGCCCATGTGTCCAGCCTCTCTTCTCATGCAACACGCCCCGTGCAAACCCAACCAGCCAAGCAGCCCACATGCGCATTTAAAGGCCCATGGATGCATGAAATCTTATCAACCCACCTAAACCCGACCAATTCCCTTTGCATGCAGAGTCCTTCCATGCGACAAATACCCAAATAAAACTCCGATAGAAGCCGGGAAGAGTTTTAAAATTAACCTTTATACTTATCCTCCCAAGTCTTCAAAAAAGACCCAGAAAACCACCAAGATACTAGGAACTCGGGGCTGTATATTTCTTGGTACCGATTTTTTTGGGGTCTCTTCGATCGGAACTCACGTCCAAATTTTTTTTCGAAGGAACGGGAGACGTCGCTGCAGGTTGGAGGGGGACTTCCTCGGCCTGGTTCCATCCCTTCGATCGTGGCAAAACCCAGAGGAGGGGCTTTCCGGAGGGCATGCAGACCCTCATGTTGTCTCTTAGGACATGTTTTAATATTATATTCATGAGATAATAGTAATATTAAGTATATTAAAATTTTTATGATAAACATAGATTTTGTCATCACCAATATTAAAATGTTAATACTTAGAATAGTTTCAGTAGGAGCTCCCTTTTGTTCTCCAATCTTTATGGCCATTGTTCAGTAATCGATTGGCTTCCAGTCAAAGTTTTTTTGTTCTCCAACCAATATTTTCCCTGTCCTCTAATCGAATAAAAGTTGAGTATATTCGCTTGTGCTTTTGTCAGATTATTGGCAATGGTCGTCATTATCTGACCCCTTTGGCCTGTCAATTTTCCGGTGTAGACCCCTATGCCTGTCAAAACAACTCATACCTTTTTCGAAGATCGCGTTGTTGATTTGTGAAAAACCTTCAACTCATCATCCCATTCAATCATCTCCACTGGATCAGTATCTTGCTTTGACCTGCATGTTAGCCAGACATCCGGATCCCCTTGTTAGTATCGCCCCACTTGGAATTGTAACCCTTTTATAGCCTTGGTGGCCATCCTTCCAGCCAACCTTTTGTCTTTTGCTACTGGGAATAATTGAGAGTTAGAGCTTGGAGCCGTGCAGCTTCCTAGTAGTTTGGGCCTTTTAGCTTTCTTTTGAAGCTTTGGTTGGTTCCCCACACTAAAGTAGGCATAACCAATCCCTTCAATGACCCCTGTGGAAGTTTCTCTTTATCCTCTTAGTACAGTGCCATTTATGAACTTGCATGTTTGATTCAGAAACCTGATGTGAACCCTTTTTGGGTAACCTTTGAGAAACCTATGTCTGATTGTCTTAGTAAGGTACTTTGACCTCTCTCTCTTTGGGGTAGTTAGGACTCCTCATGGTTGACATCATGCATGAGGGGTCAGCCGTGACGACGGTTTCATCTCACAAATCAAACTTGGGTGGTTAGGCTCACTAAGTTGGGCATTAATTTGTTAGTATGTATGTATATGTAAACATCTTGCTTCGGCAAGTGGTTAACTATATGTTATTCATCCCCATGAGAGCTTTGTTGATGCCATTCGATTTGTATGAACTTGTCAGTTTGCCTACTGAGTTCCTTTAGAACTCATGCCTTTATTTGAACCCATTTCAGATTCTTCATCCTAAGAGGTTCCTTCATCAAGCCAACCTCCTTTGCTATGTGTGTACTTCAGGCTGGATGATCTGAAGGATAAACTATGATTAAGTTGTGGTCGTGCCATCTTTTGTATTAAGAATTTTTCCTGTCATGTAACTAATGAACAGACTATGGTATTATATCTATATTTTGTGTGCACTGATGTATGATGCAGAGAGCTAAACTTGATGTTTTTACCATGCACCACTTTTGTGATTGGTCTGCATAAGTATTTCATGCTGCACAGAAGACCTTCCTATAACAAAGTGTTTAAGATGCTTCCGTTTTGTGTAGGTGAGTGTCACCTCTTAACTGGCCGGGAGGGGTGTCACGTCACTACAGATGGTATCAGAGCCTTGGTTATGGGATAACGTCGATCTGTAATCGTTCACTTATTAAAATGTTAATAAGAATTAGAACATGTGTGCTTTTGGGTATTTATAACTTTTTGTTCTTAGGAACTAAGGGGTAGAAATTTCATTTGGAGGTGTTAGTCTCTAACTAAGTGGCTTTGATTCAGGAGTATGGACGGAAGAGGAAAAGTTTGGAAACTTCCAGTCATGAGGAACTCACTGTTGGAGTATCCTTTGGGGGAGCACAAGACACCCCAACTGGCGACCCCCAAGGAGCTTCTGGCACTCCCGACTTTACAGCATTTATGCAGTCGTTTCAAGGGTTTGTGTAGATCATTATGAGGAACCCTGGTACTCTCCAGCAAGATAGGGGAGCTGGGATATCACTGATAGAGAAATTCAAGAAAATGGGACCTTCGGATTTTATTGGAACTAGTCAATCGGAAGAAGTAGAAGGTTGGATTAGGAAAATGGAGAAGATTTTCAAAGCTATAAGATGTAAGCAGAGGAGGATAAGGCGACCCTGACCACCTATATGCTTCAAGATAGGGCTGCTGACTGGTGGCAATGCATGATGAGAAACATCTTCAAGGGTAGGACTGATGATATCCGTTGGGAGGAATTTTTGTAAATATTCTATGAGAAGTAAACGCCTCAACACATCAAGGACAAGAAAGAGCTAGAGTTTCTTCAGCTGGAGTAGAAGAGTTTGAGCGTATATGAATATGAAGCTATGTTCACCCGTTTGGAAAAATATGCACCCCACATATGTAGTGATGAAGTCATAAGAGTAAATAAAATTGTTAGAGGTTTGAAGCCTAGTGTGCGCAGTAGAGTGGCACCTATAGATCATCAGACTATGACTGCTACTTTGAGGATAACCTTTATAGTCGAAGCGGAATATGAGGAGTATGTCAAGGACAAAGGTGCCAGACCTGAGAAGAAAAGGAGCTTGCCTGAGAAGGACAAGGAGGAGAAGAAAAAGAAGCCTTTCATGGGGCACCCGAAAGGAGGAGGTAGTAAGAGATGGCCAATTTGTGTTCAGTGCAACAGAAGACACCCAGAGACTGAATGTTGGAAGACAACTGGGAGATGCTTTGGTTGTGGCCAGACATGATACATGGTTAAAGAGTGCCCCCAGCCTTAGCAACAACAAGCTCCAAAGCAACAACCTCGAGGGTAGGCCAAAGTTTTTTCCTTAACCAAGGAAGAAGCGAGAGAATCACCAACTATGGCTGAAGGTATTCTTCTAACTGAGGGAGTGCATGCCAGGATTTTATTTGATCTGGGGGCCACTCATTCTTTTATATCTCACAAATTTTCCAACTTGTTGAAAAAGGAAGTAGCTTTACTTGATGAGGGTATGACTCTTGACTGTCCCACTGGTCAGATAGCTACCCTCTCCTCAGCCATTCCCGGTATAAGTATAAGAATTGGGGACCATGAACTCCCTACCTGTCACGCCCCGACGTGGAATATCGGAATGCGAGGCAGTTGTAAGTAAACGGATACAGAGTAAGTACTAGACATCAAACCATTGCACAATGAATAATACTAAAGAAAATATTTCTCATTAATAACTTTCCAATGTCTAGTTACAACCACTAATATTAGAGCCGTTCTATAGGGCCCAATTACATTGAATATAAAGCAAAAGACTAAATTAAGACTCTATCATAGTACTAAGACGCTAGGGCACTCTCGACATCACTCCTGGTCGTTCCCGTCCTCTTGAGTGTATAGTTCATCCTCGGGCTCACCTGAGAACACAATGACAAATAACGCAGGGTGAGCGATAACGCCCAGTAGGACTTAAATCTCAATTGTCAAGCAGACTTTAAATGATAATGTATTAAAGGCAGAGAAACTAATGATAGAGCGAGAGAGTCAAGTAAAAGATACCAGAATAGTACATGATCGAAATAGCAAGACTTTCCAAATATAGACTTTCCAAGAATAGCACAAAAAATAGCAGGATGGCCATAGCACAATAGCACAAAGTATAGCAATAGCACAACGAGTATAGTGTAGCACTTTTTGTCAATAGACAACGAGAGAATATAGCACTTTTTGATTGTCATCAAATTAATCTAGATAGCATGGCACTTGGATGTAATGCCGACATCCTGATCATGTTAACTCCCATGGGCAAATAGCACCTTCGGGCGCTCCTCCCAGGACCAGATCGGGCCCTATTGCACTGGCATTGGTTATATTGTTTATCTCAGACAATCAGTCAATGGCCAATAGAGAATGCCAAGAAATAGATAAGAGTACTAGATGAATAGATGAGAGAGCATAGTGAATGAAAGACGAGAGAGTAGAGTATAGATAAGAACTAATGGCTATTGCACGTATCACGTCGAGTAAAATGAGCGATAGTAACAGTTGCACAACACGCGCACTTGGTGTTGGCAGTCAGGTGGAATTCACTACTTTTCCGCTGGCCATGTTACGCACAAGTCCAGAGGTCCGGCGTGATTCAAGATGAGAGTGAACTTCTAATGGCCGTTTGGATCGTAATGATCCCTAAAGGGTTTCATAGGCATTAGGGTACAACCAGCTCGTCAACCATGTGGGAATCCATGAACAGAGGAGACTTACGGAGGCCTTGAACAATGATTCACTAGTCCGGCGGATGGAATATCCAACGGAGAGTTCGTCCAAGTCAAGAGAGTGTGTATAGAAACAAGTGCTCGACGTTCTAGTGAAATTCTAGAACAGTGGAGCGTCGAGATCGGTGTTCCAAAACATCGCATGAATCGTAAAATAAAGCAATTTAATTCCATAATTTATCAGATATATTTAGTAACACGTTAATGCCAATTAAGCCATGTTTGGAAGGTTCAAAGTGTGTGCAAGTGTCATGAAATCATAGATGGAAATTAGTCGTGTGTATGTATTTTAAATCACATATAAATGTTCAATTTATATTAAGTGAAATTACTGCGGGTATAACATGGATTAAAGGGTATAAGCACAATAGGCAATTAGAGCATTGCAAATCAGGGGTTTTTCTGTAAAAATCCTGTGAACGCGACGCACCCCAGTAAGGGTCGCGACGGGTTCAGGGTAGATCGCGACAGGTGTTTAGATGGATCGCGACGGGTCGGTCATGACAGGTGGTCAGATCGCGACAAGGGCATGTAAGAGTCGTGACGGGTCGGTCAGGTCAGGCACACGGATCGCGACGGCACGGCCTGTCGCGTTCAAAACGCGACGTGCCTATCTATCATGACCAGACCCCAAAACGCAGCCTATCGGGCCATCGCGTTCTCAGGGCCTGCGCCTGAGTCCGACAGGAATCAGATAGGACTTTGGATTGCCGACCAATCTTAGTATATTTGATATAGGAGGATTTAGAAAATAAGAACAAATAGCACAGTCAATGAAAAATAATGAAACCAATTGCGTATTGATCTAGACATGCGTGAGTACTTACAGTAAATATGAATTTGATAACAGATATGTTTTAGACATGTTTTAATCAAATGAAACATGGAGTACAACAAACTGCAAATAGTGGAGATGCAAGAATTTATTCGCAAGATAGAGTAGATGAAAATTAGGGATTTTAGTGGCAAAAGATCCCTAACATCCGTCAGTATTTTCAGTAAAATTTTCGTGTCAAGTTATCAAGTGTACATGGGGAACAAGAATTTTGATGAGAGCTCGGGGTCAAGCAACTTGCAGAACTTCAAAAACCCATAACAAAATATTGGGTTGAAGGAAAATTACAAAATTTGAGGGCTTTGTTCATGATGATGGGAAAAACCTACAGTTAAATTTTCATAGTTTATGCTCGTGAGAATGCCTACCTTTCACGTTTTTCCTCTTCTACGGTTTGAAGATGAAGAACTCGGGAAGAAGCTTGGAAGATCCTTTCTCCCCACGATTTCTCCTCCTATTGGCCTCTCCTCCTGGTCCAGCAACCTCTTGGCATGAGCTAGGGCCGGCCATGAGGGTTTTAGAGAAGTATTTAAGCTTCTCCCCATTCCCTTTCTTAGTTTAAGTCTAATTCCCCTTTAATTTTGAGTTTCCTATTTTCCTCTCCCCTTTTTAAGCAAGAGATCTCCTAATTGGGTTGAGAGAGAGGGGATTTCGTGGCCAAGCAATTGGGGTAGGTATAAGATTCCAAATACAACTCAAATCACCTATTTTAATGCATTAAATACCCTCTTTTTATTTAAGTAACATTTTAGTTACGAATTTTGGATGTTGTTCTATTATTCCCTTTTTTAAAATCTCTATTTTAGCCCACTAATTTTTAATGGGTCCATTTAACAAAGCCCATTAATTCTTTTCTTTTAATGAGTTTTATTTAATTTTTTATTTGATTTTATAATTGCTTTATTATTTTTAAATTTTTATTTTTTTTCAAAACTCTAGGTTGCTACATCCTCTCCCTCTTAAAAATAATTTGGTCCCCAAATTCATATGATCATACGAGAGGAAATGTCTTACCGAAAAGATCGGAGTAGTTCCGTCTGATGACTCCTTCCGGTTCCCATGTGGCTTCTTCCACTCCGCGGTTATTCCATAAGACTTTAACCACGTGGATGGGACGGTTCCTGAACTGTTGAACCTTCCATTCCAGTATCTTGACTGGCTTCTCTTCGTATGTCACATCCTTGTTCAGCACCAACTTCTCGTGGCGAATGATGTGGGTAGGGTCATAGACATACCTCCTGAGCATGGAGACATGGAATACATTGTGTACACATGCCAGATCCGGTGGCAATGCCAGTCGGTATGCAACCTCACCAATCCTTTCGAGTACTTCAAACAGACCAATGAATCTAGGGCTGAGCTTTCCCTTTACACCGAATCTTTGAATGTCATGAGTAGGTGACACTTTTAGAAATACATGATCACCCACTTGAAATTCCAGATCTCGTCTTCTTTTGTCGGCATAGCTCTTTTTTTTGGACTGAGCAGTTTTAAGCCGGTCTCTAATCACTTGTATGTCCTTTGTGGTACGTTGCACCATGTCTGGGCCTAGCCATTGCTGTTCTCCAACCTCATTCCAACATGCAGGAGATCTACAATTCCTTCCGTAGAGCGCTTCGAACGGTGCCATCTTGATGCTCACCTGGTAACTGTTGTTATAAGCGAACTCAATCAGAGATAGTTGTTCATTCCAATATCCTTGGAAGTCTATAGTGCAAGCTCTCAACATGTCTTCCACTATTTGGTTGGTTCTTTCAGTTTGCCCATCTATTTGTGGATGGAACACGGTACTAAAGTTGAGTTTAGTACCCAGTGCACCTTGCAGTCCTTTCCAAAAATGAGATGTAAATCTCGGATCTCGATCCGAGACTATGGATGATGGAATTCCATGTAGTCTTACATTCTCCTTGATGTATAGGGCAGCTAGTACTTCTACTGACCACTTACTCTTTATAGCAAGGAAGTGAGCGGATTTCGTTAGCCGGTCCACAATGACCCATATGGCATCGAGTCCACCACGAGTCTTGGGTAACCCCATGATGAAGTCCATGCCAATTCTTTCCCATTTCCATTCCGGGATATCTAACGGTCTGAGCACACCGGCAGGGCGTATGTGTTCCGCTTTTACCTGTTGACAAGTGAGGCAGTGTGTGGCATGTTCAGCTACCTCTCTCTTCATGTTCGGCCACCAAAATGTTCTTTTCATGTCTCGATACATTTTGGTACCACCAGGATGAATGGTGTACTTCGTCTTGTGAGCTTCATCCATCAGTTTCCTCTTCAGTTCTTCATTGTCAGAAACACATGTCCTTCCTTGAAACACCAGTCTTCCATCCTCAGTCAATGCAAAATTCGGTCTTTCGGCTAAGTTTTCCTTGATGCGAACTAAGAATGGATCATTATCTTGTTGAGCTTTAATCTCTTCCAGAGAGTTGGATTGAATCTTGATATTGGCAACCAAGACTCGATCATCCCTATGTTCAATAGTCAAATCTAACCTTACGAATTGTTCCAATAATTGCATCTCGCTAAGGACTAGACTTGAAACATATGCCATTGGCTTCCTACTAAGAGCATCAGCCACAGCGTTTCCCTTGCCTGGATGGTATTGGATGTTGAAGTCGAAATCCTTCAGATATTCTAGTCATCTTCTCTGTCTCATGTTGAGTTCTTTCTAGGAGAATATGTACTTCAGACTTTTATGATCTGAATAGACAGTGAATTTCTCACCATACAAATAGTGCCTCCAGATCTTCAAGGCGAAGACCACGGCCGCCAACTCCAGATCATGCACGGGATAGTTGACTTCATGAGTCTTCAATTGTCGAGAAGAGTAGGCGATGACTTTCTCCTTTTGCATCAATACACACCCTAGCCCAATTCCCAAGGCATCGGTGTAGACAGAGAAACCTTCTCCCTCTATAGGTAGAGCGAGAATAGGTGTTGAGGTAAGACGGTCTTTAAGAGTTTGGAAACTTTTCTCACACTATTTACTCTAGGAGTAGGGATTCTCCTTTCGTGTCAGTCGCGTGAGAGGAACGGCGATCTTTGAGAAGTCCTTGATGAACCGCCCGTAATAGCCAGCCAGCCCCAAGAAACTTCTGATTTATGTGACATTGGTTGGTCTCTCCCAGTTGAGTACAGCTTCGACTTTGGAGGGATCAACAGAGATGCCGCCTTTAGAGATGACATGGCTTAAGAAGGACACTTCTTCGAGCCAGAATTCACACTTGCTTAGCTTTGCGTACAGCTTGTTCTCTCACAAGACTTGTAGTGCTATCTTCAGGTGTTATTCATGATCTTCTTTGGTCTTTGAATAAATGAGGATATCGTCGATGAAGACGACCACGAACTTATCGAGGTAGGGCCGATATATGCTATTCATGAGTTGCATAAAGGCTGCAGGAGCATTGGTTAGCCCAAAAGACATAACAACGAATTCATAGTGCCCGTACCTGCTCCTAAAAGCCGTCTTGAAGATATCGTCCTCCTTGATCCTCATTTGGTGATAGCCAGATCGAAGATCGATCTTGGATAAATATTGAGCTCCAGATATTTGGTCGAACAGTTCATCGACTCTGGGCAATGGGTACTTGTTCTTGATGGTGAGTTGATTGAGTTGTCGATAGTCGATGCAGAGCCTCATCGATCCATCCTTCTTCTTGACGAATAGCACAGGCGCTCCCCATGGGGAAGTACTTGGTCTGATGAACCCCTTTTCTAGTAGCTCCATCAGTTGCATCTTTAACTCTTTTAGCTCGGCAGGTGACATCCGGTACGGTTGACGCGATACCGGGGCAGCTCCAGGGATCAACTCTATGGCGAAGTTGACATCACGTTCCGGGGGAATCCCTGGCAGATCTTCAGAAAACACATCGGGGAAATCTTGAACTATGTGAATGTCTTCTATCTTAGAACCCTTCTTTTCCATAACTACGGCCGCAAGGAAAGCAATGCAACCTTTTCTTATCATGTTGTGGGCTTTTATGGCAGAGACTAGAGACATCCGTCTCTTATGTCTAATCCCCGAAAATGCCAATTTAGGAAAGTCACTAAACATCACTCTCCCTTTCTTACAATCGACGCTTGCCCCATAAGCGGACAACCAGTCGGCTCCCAAAATTACATCGTAGCCTTCCATGGGCATACACACCAGGTCGGCTTTTAAGTTATGGTCTTCGATCATTACGTCGGCAGATGGGACGTATTTGTTTAGTTTCTCCTTTTCTCCTAGTGGTGTTGTGACTGAGAATTCACATCCCATGGATGTAGGTTTGGTATTCAAGGTATCAGCTAAATTTTGAGATATAAATGAATGAGTAGCTCCAATATCGAATAGAACAAATGCTGATAAGGAGAAAACTTGTAAGGTACCTTCTACAACGCCTCCTTCCTATGTGGTTTCCTCATTGTGCAGGGCTTGCAGCTTTCCTTGTTTCTTAGGCGCATTAGGACGCCTCTCATGCTCTTTCAGTAGCGGGCACTTGGGAATGCGGTGCTCGCGGCTTCCGCAACGCAGCCATGCGCCGACTTTCCTCCATCATTCTTCAGCCGAGTGACCCGGCTTGTCACAGTGCTTGCAGTTGCCTTTAGTTGGAGTGTATGGGACTATAGCTTTGGGTTTCCTTTCTTGGCTGGGTACCTCCGTGATGTTGAAGGGACGCTTCTTGCCATTGGTAGGCTTAACAGATGACTGACTCGAGGTCATTTCTTTTTTCAGGAACTTCCCTTTGATACAGTCGGTGAAGTCCGTAGCATCTTCCAGCAGTTGAGCTTTCTTCACCATCTTGGCGTAGGTCTGGATGTCGAGAGGTGCCAATTGGGTAATATATTGAGGCTTAAGGCCGTTGAGGAAGCGCTTAGCCTTCATTCTCTCAGTGTTCACTAGGTGTGCAGCATAGTGCGCTAGCCTAGAAAATTGGGCTTTATACTCGGCCAAAGTCAGGTTCCTCTATTTCAGAGCAGCGAATTCCACAGCCTTCCTTTCTTGGACATGCTTGGAGAAGTACTTGGAGTTGAAAGCTTCTTTAAATTCGATTCAGGTGAATTGACCGTTCTCCCGAGTCGCTTCCACTGACTCCCACCAAGCGCGGGTGTCCTTCTCCAATTGAAATGTGGCTAGTAGCAGCTTATCCCCGGCTGCACATTGCATAACACGAAAAATTCTTTCTGTTTCCTTCAGCCAGTGCTCGGCTTCATCTGGATCCGTGGATCCACTGAACCTAGGCGGGTTCAGACTTCTGAAGTTACGATGCAGATCGCCTGCACTGGCACGATTACCCCCGCCTTGGGTAGCTTGCATGATGGCACGAGTCAACTCTTGGATGGTTTGTTGCATGCCCCTCATTTGAGCACGTTCAGCCGTCATCTTGATTGCTTAGTTCCTATAAAAATAACTTATTGTCATGATATTGATGTGAAATTTAATTCGTGCGTGTGCGAGTTTATTTTAGCTAGTTACCATTGGCTCTAACCACAACTCACATAGGTAGGATAATTGACTCTAATCGAGGCAGGTTAACCTAGATCATCCTATACTTAAGAATAACCTAGGCTCTGATACCACAAAACTGTCACGCCCCGATGTGGAATATCGGAATGCGAGGCAGTTGTAAGTAAACGGGTACAGAGTAAGTACTAGACATCAAACCATTGCACAATGAATAATACTAAAGAAAATATTTCTCATTAATAACTTTCCAATGTCTATTTACAACCACTAATATCAGAGCCGTTCTATAGGGCCCAATTACATTGAATATAAAGCAAAAGACTAAATTAAGACTCTATCATAGTACTAGGACGCTAGGGCACTCTCGACATCACTCCTGGTCGTTCCCGTCCTCTTGAGTGTATAGTTCATCCTCGGGCTCACCTGAGAACACAATGACAAATAACACAGGGTGAGCAATAACGCCCAGTAGGACTTAAATCTCAATAGTCAAGCAGACTTTAAAAGATTAATGTATTAAAGACAGAGTAACTAATGATAGAGCGAGAGAGTCAAGTAAAAGATAGCAGGATAGTACATGATCGAAATAGCAAGACTTTCCAAATATAGACTTTCCAAGAATAGCACAAAAAATAGCAGGATGGCCATAGCACAATAGCACAAAGTATAGCAATAGCACAACGAGTATAGTATAACACTTTTTGTCAA
The DNA here is from genome assembly GCA_014218235.1 of Colocasia esculenta. Lineage (NCBI taxonomy): Eukaryota > Viridiplantae > Streptophyta > Magnoliopsida > Alismatales > Araceae > Colocasia > Colocasia esculenta. The sequence goes on along the minus strand of CM024757.1, from coordinate 18,513,337 downwards.
TAGACAACGAGAGAATATAACACTTTTTGATTGTCATCAGATTAATCTAGATAGCATGGCACTTGGATGTAATGCTGACATCCTGATCATGTTAACTCCCATGGGCAAATGGCACCTTCGGGCGCTCCTCCCAGGACCAGATCGGGCCCTATTGCGTTGGCATTGGTTATATTGTTTATCTTAGACAATCAGTCAATGGCCAATAGAGAGTGCCAAGAAATAGATAAGAGTACTAGATGAATAGATGAGAGCAGAGTAAATGTGAAAAGACGAGAGAGTAGAGTATAGATGAGAACTAATGGTTATTGCACGTATCACGTCGAGTAAAACGAGCGATAGTAATAGTTGTACAACACGCGCACTTGGTGTTGGCAGTCAGGTGGAATTCACTACTTTTCCGCTGGCCATGTTACGTACAGGTCCAGAGGTCCGGCGTAATTCAAGATGAGAGTGAACTTCTAATGGCCGTTTGGATTGTAATGATCCCTAAAGGGTTTCATAGGCATTAGGGTACAATCAGCTCGTCGACCATGTGGGAATCCATGGACAGAGGAGACTTACGGAGGCCTTGAACAATGATTCACTAGTCCGGTGGATGGAATATTCGACAGAGAGTTCGTCCAAGTCAAGAGAGTGTGTATAGAAACAAGTGCTCGACATTCTAGAGAAATTCTAGAACAGTGGAGCGTCGAGATCGGTGTTCCAAAACATCGCACGAATCGTAAAATAAAGCAATTTAATTCCATAATTTACCAGATATATTTAGTAACATGTTAATGCCAATTAAGCCATGTTTGGAAGGTTCAAAGTGTGTGCATGTGTCATGAAATCATAGATGGAAATTAGTCGTGTGTATGTATTTTAAATCACATATAAATGTTCAATTTATATTAAGTGAAATTATTGCGGGTATAACATGGATTAAAGGGTATAAGCACAATAGGCAATTAGAGCATTGCAAATCAGGGGTTTTTCTGCAAAAATCCTGTGAATGCGACGCACCCCAGTAAGGGTCGCGATGGGTTCAGGGTAGATCGCGACAAGTGTTTAGATGGATCGCGACGGGTCGGTCATGATAGGTGGTCAGATCGCGACAGGGGCATATAAGGGTCGCGACGGGTCGGTCAGGTCAGGCACACGGATCGCGACGGCACGGCCTGTTGCGTTCAGAACGCGACGTGCCTGTCTGTCACGACTAGAACCCAGAATGCGGCCTATCGGGCCATCGCGTTCTCAGGGCCTGCGCCTGAGTCCGACAGGAATCAGACAGGACTTTGGATTGCGGGCCAATCTTAGTATATTTGATACATGAGGCTTTAGAAAATAAGAACAAATAGCACAGTCGATGAAAAATAATGAAACCAATTGCGTATTGATCTAGACATGCGTGAGTACTTACACTAAATAGGAATTTGATAACGGATATGTTTTAGATAGGTTTTAATCAAATGAAACATGGAGTACAACAAACTGCGAACAGTGGAGATGCAAGAATTTATTCCCAAGATAGAGTAGATGAAAATTAGGGATTTTAGAGGCAAAAGATCCCTAACAGCCGTCAGTATTTCCTGTAAAATTTTCGTGTCATGTTATCAAGTGTACATGGGGAACAAGAATTTTGATGAGAGCTCGGGGTCAAGCAACTTGCAGAACTTTGAGAATCCATAACAAAAGATTGGGTCAAAGGAAAATTACAAAATTTGAGGGCTTTGTTCATGATGATGGGAAAAACCTACAGTTAAATTTTCATAGTTTATGCTCGTGAGAATGCTTACCTTTCACATTTTTCCTCTTCTAGGGTTTGAAGATGAAGAACTCGGGAAGAAGCTTGGAAGATCCTTTCTCCCCTTGATTTCTCCTCCTCTTGGCCTCTCCTCCTAGTCCAGCAACCTCTTGGCATGAGCTAGGGCTGGTCTTGAGGGTTTTAGAGAAGTATTTAAGCTTCTCCCCATTCCCTTTCCTAGTTTAAGTCTAATTCCCCTTTAATTCCGAGTTTCCTATTTTCCTCTCCCCTTTTTAAGCAAGAGATCTCCTAATTCGGTTGAGAGAGAGGGGATTTCGTGGCCAAGCAATTAGGGTAGGTTTAGGATTCCAAATCCAACTCAAATCACCTATTTTAATACATTAAATACCCTCTTTTTATTTAAGTAACATTTTAGTTACGAATTTTGGATGTTTTTCTATTATTCCCTTTTTTAAAATCTCAATTTTAGCCCACTAATTTCTAATGGGTCCATTTAACAAAGCCCATTAATTCTTTTCTTTTAATGAGTTTTATTTAATTTCCTTTTATTTGATTTTCTAATTGCTTTTATTTTTTTCAAAAATGCAGGTTGCTACACTACCTATGTGTACATAATTGATATGCAAGATTATGATCCGATTCTGGGAATGGACTGATTAGCTAATCATTTTGCAGAGCTAGATTGTCGAAATAAGACTCTGACGTTTAAGAAACCTGAAGTAAAAGGTTTAGTTACCGATGTCCTAAGAGTTGCAGCCCCAAGAACTTAATATCAGCCCTTAAGGCCATGAAATGATTAAGAAGTGGGTGTCAGGGGTACCTGACTTGTGTGCTTTCAATTCCCTCTAAGAATAAACAGAAATCTATCTGGGACATAAAAGTTGTAAACGAATTTCCTAATATTTTTCCTGATAATTTTCCAGGCCTTCCTCCTCATAGAGAGATTGACTTCTCTATTGAACTCATGCCGGGTACCTTGCCAATGTCTATAGCTCCCTATAGATTAGCACCGGTTGAGCTTGCAGAATTAAAGAAGCAATTGCAAGAGTTGATAGATTTGGGTTACATCAGGCCTTGTGTGTCACCTTGGGGAGCCTCGGTCTTGTTTGTCAGGAAGAAAGATGGATCCCTTAGGTTGTGTATATATTACAGAAAGTTAAATCAAGTAACTATGAAAAACAAGTACCCGTTACCTAGAATTGATGATCTGTTTTGTCGGCCCTCTTGATATGGCAGCAAGACTAACCTAGAGAAGGGGGTGAATAGAAAATCTAAAAACTGAAACAAAAATTCACCACTTGAAAATGTTTAGTTAGTATAGATAAACGTGTGCAATGGAAGTAAAGAGCGTGGAAGCAAGCACACAGGGAACATAGAAATTTATCCTGGTTAGGCCCTTCCAAATGAAAGTCTTACGTCTAACCCGCAAGCAAACTCTTGGGATTTCACTAATCACCAAGTTAAACTTGGTCTTCTCTTAAATAAGGGGCATACAATACCCAACACCCCAGCTGGTCTTCTTCTCTTTCCCGAGCAAGAAGATAGCCCACTTCTTTTACAGGCTCAGAAGCAAACCTGCTGGAAAAAACCCCAGCATAGTTACATCACCAGAGACAAGCTGGTCTTCTTCTATTTCCGGGCAAGAAGGCAACCCACTGTTTCACCTCAGCTAGGTGCTTCTTTCACGAGCTCAGAAGTAACTCACTGGTACTCGCCCCCAGTAGGTCTTCCCTTCAAACAAGGGGAACAGTGGTATAGACCCCAAATGGTCACCACCAGGTAAGGGGTAGACCTCTCCGAACCTCCTCCCTACTGTGGTTGGAAACGAGACTCCCTCTCTAAGGCGGTAGCTCTGGCCACTACTAATGCCAAGGTGTCACAAAGGTGGCCAGCCATGGACCACCTCAACTCCGATCGTAACCCACTAATGAACCGCTTAGTGCGAGCTTGCTCACTAGTGGCTACGTGAGGGACATGTCGCAAAAGCTATACAAACCTCTTGTGGTACTGTGTCACATTTTGCTCTCCTCGTGCCAACTCATGGAACTGGTCCCTCCTCTCACGACATGCGTAGTCGGGGAAGTACTCGCCGTGAAAGACCTCTAATAACTGCTCCCAAGCTATCTGGTCAAGCTTCTTACTCTAAAAACTAGTCTGCCTCACTGTCCTCCACCACTCGTGGGCTAACCCCTTCAATTGATAAACTGCAAGTCGGACCTAATCCTGCTCTGCACAGTCCATGGTATCGAAAGTACGTTTGAGCTCATGGATCCAGCTCTCTGCTCGGTCAGGATCGTAGTCGCCGTAGAAAGTCGGAGGCCGAAGACAAAGGAACCTCTCCAGAAGTGTCGTGCGGTCCTCAGGTGCTACTGCCACGACTGAAGTTTGCTGCCGTACCACTGGAGGTACCTCTGGCTATACTGGTACTGCCTTCGGATCTAACTAGTGGCTGCTCGATCATCTAGTGCCATCTTTGCGAACTGATAACCTCTTGCTTGCATCTGCTAGTGTTGCCAAAAGGCCTAGAACATAGCTCTCCACCACTACTCCATAACCTCTGGAGGTGTGGGGGTGGGTACCACTGTTGCTGCTGTGCTCCCTGCTACAACGGGACACCCTGCTGGTCATCCTGCTGTGGCTGAGTATCTATCGGTGCGTGCTCGGCTACAACTGACTCAACCGACGTGACGTCCGGATGCTCCATCAACTCTCTGAACTGCTTGCATCTACGCGGAGCCATGTCCTGCGACCCAACTATTAATCAAGTTAACAGATTTACCTGGCCACTAGAATTGTTACTTGTACTTCCTATGGGACTTTGCGTTGTCACTTAGTTCCATCACAAGTCTTAATAGACCCCTTGCTCTAATACCACTGTAACAGCCCCGACGCCCGGACCCCTGGCTCCCACTAGGAATCCGACCATCGACATCGCCGCCCACGGATCCGAAGACCCGGAAGGGCTAACAGACTAGTCTAACAAGATATGTAATGGAAGTAAGCAACAGAAACAAGCACTAAAAATGTACTAACAAGTGAAGGAAAAGCGTCCAACACAAAGTATGAGTCTAGTACAGTCCCAAGCAACAAAGTACAAGTGCAGAAAGAAAGGGAATAACAAATCCCTTAGGGGCATACCCTGAGGGTGATGAGACAAGTACAAAGGGAACACTGCTCAACGAGGGCACCGTGAATGAGCTTTACGGAGAAGCCTAGTAGGGACTACCAATATCCCACTGGTTCTAACAAGCAGAAAAGATATATGTTTATAACTAAAGTTAAGAAAGCAATCTATTCTACTAACAGAGTAAAATGAGGAAGCGGAAAGTAACTACACGACCATCAGTCTAAACACGTCAGGACCGAAAACCCGTGTAAACCATGTCACTGGGACGAACCCCAAGGCTGCAAACATAGACAGAGAACCACTGTCTGGACAAAGACACTAGCCACCGAACAACTACCACTAATCAACCGGTCAGGTGCGCCATGCACCTTACCCTCGATCATCAGTCCGTGTCTACCACCTTCTGTCGGAGTGAGATGCGGAACTAAAAGTAACCACACAACTGCTGTAGTCTGGCCGGACTACGGTCCCACGCCTGACCCCTCTACATGGTACCGGAACCACTTAGAGTGAGGTAGTGAGAAGGACTAGCTGATCTATGCCGGAAGAATGCCTAAACCACCTTGGCGTCCCAGACTTAGCTAAGAGAGCTCTACAAAGGACTCTATGTCGTTGCCCGCATCGTTTTCCCCTTAGCTGTAGAGTCCGTAATGCGAGCACTCCCGCCACCAAGAGAACTCCCTCAACCGATATGCGGGGACGGGGGGTCCAGGTAACAGTAACAACCTCTCAACGAACAATCTCACAAGTGCCTAACACTGAGCGAATGACTAGTGTAGGACCGTGCTAGAAACAACACATATGCCAAGAAACAGAGACGCAATGGAAAGGAAACTCCGAACAGGTCACTAGTCAATCTCTGTCTGAGAAGGTGATAGGGTCACTGTCGCTTTCTCAGAGGAGTTGACACAAGGGTTGTCGCCTTCTGAAGGCGACACCCAGTCGGTCATGACCTGGGTCTGAAGGCGACGTGGGGAGCATCGCGATCTGGGTCGGACCTTGTCGCGACCACAGACAGAGGTTTGGGTGCCCACCTGAGACCTCCCACAACCCCACAGGTAAACCAGGTCATAAGGCGACGGCCACCCTGTCGTGACTAGAATGCGACAGGGTGAGCGTCGCTACCTGACCAGAAGGCGATGGGGCGACAGGTCGCGTTCTGGATCATGATAGGAATCTTGTCGCGACCATAGACAGAGACCGGGGCACCAACCTGAGGCCTCATAAAAGGCCCAAAAACACAAGTTTGGTGTGCACAGAGGGAGGGGAGCATGGAGAACGATGTAAACACATGCTAGGAACACAAACCACCTTCATCCACACCCATGCATGCCAATGTGAAGGATCTACACTCATAAAACCTCACATGCACACATGATGTCTCTCAATACCCCAACCCCAAACAAGCTCAAGAATACCACATGCAAACACACATACACCTAGCATGCATTCTACAAGGCTTGGATAAGGGATGGAGGCCCTAGCATGATAGAACTAGGGGGAAAGATAAAAGGTCCCTACCTCAACTAGAAGATCCAACCCGTTGGGGTCTTCTTGTGTGCATTACCAGCTCCTCCTCGCTCCAAGCTCCATGCTAATGCCATCCACAAGCAAAGATCATCCTCCTACACGTCGGAGAAGATGATCACCACCATGAAGAGGAGAGCGTCACACCAGAGAGGACACCATGTCGGGAAGAACACTCCTCACACCACCAACACCCTTACACACTCCCCATGGAGGGAACACACACAGAGGGGGTCGGAGGAAGGAAGGAGGAAGGAAGAAGGGGAAGAAATGGGGAGATCTGCTGGCATTGCACAAATAAGCCACGGATCTGAGAACGCGACAACCAACCTGTTACGTTCACTTACTGAACGAGACAGCTAACCTGTCGCGACCTCAACGCCATGGTCAGACTTGACCATCGGACCCACCACGTGTCACCCTCATAGGCCTGACACCATGAACGCGACACCTGACATGTTGCCTTCATCTGACAGTGCCTCGTCATGTGTCCCAACTATCTCAACAGCATGGCGACAAAAATTGCATGCTGCAATTAGAGGAAGAACGCAACGACATGCCTGTCGCGTTCCCAACAAGAATGCGACAGCCATCCCGTTGCCTTCAGAAGGCGATGGCCCGATACGTTGATACCTTCAGTAGAAGGTGGTTGACCAAGGAAGGAAGGGATGTTACATTGTATCTATGTTTTGTGTGCACTGATGTATGGTGCATAGAGCTAAACTTGATGTTTTTACCATGCACCGCTCTTGTGATTGGTCTGCATAAGTATTTCATGCAGCACAGGAGATCTTCCCATAACAGAGTGTGTAAGATGCTTCCGTTTTGTGTGGGTGAGTGTCACCTCTTAACCGGTCGCGAGGAGTGTCATGTCACTACAGTATTATAATCTACCTCTCTTATATAAGCGACGTCCTCATCACTAGGCACATATAGCACATAGTCAAACCCCTAGTTAGGTAGGATTCTAGAGGTGGCCCCCACAGGCTCAAAAGATGGCTCCTGTTATGTAACACTTTGTGCCATTCTGGCCCCAAGAGATGGCTCCCATAGCATAGCACTTTGTCATGTGTGGCAATTAATTCCTACACTTCCGACTGGATAAGGCTCTGATACCCTTTGTGACGACCTAACCAACTAACTGACCCAACAACCATGCTAGTTGGTAAACTTCTCAGAAAGGACACCTATCCTGAGACTTCTCCTCAACTAAACATGCTTAACTTCGAAGTTCTTTTCCTACTCAAGCTTCAAAAATGACTAGTCCGAGTTGTTGGTAATTTGTTGATTTAGTCCATTTAACATATTCTTATATGGAGTATCACAATGATACCACCTTCTGTGGTGTAACACCCCTCCCAATGGTTAAGAGGTGACACACGCACACAGACGAAAATATCCTAAACACTTTTGTTATAGGGTGGAATTCTACACTGCATGTAATATAATAGCAGACCAGTCGTGTGGACGAAGCGTGGTACAAATACTAAATATAAACCTCAACTTGCAAATTAAATCTCATACATATCGAAGTACAAGTACCATAATTTTTTAATTAGATATAGGTCCAAAAGGGGCAGAGTACAAAAGATGATATATTCACATTTTAAACACAAAATCCCTCCAGCTCTTCCAAGCTCGAAGCACTACAGCAGCTAAGGAGGTTGGCCTCGAGACGATGATCACATCAGGATGAAAGATCTGGAAATGTGTTCAAAACAAAAGCATGAGTTTGAAAAGAACTTAGTAGACAAAACCAAACATGGAGATCTAAAATTAATGTGCATGAAGTATATCACGGCTTATAAAGGAGTAGAAGCGTAAAAGCTTATACAAAGAGCACACATATCATGTTGGCTTTTCGGATCTCAAGTGCAACATGATGGCATATAACAGATTTTGAACGTAATAGAACGACAAGTATCTGAATTCAAATACATAAAAATGGCTTCATCAACTCTCTTATGAGGATGCATATCATATAACTGACCACTCGTCAAAGTAGGATGCAAACATATATATACATATAACTAAACTTTGCCCAACGAACTGAGACTAACCACCTACTTTTGAGTAGGATGCTAACAACCCACATTTAGAATTGTGGGATGAAACTGTCATTACAACCAACAACTCATGTATGATGCCAACCATGAGATAACCACCCCAGAGAGAGAGAGAGAGTACAACTTATCTTGCCAATAACATCAGAACATGGGATACAAGAGTGCTGGAAGCATGTTCAAAGGAGTTAAAAAGGTTTCATAAGGGCAAAGAATGAATTGGTCATGCCTACCTTTCCAATTGAAGAACCTAGCCTAGAGCTCCTTCGAGACGACTTGGAGCCTACTCCACCAGGACGTCTCTTCGACCCCAAGCTTAGGCCTTCAACTTTCCCTTCGTATTCGATGAATCCTAAACTTGATGTTATGTGATTGATTTCCACTTTGACTCTAGTTGGTCACCCATCCTTAGACTGCTCCTAACTGAACATGCTTAACTTCGTAGTTCTTTTCTGCTTGAGTTCCGAAAATGACTAGTCCGAGTTGTTGGTAGTCTGTTGATTTAGTCCATTTAACATATTCTTATATAGAATATTACATATGTCGTTTGAAATAATTTGGAACATTTCTTGATTACCAATGTCAATTTGAGGTTCTCAACAATAAAGTATTAGGAGTTAGTGAGGAACATTTGTTAGGAATTTTTCTTATTGGATTATAGGAAGAATTATCTTGTAAGGTGTGCTCTTTTGGAATTGGTTACAATTTGAAAGAACAAAATTTCCTTGAGGTGAAAGGCCCGTTCATTTCAATTTTACCGCACTATCATTTAGCCAAAATCTCATTTCCATGAATGAGCAGCCACCATTACTACCTAAACCATCTTTGCCTCCTATTTAAAAGCTTACTAATCAACAAATTCAAGAAAGGAGGGCAAAGGGATTTTGTTATAATTATGCTGAAAAATGGATTTTGGGACAAAGTGTCAGACTCATAAGCTTCTTTTGTTGCATCTTATTCATGATATTTCAGAATATGAAACTGTTGATTCAGAGATTGTAGTTCTTCGTGATAAAAATTCATTATTGATTAAACTATCTTTATCTTCTTAAAGTATTCCTCATTTAGCCTCTCCTAGTATAGTAAAGTTGATTGGCCATATTGGAGCTATGCTTGTGATCGTTCTTATGGATAACGTAGCACACATAACTTCTTAGATCCTAGAGTGGCTAAGAAGTTGGGCCTTTCAATTACTTCATTAGGCTCTCATCAAGTTAAAACTATTACGGCACATGAGGAATAGCCTAGTTGGTGTGCACCAAGAGATTGTGAGTTTTATTCTCACTAAGAGCAAGTTTTCTAAAGATTTTTAAAAGATTTATTTCTAAAAATTTCTCTAGGCTTGGGGCATGGGTTGGTAGGAGGGGTCCTAGGTATTGAACTCAGGATCTTTCGATGGTGGTTTTGTACAAGACCAGTGACTTAGCCCACCGAGTTGAACAAAAATAAAGTTAAAATTACTACGAGTTTACAAATTCATTCTCAATGTTGGTGTTTAGGTGTGACTGTAAAACTGTCAACAATTTCTTTTACATTGGATTTTCAAATTTTTATCACTGGGCAGTGTGGATGTGGTCTTGGGTACCACATGGATGCACTTCTAGGGGATATCACTTTCAATGTCCCCAAGATGTCTATGCAATTTGTTCTCAATGGTCAAGATTTTGTGCTGCAAGGAGTCTTAGACTCTAACATTACCATAGCTTCTGCAAAACAATTCTCCCATGACCTTTCCAAAGCTTGATCTTTATGCATTGTAATTTATTCACTAGAGTTGGCCTCTTCTTCCATTACTTCTTCTTTGCAATTTTCCTTTGATCAGTATCCTTTTGATCTAGCCTCCATCATATAGCATTATTCTTTGGCTTTTTCTGAACCAAGAGGCTTATTTCCTAGCCGTTCCATTGATTATATTATTCCTTTCATGGATGAATCTATAACCATATCCCAACCCTCTTATAAACACTCTCATTTCAAAAGGATATCATTGAACAATAAGTCAAAGACCTTTTGTCCCAAACTCACATCCAGTCTAGCAATAGTCTCTTTCTGCTTTTGTACTTCTTGTTTAAAAGTGTGATGGGTCATGGAGAATGTGCCTTCACTACCGAGCATTAAATCAGCATACTATCAAGAACAAATATCCAATTTCTTTAGTGGATGATTTATTGGATGAGTTGTATGGTGCTGAATTCTATTCTAAGTTGGATCTTCAGTTTGGTTATCTTCAAATTTGTATGCATCCAAGAGACATTTATAAGACGACATTCCAAACCCATGTGGGTCGTTATGAATTATAGGTGATGCCCTATAGATTATCAAATGTTCCATCCACATTTCACAATCTCATGAATGATACCTTCAAGCATTGTATTTGACAGTTTGTACTTATTTTTATGGACGATATACTAGTTTATAGTACTAGTTGGGAAGTACATTTTTTGCATCACCAACAAGTATTACAAGTACTCTTTGATAATCATTTATATGCTAAGATTTCAAAGTGTTCCATTAGAGTTACTGAAATTGATTATTTAGAGCACATCATTTTTGAAAATGGTGTTTCTATGGATGCCTCCAAAACACAATCAATTGTGGATTGGCCAATACCTAAATCTTTGAAAGTCTTAAGAGGATTTTTGGGATTGCCTAGATACTATTGAAAATTCATCAATAATTATGGTTCTATAGATACTCCTTTAACTCAACTTTTAAAGGACACTTTTTTATGGTCTCCATCCATTGATACTGCTTTTGTTAAGCTTAAACATATTATGTCATCTTCTGCACATATTCTGGCCTTACCACATTTTTAGAATCAATTTATTCTTGAATGTGATGCTAGTGGCATTGGGATGGGTGTCATCCTTAGGCAACAAGATAGACCAGTTGCTTATCTTAGTAAGACATTTTTGTCAGACCAGTGGGTTTATTTGCATATGAAAAGGAAATGAAAGCCATTATCTTTGTTCTTCGAAAATGATGTCCATATTTGTTGGGCAAGAAGTTTGTAATTTGAATAGATCATCAGAGTTAGGGCTGTCAAATGGGTCTGAATGGGTCTAATATGTTCATGCCCAATTAAGACCCAATAGTGTTAAGTAAGGTATATACCCATACCCTATAACTTCTCACAAGGATATATCCATACCCATTTTTTGATTATTTTTAAAGAATGGGCATGGGTCTCAAACTTAAACCCATAATGATAACTTTTATTTCATATAGAATTTTTAATCCCAGTTGCACATATAGAATATGAAGATGATACAACATTTTGAATCCCGATCTAGATCCATATCTTATGTGTAACGTATAAATTACTTCTTTAAATATAATAATTTTTTTTAAAAATTAAAAATAAAAATCAAGTACATTAAACACAACATTTTGAATTTAGATCTGGATCTAAATATTGCCTGTAGCTTAATTGCTTCATTAAATACAATAAAAATTCTAAAAAAATCAAATACACTAAACACAATATTTTAGATCCAGATTTATAACTTAATTACTTTTTTAAATACAATGAAAAATTCTAAAAAAAATAAAAAATCAAGTGCAGTAAACACACATTTTGGATCCAGATCGTCCGACAAGGTCTCCTCTGCAGCCGTCTGATGAACTCCTTTAGATTCAACCGTCTGATCAACTAGAAGTCCATCCGATCCGTCCACTTTAGGGATGGGCAGGGAGATCTCAGCCGTCGGTTCAGCTGAAAGGGCGGCCTGTTCTGTCTCTCTCCCCCCCCCCCAGCAACAGCCACAGGAATCAACACTTCTACCACCCCCTCGTCCGCTGGAGCCTCGCCCCCTGCGCCGTCTTCTCCTGCGGAGGACACGTCTGCGAGAAGCACACCATCGTCCGCAGCTGCCATCGGAGAAGGAAAGAAATCAGAGAAAATGGTGGAAAGGGCACAAGAACGGCGGGCGGAGAAGCCCCCCCACCCCCCCTAAAAAAAAGCCATACCTTTCCTGTAGTTCTTCTGGTTCGCAGCGGTGGTTCTTGTCCGAGCTGTTGTCCCCGTCTCGGCGGCTTTGTCACGCCCCGACGCAGAATATCGGAGCGCGAAGGCAGTTGCAAGAAAAAGGTATAGAGCGTATGCTAGACATCAAACCATTGCACATTGAATAATACTAAAGCAAATCTTTCTCATTAATAACTTTTCAAATGTCTAGTTACAACCACTAATATCAGAGCCATTCTATAGAGCCCAATTACATTGCAATAAAAGGAAATAACTAACTACAACTCTAAGATAACACAATGACTCGAGGGTACTCCTGGCTTCACTCTTGGTCATCCCCTTCCTCGTGAGTGTATGTGTCATCCTCGGTCTCACCTGAGAACACAACATCAAATAACGTAGGGTGAGCGATAACGCCCAGTAGGACTTAAATCTCAGGCTCAAGCAGGTTTTAAATAATTAACGCATTTAATGACAGAGTATCTAAACATAGCAGGTACAAGAGAGTCAAAATATAGTAAGAGATAGCACACAGGTAACAGGATAGCACAATAGTACGAGATCGAGTATAGTTTCCAAAAATAGCACAAGTATCGAGTATAGCACGAATAGCAGGATGGCCATAGCACAACTAGCACAAGTATAATAATAACACGATGAGTATAGCACTTGTTTGTCATTCTAGACATCGAGAGAGTATAGCACGTTTTGTGTTTTGATTGTCATATAGATAGTCGAGATAGATAGCACTTGAGTGTAATGCCAAACACTCTGATCATTCAACTCCCATGGGCACTAGCACTTTCGGGCGCACATCCCAGGACCAGATTGGGCCCTTTATATATTGCCAGACATTGGTTATATTGTTTATCTTTAGACAATCAGTCAATGGCCAATATAGAGTACCAAGAAGTAGATGAGAGCACTAGATGAATAGACGAGATAGTAGAGAGAACGTGAATAGACGAGCGAGTAGAGTACAGATGAGAGCTAGTGGTCATTGCACATAACGCGACGAGTAAACATGCGATAGTAACAGTTGCACAACACGCGCACTTGGTGTTGGCAGTCAGGTGAAACTCACGACCTAACCACTGGCCATGTTAAGCACAAGTCCAGAGGTCCGACGTGATTCAAGGAAAGAGCGAACTTCTAATAGTTGTTTGAATCATATCGATCCCTAAAGGTGTAATGGGTGTTAGGGTACAACCGGCTCGTCGACCATGTGGGAATCCATGATCAGAGGAGACTTACGGAGGCCTTGTGCAAGGGTTCACTAGTCCGGCGAAAGGAATATCCGACGGAGAGTTCACCACAAGCCAAGTAAAGTGTGTATATAAAAACAGGTGCTCAACGTTCTAGAGGAATTCTAGAACAGTGGAGCGTCGTTATCGGTATATAAACAACGCTAGAAACGAATACAAGTCCTTTAAAATAGGACAATTAATATGCTTTATTGCAATAAATTACCATATACATTATGAGATATTTTATGCCAGATTTCAGCCATATATGGATGGTTCATGTGTGTGCATGTGTAAGAGAAATCATAGATAGAAAAGAAGTCGTGAATATGTGATTTAAAGCATTCAATATGGCTCCATTTTAAAACAGGTGTTTTTACTGTGTGTGTGACTGTTAAAAAGGCGTAAGAATATTTTAGAAAGTGAGAGCAATAAATTTTATGGGTTTTCATCAAAAATCCTATGAAAGCGATGTAGGCCAGTAAGGGTCGCGACAGGGGCAGGGCAGATCGCGACAGTGGCTTGTACAGGTCGCGACAGGCAGGTCGGTTCGAGCAGACAGGTCGCGACAGGGTTGCATGAGGGTCGCGACAGCCTGGTCAGCAGATCGCGACGACATGCACTGTCGCGATCATATCGTGACAGAACGCTCTATCGCGATGGCCCTTGTGAATGCGGCCTATCGAGCCGTCGCGTTCACAAGGTTTGCGCCTGAGCCTGACAGAGTTCTGATCTGTCTTGGATTGCGGTCCAGAAACTTGCCCTTTTGACATAGGGTAGTTCAGAAATCCATAACTAATTGTATACGCCATGAAAAATCATGAAACCAGTTTTGAATTGATCTAGACATGCAAGGGTATTTCCAGTAATTAGGAATTTGGAAATAATCATGGTATCGACATAGTTCTACCAAGTTGAACAAGAAGCAACCTGATTCCAGGTGCAGCAGAGATGAATGATTTAATTCGAGTAACATGCTTGATAAAAATTAGGACTTTTAGGGGCAAAAGATCCCTAACAACAAGTAGTATCTACAGTAAAATTTTTGTAGCATGGGAACAAGTGTACATGGAGATCTGATTTAAACATGATGACTCGGGGTTATCATGTATGCAGAACTTCAAAAATCAAGAACAAAAGATTGGCTCGATGAAAAATTATGAAACAAGAGGACTTTTGTTCCTGGTGATTGGAACTACCTATAGACGGATTTGATTTGGTTTTGCTTGTGAGAATGCCTACCTTTGACTCGATTTATCTTCTAGGGCTTAGAACTCCAAGAACGAGGAAGAAGCTCCAAGAACTCCTTCTCCCCACGAGATTCTCTCCTCCTTGGCCTCTTCTCCACGCCCAACAACCTTTAGCAACGAGCTAGGGTCGGCCAAGAGGGTTTAAGAGATGTATTTATGCATGTATGGGTTCCTATTCCTACTTCTATTCTAATTGCTCTTTAATTATGAGATTTCCTAACTCCACCTTTCCTCTCTTGCTTTCCAATCTCTAATTGGGTTAGGATAGTATCTAAATTCGTGCTAGACTATATGGGGTAGGTTTAGGAATCCTATTCCAACTCTAATTACCACTTTTTTTGCTTTAATAATCCCTTTCCAATTAGGAGATAATTAAACTCCGAATTTAGGGTATTTTCTCTATTATTCCTCTTTTTAAAATCTCTATTTTAGCCCACTAATTTGTAATGGGTCAATATAGCAAAGCACATTACCTCTTTTCTTTTAATGGGTTTTATTTAATTCTCTCTTATTTGATTTCCTACATCTTCCTTTTATTTGATTTCCTAATTAAATAATATAAATATTTAAAATTTTATTTTCCCAAAAATTTAGGGTTGCTATAGGCTTCCTTCACGACGGCCCTCCTCGTCTTGTAACGGGTCGACCTCGCCCCGCTCGCCTGCTCCGGGGCCTGCGCCGCACTGGCTCCTCCCCTCCGAGTCAACGCCCTCCGCGGCGTGGTCGACCCGAATGTCTAGGGGCCCGCCGGGGCGCCCTCTTCTTCTTCCTTCTTGGCCACTTCCTCCGCTTCCAGTTTGGCGACCTAGTTCGCGGCTCGCCGGCCGCGGGTGAGGCAGCGTCGTCGGCGATGGGGGAGGCAGCAACATCATCGGCGATGGGGGGAGGCAGCAGCATCATCGGCGATGGGGGAGGCAGAAGCATCGTCAGACGACTTTTGGAGGGGATCGATGTAGGTGTTCTAAGAATGCAAAGCATACCATTCTGGGGAGACTGCTGCCAACAGCTGAGGAAGAGATCAAGGGAGGGAGGTAGCAGCGTCATCAGCATCGTCGGCGATGGGGGATGGCAGCAGCATCATCGGCGATGGGGGAGGCACCAACATCGTCGGCGATGGGGGTTGAAATTGGGAGAGAAAGGGGCAGCGGCGAGCCCCACGTTTGAGATTTTTTCAAACCCTTATACACCCAATAGACAGACCCTGTCAGACCCATTAAATAAATATAATAAAAAATAGATCTAGACCCATCCATATATTTATTATCGAGTAAAGACGGTATCTTTTACCCACTTTTATTTATCGGTCCAGCTCGGGTTTTGGGTAAATGGGTCCCATTTGACAGTCCTAATCAGAGTACTGAACCAAAAGTGCATACTCCAGCCTAACAAAGATTGTTGGTTAAATTGTTGGGATATGATTTACCTTGGAATATAAGTTGGGTCATCATAACAAAGCAGCTGATGCCTTATCTAGAGTTTTTAATGATAAACCTAATGTTACATATTTAGCTATTTTATTGGTTGTTCCTTCTCGGTTTCAGGAAGTTCAAAGGGCTTAGCTACGGATCCAATACTACAAGCCAAATGTCAAAAATGGCATAATGGTGATTTAGATGGGTCAAAATATACATTAAGGAGTGGCATTCTTTATTACAAAGGTGGGATTTCATTATATAAATCACCTTCTTTAATTCCCACATTGATGTAGGCTCATCATGATTCTTCGAAAGGGAACCATTCTAGTTATCACAAAAACATTACAACGCATTAAAAGGAGTTTTCATTGGACTGGTATGCATAGAGCCTGTTTAGTATGTGGATATAAGAAACGGGGATGGGGGTAAATTAATCTAAGGATACATTATCTCCATTCTTAATCCACTTGTTGTTTGACATTTTCAAGAATACTTTTTTGAAGACAACCTCATCCTTCACTTGGTAGAAACGGTGTTAGCGTGGGGACAAAGCCATAATTTTTACCATTATATCCTCCTTATCCTCTGTTAACTTAGCCTATATTTGGTTCATTTATACATTACTTACTTCTGATCATTGTCCTAGTTGCCCTTGTACAAAAAGACCTTTCTAGTTGATTGGGACATGGACAACTGGGCGTTCTCATTCAAAAGGGAGAATGGAGAATGCCTTCATCTTTCATGCACCTATAAAACAAGTAAGAAAAAGAGGGGGGGGGGGATAGCCTATTTATTCAAACGTAGAGAACATGGTTACCCAAAACATGCACATAAGCACCACATGTAGAACAACACGGACAAGATATAATTTAGAGGATGATGGGAGTCTTAGATCTTCGATGTAGTAGGCAGAGATGCCCTTCTCCGTGACGAGCTGGAGGCTGGAGTAGCGGCACAGAGGGTATAGGGGTTGCGATCTCCGATGCATGTGTTGTATCCTCCTCTGTGTACTTGATGAAGTAGCTAGAGATGGCCGAAATCGCGACGAGCAAGAGGCAGGAGGGGGTGCGTAGAGGGTATGGTTTCGTCTCTTTTGGGAGAATGGAGAGAAAAGGGGCAGCGTCGAGGGAAAGAAAAAGGGTTACAGAAATGGGGACAAGTTATCCCAAGTTCCACATGCGTCTCCATTCCATCTGACCATATCTAGTATCTACCCTCTTCTTCTTCTTCTTCTTCTTCTACTAATCCCCATTCTTCCATAGATAAGAATCACCATGGAGAGATCTGGAAGTATCCTTCCTGGCCTTACTTGGAGGGAATGGATGAGGTACCACTCCGAGCTCATTCCACTAGTTTTGTGGAGATTGAGGAGAACATATTGGAGATTCCCTTTTATTCAATATCTTAGGAGGATGTTTTCAAAACCTAAACTACATTTTTGTTAGGTAAGTATTTAATGTTGGGCCGAGTAATACTCGATCAAGCCATCTACTCTCACAAAGCAATGGAACCCACATCTATTTTTACGAGAACAAGCGACTCGGTCGTGAGGGTGTTTGGATGCACATTATAAATACATTTAGATTTAGTGTAAACTCGTTTTTAATCATAACCTTAGTTTGAACATTTAAAAATAAAATTTTCATAAATTTAATTAGGTTTACCCTAAACTTAAAAGTTGCTCAAAAATATTTTGCACTTATCTTAAACTGGAATGGACTTTTATGGTAGATCCCTTCATCTCTTTGCAACCTTTAACATTTCCCTTCTCTTCTCTTCTCCCCACCATCGTCACTGCACAGAGGAAACACGGAAGAAAGCACTCTCCTCAAGTAATATCTTCACCTTTTGTTTTCTTTGTTAGTTATTTTTTCTGTGTGCTTTCTCTATGACATGAAGCACAACAGCAGCAGCCTTCATTGATGTTGGTGAGTTGTGTATATTTTTTGTTTTCTTTATTCTTTCAAAAGTAGCAAACCCATGCTTAACGTTGGTGACGTGTATTTTTTGTTGGTTTTTGTTGGTTTTTTTGTGATTTTTATGCAGCAAGCATGTGCCCTTGACTATATATATATATATATATATATATATATATGTGGTGGCGTGATCCTGTTTGGGCCTGAGCCAAACGGGCCTCCACTGGAATAAGAGAGGAAGGACGATCGCTGGTGAGGGCGAAGACCTGCAAAACCAGAATGGGATCAGAAGGGCCGGTGAAGACCGGGGGAAACCCTCCGATGCCTAAGTCAGTAGAGAGCTTGTGAGGCCGGAGGTTTCGTAATGCGAGAGTGTGTTCGCGTGGGCCAGAGAACGTACCGTTGCATGGTACTGTACCTGTGCCTTTATAGGCGCTGGTGCGGAGGCCAACGTGCGTAACGTTGGACAGATCGTGCCTGAAGAGGCGCCTTGATGCCCGCGCATAACGGGAGGAGTTATGACTCTGACGCCCGTTGGGCTGCCAAGCAGTTCACGCCCCTTGATGGTGGAGAACGTGGCCTGAGACGGTTACAACCGCTCTCTGGAAGCCGGAGAGCCTGCTCGGAACCCTTTGGAAATGCTTTCCGAGCAGGTGATCCACGTGGGGGCTCGAACATGCTGTTCGGTAACATCGAGGGTAGCTTCACCGAGCGGAGTCACTGTTCTTGCTCGGAAGCTGTTCATAGCTTGTTCGGTAAGGAAAGGCGGGTGATCTGCTCGAAGGTACGCCGCAGCGGAACCTGACGGCTGCCGATCACAGGAGTCACACAATGGAGGTCTTTGAGCCATCCTGGAGAGGGCGTGCTCTTCGATGACGGTGCCACGTTGGTTGACAGGACTGGAATAGGCCGTAACGAGCCATCATAGGCCTAGGTGACCAGATTTGGCCACCACACTTGCCCCCCACGCCCACGAAGGGCTCGGTGGGACGAGGGCTTCGAGGGCGTCGCTTCCGCATTTAATGCGAGGGCCCGTTACGGGATGCCGCCGCCCAGGGTCCTGTCAAGCGGCTAACCCATCATGATGGGTGCAAAGCCGCGCCATACCTGAGGCGCCGCCGCTGCGTTCGGACGGTTGCCAACGCTGTACCCGAAGGGGCGCTTTCAAAAATCGGAAGGAGCGGCAGTTTAGGACCCGCCTCGAATTTCGTTCCCTCCTCTTTCCTTATGAGGAGGGGACGAGACGAGAGCGGGAGCTACGCCTCCCAGAAACCCTCCATCTTTGAGATCTTCGCGCTTCCTTGCCTTCTCCTCTCCCTGTCCTCTGCTTCGTCTTCTCGCGCCGTTGCCGCTTTCTGCAGACCTTCCGGCGATGGCGAGCAAGGGGAAAGCCGCTGCCGGAGCTAGCGGGGTGACTGTCGCAGCGCCGAGCGGACCACGATACCGCCACTTCAGTGGTCTTCGTGAGCGCTTCCGGATTGGGGATGAGTACGAGATCGTCGACGCCAGGGAAAGCGACACGATCCTGGTGAATAAACCAGGTTGCCTGCTCCTATCCGTGGACCATCTGGAGGCAGGCTTCCGGCTGCCGCTGCCGGAGGTGGCGAAGGCGCTCCTTAATACTTGGGGCGTTTCGCCAATACAGCTGACGCCAAACACCTGGAGATACATCTGTATCTTCGGTGTTGTCTGCAAGTTGAAGGAGATCCGGGGCTCGGCGGACGTCTTCCGAGCGCACTTCAAGCTGTCTGCTTCGCGGGCGTCAGGAGCAGATGTCTACTACGCCAAGCACCGAACAGACAGGATGCACATCGGCCTGTCCAGCAAGTATTCCAACAACAAGGGTTGGATGGACAGGCTGTTCTTCGTGCGCCACCGGAGTGGTGCCGAGTGGGGGTTCCCCACAGTCATTCGCCCAGCACAGAAGGATAGCTTTCCGAAGCTTATCCAGGATGAGGCGAGGGCATCAGATGCCCTTCTCCGAGCAGGTGTTCGGAATGGAGAAGGGTATGTGACCGAGTTCATGCTCGTTAAGTATGGGCTCAGCAAACCATGGAGTAAGTATACTGTCCTCAGTGGTTTACTCTTAGTTTTGGTGACCTCATACTAACCTTTCTTCTTCCCATCTTCTTTGTGCGCAGCGGCTGCAGAGCTGGAGGCAGGAAGAGACGAAGAGGCGAATGACGAGTTCGCCGAACAGATCCCTGTGGTAGCGCACAGGGTGTATGAAGGTGACGACGTCGACGCTATTGTTCGGGTTCCTTCCGCGGTGAGGGTTGGTGCCGCGGTGACAACGGCACTTGTTGCTCCATCAACTGCCGAAGGGCGCCCGAACAGGGCGCAGGCTCCTGAAAAGGGGCCTGGAAAGATTCGGTTGAAGAAAAAGGCCACTAGAGAGGTGGTACCGGCCGGAGCTCGGGCTCCTCGAGAGAAGGACGACCAAGCGAGCCGACCTTCTGCGAAGAAGAGGCCCGTTCTGGTTGACGAGAGCGCGGAGGAAGCGGAACAACTCCGTGCTCGAAAGAAGCAGAGGGCGGTCCAAGCTACTCCTCCACACGATGAGGAGGGGACCGAAGAGGAAGAGGAAGGGGCGCAGTTGCTGCTGCGCAAAAGGAGTAGGGCCGTACAATCGGCCGATGAGGGGGTGCCATGGGTGGCTCCCGCAACTCGCCCCGAGGTCGCACAGAAGATGGCGACCGAGCTGGGGCTCATTTTTGTAAGCGAAGGATCTGAGAGTCCTGTCGGTGGAGAAGCCGGGGGCTCCCCTGCGCGAGAGATAGGGCGCCCTCCGGTGCTTCCAATGCTGGAGGTGCCGAGCGCGGTGCTTCCAGCAACATCGCGGAGGTATCCTCTAGGAGGAGCAGAGAAGTCACGGCGTCACCTGCTCGGCAGGAGGAGGACACTTGCGCAACGGGAATTTCCGCCCCTGCTGGGGTGGTTCCGAGCAGCGTGGTGACCGTGGCGCCTTCAGAGCAAGAAATGGTTCCTGCAGCAGGGACCATTGCGGAGGCGGCCGCAACGGCGAGGGCGTCCGAAGAGGTTGCCACTTCAAGGGGGAGAATCCTGCCCCCCTGCCCCCCTCCGAGGTGGTTGCTAACGCAGAAGCAACCTCCAAAGGAGTCGAAGACATTGGGGGGAGGCTGCGGGTGCTGCCCGGGATGAAGGGTCCGAAGACGACCGAAGGCCTCTTAGTGAGGTGCTTCTGAGAGAACCTCTTGGAGCTCCTTCGGTGGCAGCGCTGGAGGCGACCCTTCGTCGGATGGAGGATACGCCAAGGGAGCTGCCTGCGAGCCCCACTGCTTCTCGTCTGGAGCGGTTGGCAAGGTGCTTGGACCTTCCGTCCGAACAGACTCCGGAGAAGTCAGTGGAAGGGTACCAGCCGGAGTGGCAGACAGAAGATGGTTTGAGTGACGTCGACGTAGAGATGCTTTCGGACGAAATGTCCAAGTCGTTGGCCACTCTGAAGGCTTTAGCTGTTCGGGGCCAGAGACAGAAGTATCTCTACGAGGCGCAGGTAGCCTTCTGTGATGACCTTTCGGCAAGGCATAAAGCTCGCGAGGCGGCGCTGGAGGAGGAGGTGAAGGACCTCAGAGCTGCTCTTCATGCCGCAAAGCTGGATGCTACCTTGGCGCGGGCCGAAAAGGACGCCCTAGCCAAGGTAGTAGTAGATGCGGAGGCCCGTGCCGTTGCTAACTATAAGGCTGGGCCGGAGTATAAGGAAGACTTGGAGCAGTATGGGGCTCGCTGCTACAAAGTGGGCCTTAATGCTGGGAAGGAGGTGGGGGAGAGGCTTTCCTGGGCTAGCCGCGCCCAAGAAGCCTTCGAGGCTGCTGTTCGGGAATGTCGACGCCGTACCCAAGACGTCCGCTTAGATGGTGTGCGGTTCGCACAATTTCAGTCTGGGCGGATGCCTTCTTCGGGTGAGGATGCTGGTCCTTCCGAGCAAGCTCCTTAATCCCCTCGCCTCAGGTCTTCTTGTATTTCGCTTTTTGTAACATCGGCCAAGGAAGGCTGTTTTGTAAGCACAAGAGCTTCTTATGAATGAAATCCTCTGCTCTACGAGTTTTTCTGTAGCGTCACTTTCTCTATCTTCTCCCTGTTGTGGTTGTTCCTGCTCGGATCGGAACCCGTTAGCTTCGTGAGTATTGCATGTAAGACACAGATCATTGGGTACCGAAAAGGAGGTTCCGATCAGGTATCTATGCTAAATGCTCATGAAGCAACAGGAGTAAAGAGAAGAGAGGTTGGATGCTGAAAGAAGGCTTTTATAGATGATAAGCCTTAAGATTAGAAACATGCCATGTCCTGGGAATGGCCTCGCCACTAGGAGTAGTTAGCTTATATGAGCCTTTTCCAAGGACGTGGGTGACCTGATAAGGTCCTTCCCATTTGACGGCAAGTTTGCCGACTGCTCTTCGGGGGTCCGAAGCCGAACAGCGGCGCAAGACCAAATCTCCCACGTTGAACCGCCTCTCCTTGACTCGCGCATTATAATATTGCGCAAGCCGTTGTTGATAAGAGACGAGGCGAATGCTGGCGTCGCTCTGTCGTTCGCTCAGCATGTCCAAGTTCTCACGGAGAGCACGGTTATTGGCAGCTTCGTCGAAGTGGGTTGTTCGGATGGTTGGAAGGGCTACTTCCAAAGGTACAACTGCTTCTGAGCCGTAGGCTAGGTGGAAAGGTGTTTCCCCCGTAGCTACCCGAGCAGTTGTCCGGTGACACCAAAGGACATTTGGGAGCTCATCGATCCATGATCCACCCGCAGCCTCTACTCTGGTTCGGATCCCGTGCAGCAGTGTTCGGTTGGCGTTTTCGACCAAACCGTTAGCCTGGGGATGAGCCACGGAGGTGAAGTGGTTGTAGATCCCGAGCTCGGCGCACTTTTCCTTGAAGAAGGTGCTGTCGAACTGCCTCCCATTGTCAGATGTAATCACCCTAGGGATGCCAAACCTGCAGAGAAGGCTCTTCCATACGAACTTCCACGCGGCTTGTTCGGTGATTGTGGCAACGGGTTCGGCCTCGATCCACTTGGTGAAGTAGTCGATGGCCACAAAAAGGAACTTCTTGCGCCCTTGGGCCTCTGGAAAGGGGCCCAAGATGTCAATGCCCCATCTGGCGAAGGGGCGCGGCTCGAACAGACTGTGAAGCTGTTCGGCTGGCTGCTTGATGAGTACTCCGAACTTCTGGCATTCTGGGCATTTCCTGACGAAGGACATGCAATCCTTCTGAAGAGAAGGCCACCAGAACCCTGCTCGGATGAGGCTGCGTGCTAGCGTTCTGCCCCCCAGATGGCTTCCGCATAACCCCTCGTGGACTTCCTCTATGGCCGCGAGGGCCTCCTCAGGGTTGAGGCAACGTAGAAGAGGTCTTGCAAGGGACCGTCGGTACAGCTTGCCTTCTACGAGGGTGAAATGCTGCGAGCGCATCCTAACTTTCCGAGCTTCATCCTGTTCGGAAGGAAGCTCGCCTCGGAGAAGGTACGCCAAGAGAGGGTCCACCCAACTTGGGGTCGGTGGGCCCGTTTCTATGGCGGCTATATCAATCTCTGTGCTCGGCAAGGCGAGCTCTTCAATGAAGACAGAGCGAGAGGGGCTGATGTCACCTGAAGATGCCAATTTGGCCAGCGCATCAGCTCGCGCGTTCTGCTCTCGTGGAACATGTATGACCTCGAAGTATACGAGGCCCTCTGTCTGGCTCTTGACCTGTTGGAGGTATTTAGCCATGCGAGGTTCCCTTGCTCCAAACTGTCCGCTCACCTGGCTGGCGACCAACTGGGAGTCACTAAAGACTCTAAGCCGAATGGCTCCGAGGTGCCTAGCCATGCGGATACCGGAAAGCAAGGCTTCGTACTCGGCGACGTTGTTGGAGGCTGGAAAGCGGAAACGGAGGGCGTATTGGAACTCTAACCCCTCTGGGGAGGTGAGGACCAAACCTGCCCCGCTTCCGGAGACACAAGAGGATCCGTCCACATAAAGCTCCCATGGGGGCTCATCTGCCAACGGTGGATCCTGCTCGGCCGGAAGGGTGCATTCCGCCACGAAATCTGCTAACGCCTGCGCTTTGATTGCTGTCCTTGGTCGGAAGCTGATGTCAAACTCTCCCAGCTCGATTGCCCACTTAACCAACCTACCGGAAGCCTCCGGCCGCTGCAAGATGGATTTCAGCGGTTGATCGGTAAGCACTGTAACGGAATGGGCCTGAAAGTAGGGCCTGAGCTTCCGTGCAGCTGTGACAAGAGCAAGGGCAAGCTTTTCTGCTCTGGGGTACCTCCTTTCAGCTTCTTGGAGGACCCTGCTGATATAGTACACTGGATACTGTGCCGCTCCTACTTCTTTGATCAAAACCGCACTGATGGAGTGTTCGGTGACCGAAAGGTACACGAACAAGGGTTCTCCGTGCACAGGCTTTGAGAGAACAGGAGGGGCTGCCAAATATGCCTTCAGCTCGGTGAAGGCAGCTTCGCATTCGTCAGTCCATAGCACTTGCCCCCCTTGCTTCGAGGCGTTTTTAGGGCCTCGGAGCAACTTGAAGAAGTTAAAACTTCTTTCTGCTGCTCGGGACATGAACCTGTTCAGCGCGGCAAGACGTCCTGTTAGACGCTGGACGTCGCGCGCTGTCTTCGGACTGGACATCTCAAGTACGGCTTGGATTTTTTCCGGGTTCGCCTCTATTCCCCTGTTTGATACGAGGAACCCGAGGAACTTACCCGACCTAACACCAAACGCGCATTTGGCAGGATTGAGCTTCATATTATACCTTCGCAGAGTTGCGAAGGTTTCCTGGAGGTCAGAAATGTGATCGGTACTCGGAAGAGTCTTGACCAACATGTCGTCGACGTAAACCTCCATGTTTCGCCCGATCTGCTGCTCGAACATCTTGTTGACCAGCCGCTGGTAAGTTGCGCCTGCATTCTTCAGGCCAAAAGGCATCCTGGTGAAGCAGTATAAGCCTAGGTCTGTGACGAACGTAGTGGCGTCTTGATCCGGGGGATGCATGCTGATCTGGTGGTAACCAGAGTAGGCATCCAAAAAGCTGAGGAGCTCGTGCCCGGAAGTAGCGTCCACCAGCTGATCGATGCGCGGTAATGGGAAGTTATCCTTGGGCGTTGCCTTATTAAGATCTTTGTAATCTACGCACACACGCCATTTGCCATTGGCCTTGCGTACGAGGACCACATTGGAGATCCATCTTGGATATTGGGCCTCTCGGAGGAGCCCAACAGTTCGGCTTTTGGTCACGTGATCCTGAATCACGATCTGCCGTTCTCGGTTCACGGGTCGCCTTCTTTGCTGCACTGGCGGGATTCGTGGATCCAACCGAAGGCGATGCACCATGACTTCAGGGGGAATGCCTGGAAGCTCGTCATCAGACCAGGCGAACACGTCCAAATTGGCGAGCAGGAAAGCTGTATAGCGTTGCTGCTCGGCCTCTGTCAACAGGGCGCCAATGTACAAGACGTGTTCGGAGTCGTCGTCCACTTGAATGGGGATTAAGTCCTCGGCAGGCGTCCCCCGACTAGTGGAAGGCTGATCGGAGGTTGGAAGAACTGGATCAGCGAGTGGTTGCTTGTCTCTTAGAGAGAGGACATAGCAACGGCGAGACTCACGCTGGCTCCCGAGCACTTCGCCCACTCCGCTCGGAGTAGGGAACTTCATCTTCTGATGGAGCGACGAAGGTACTGCTTTGATGCGTCCGATCAGGCCTCTGCCAAGAATAGCATTGTATCCAGGCATGTTGTTGATGACCAGAAAGTCAACAATCTTGGTCACAGCCTTTGGAGCTGTCCCCAAGGTGATCGGAAGGCGAATCCTTCCCATGGGCTGGACCGAAACTCCCGAAAAGCCGAACAATGGCGAATTTACAGGAGTAAGTTGATTGGCGCGCAGGCCCATGAGAACGAAGCAGTCGTAAGCCAAGACGTCGGGGGCACTTCCATTATCACCAGAATCCGGCGCACATTACAATGGTTGATGGTGGCCGAAACGACCAGCGCATCAGTGTGTGGGGTCGTAACCCCTACAAGGTCTTCATCCGAGAAGGTTATGGCCTCCTCGGGCTGTGCGCGTGCGGGACTGGCAAGATATGGGGCCGGCCGAACAGTCGGAGGCCTGTCTACGACATGCACCCGCCTTGCGTAATCGCGTCGGCTTCGAGTGCTTTCTCCGCCTGCGCCGAAACCTCCCGCGATCACGTTGATCTCCTGCCCATTGGGCTCGTTGTTGATCGGCTGCTCGGGAGTGCGGTTTTGGCGACGGGGGCGCTCTTCATTCCGGCGCCCTTCGTTTCGGCGCACGAATCGTCCAAGGTAGCCGCGCTTGATGAGGTCTTCGATTTCGTCCTTAAGCTGGCGGCACTCGGAGGTGTCGTGGCCGTGGTCGCGATGAAAGCGACAGTACCTATTTTGATCGCGCTTCCGGGGGTCGGAGCGCATTCTCTGGGGCCACCGAACAAAAGCTTCATCTCTGATCTCTGCCAGGATTTGTTCGGGAGCCACAGTGAGGGGGGTGTAGTTGGTAAAGGGGCGCGGACGACGCGGAGAATCGCCATTGCGTCGTCCCTTCTTCCGATCACGGTCGGAACCGTTGTCGGAAGGTCGCTTTTTTTCCGACTGCTCCCCTGTTCGGCCCTGCTCGCCGCCAAGCTCTCCTCGCAGGCCGCGTGACGCTGCGCGATGGAGAGTAGTTCGGCGAGGGTGGCGGGCTGCTGGACGCCGAGAGTCCTTTGTAGAAAGCCATCGCGAGTGCCTTGGATGAGAGCACTGGTGGCTAGGGGGACGTCCAGGCGCGAGATGCGAAGCGCCTCTGTTCGGAACCTCTTGACGAAGTCCCAGAGTGCCTCGCCTTTCTTCTGGCGCACGGTCAGGAGGGAGGCCGCCGTCCGCGGCTGGGATCTTCCACCAAGGAAGTTGTCCCGAAAGGACTTCTTCAATTGGCGGAAGGAGGTGATAGAGCCCGCAGGGAGGGTTTCGAACCAAGCCCTGGCGGTCTCCTTAAGGGTTGCAGGAAAAGCCCTGCACTTGGCCGCATCCGATGCTCCGTGGAACACCATGTGCGATTCGAAGCCGTGGATGTGGTCGGCCGGGTCAGTTGTGCCGTCGTAGGGCGCGATGGTGGGTAGAGGGAGCTTGGAGGAGACCTGGGCCTCCAGGATCTCCCTGCTGAATGGGGAGCGGAAGTCCAAGTCATCCTCCGCTGGAGCCTTCCCCTCCGCACGCTGAACCATCGCGTCCATGCGGCGTTCGAGGTCAACCACACGCCTTAGGCGCCTGGCGAGCTCCTGTTCGGAGTTGGCGGGGCCCCCTCGTCCAGAGGCGTGGGAGTTGCCTCCCACGACTGATCGTGGCGGGCGAGGGGAGATGATAGAGCGTCGGGGCGAACGCCCGCGGCGCTCTGGCGCCCGTTCCTCCGACGGGGGCCGGTGAGACCGGCGCGGTGACTCCGCCTGCTGCTCCTGAGGCGCCGGGGGGACGCGGGGGTGGCGATGCGACGATTCCGCCTGCCGCTCGCGCGGCAGGGAGGCTGCGGAGCCGCAACCCCCACCAACTGGGCCTGTAGGGCGAGGCAGACGCCCGTCAGCTGATGCATTTGCCCTCGAAGCTCTGCCACTTCGAGGGCCGTCGCCGGTGCGGCAGCCGTTGGTACTGGGGCGTCGTGATTCGCGCCGGTAGTAACGCCGGCGACGTCCCCAGGGGGAGATTGGCGACGAGAGGCCCCTCGTGATTGGCGAGACCTCGTCGCCCTGCTTCCCATATTCTGGTACGAGGATCGCCCTCGAGCCATGGCAGCGTCGCTTCCCACAGACGGCGCCAAATGTGGTGGCGTGATCCTGTTTGGGCCTGAGCCAAACGGGCCTCCACTGGAATAAGAGAGGAAGGACGATCGCTGGTGAGGGCGAAGACCTGCAAAACCAGAATGGGATCAGAAGGGCCCGGTGAAGACCGGGGGAAACCCTCCGATGCCTAAGTCAGTAGAGAGCTTGTGAGGCCGGAGGTTTCGTAATGCGAGAGTGTGTTCGCGTGGGCCAGAGAACGTACCGTTGCATGGTACTGTACCTGTGCCTTTATAGGCGCTGGTGCGGAGGCCAACGTGCGTAACGTTGGACAGATCGTGCCTGAAGAGGCGCCTTGACGCCCGCGCATAACGGGAGGAGTTATGACTCTGACGCCCGTTGGGCTGCCAGCAGTTCACGCCCCTTGATGGTGGAGAACGTGGCCTGAGACGGTTACAACCGCTCTCTGGAAGCCAGAGAGCCTGCTCGGAACCCTTTGGAAATGCTTTCCGAGCAGGTGATCCACGTGGGGGCTCGAACATGCTGTTCGGTAACATCGAGGGTAGCTTCACCGAGCGGAGTCACTGTTCTTGCTCGGAAGCTGTTCATAGCTTGTTCGGTAAGGAAAGGCGGGTGATCTGCTCGAAGGTACGCCGCAGCGGAACCTGACGGCTGCCGATCACAGGAGTCACACAATGGAGGTCTTTGAGCCATCCTGGAGAGGGCGTGCTCTTCGATGACGGTGCCACGTTGGTTGACAGGACTGGAATAGGCCGTAACGAGCCATCATGGGCCTAGGTGACCAGATTTGGCCACCACAAATATATATATATATATATATATATATATATATATATATGCACCTTATTTGATTTGTTTTCTATTGATTTTATTATTTTTATGAAATCTATGCATCTTTTACCTTTTTTTACTTCTATTAGTTTGACCTTTCAAAAAGAAAACATTCTTCCCTTTAGTCGTTTTGCATGTATATTTTCTTCTTTTATTATAATCATTATATAATATTATATTGCAAAAACACTTTGGGCATCATACCATGAGATATCTTAGCTTAGAATTTTTATTTTTACTTTTATTAAACATTTGTGGACAACTGTTTCATAAAGTCTTTGGATCATGGTGTGATTTAGATCAATAATATTAAATTATTGTATGCTTATTTTATGTGACTAATGATTAGAGAGAGGGAAGAAGTGAGAATAGTAAGGTAAAATGGTAATCTCCCCATGGTTACCATAAACTAATTAGTTTATGTTATTTAGTGTCAACCAAACATAAGTTATAATAAACCTAATTAAGTTTATGTATATTAGCTGAACATGAGTTAACAAAAATATATTTGTCATAAATTAATTTATGATAAATATATTTATAATGTCTATTTAGTGGCCGGGCGACTTGGCTCCCTCCCATGTTACTCCACCGGAGCCATTGGCGGGAGATCATTCCGGCGGTCCTCCCGCCCCCTGCCCACGCCACCTTCCTCTACAGGGCACCCGAGGAGCTGAAGGCATGGCTCTCCTCCTCCCGACCCCCCGTCTCCTTCAGGCAGCTCAAGCACATCCACGCCCGCCTTCTCCGCCTCGGCCTCGACCAGGACAGCTACCTTCTCAACTTGCTGTTGAGGTCCTTCTTCGAATCTGGCAACCCGGCCCATGCCCACTACCTGTTCGACGGAGTGAAGGAGCCTAACATCTACCTCTGGAATACCATGATACGCGGATTCGCCTCGGCCGAGAGGTGGGAGGATGCAGCCCGGTTCTACGGCCTTATGCGTCGGGAGGGCTTGTGCCCCAACAACTTCACGTTTCCTTTCGTCTTGAAGGCGTGCACGAGGCTGCTCGACCTGGAGCTGGGAGCGAAGGTCCACGTTCACATCTTGAAGGCCGGGTTCGAATTGGACGTGTTTGTTAAGACGAGTTTGGTGTGCCTCTACGCCAAGTGTGGCCGCTTGGGCGACGCCCGGGAGTTGTTCGACGAGATGCCTGTAAGAAATGTTGTGTCTTGGACGGCGATCATTACTGGGTATATGGAAGAGGGCAGATTGGAGGAGGCGCTTGGGTTGTTCCAGAAGATGATGGAGATGGATTTGAAGCCAGACAGTTTCACCCTTGTCCGAGTACTGACGGCCTGTTCTCAATTGGGAGATCTGAAGACCGGGGAGTGGATACACAGATACATAGAAGAGAAGGGCACGGACTACAATGTGTTTGTGGCTACATCTCTTGTAGATATGTACGCTAAATGTGGGAAAATGGAGAAAGCTGGTCGTGTTTTCGATGGGATGCCTGAGCGAGATGTGGTGTCCTGGAGTGCCATGGTAGCGGGATACGCATCAAATGGGCTTCCTAGGGAAGCTTGGACATCTTTTTCAGGATGCAGGCACAGTGGGTGAAACCCGATTGCTTCACAATCGTTGGAGTCCTTTCAGCTTGTGCTAGACTGGGGGCCTTAGAGTTTGGTCATTCAGTTAGCGGCTTAGTTGACAGAGATGTTTTCCTTTCCAACCCTGTGTTTGGTACTGCATTGATCGACATGTATGCAAAATGCGGCAGCATGGGTAGAGCCTGGGCAGTGTTTGAAGCAATGAAGAAAAGAGATGTTATTGCTTGGAATGCAATGATCTCTGGCCTGGCCATGAATGGGCTTGTGACAGTTTCTTTCAGCCTGTTCACTCAAATTGAGAAGTTAGGATTGCAACCCAATGGGAACACCTTTGTGGGTCTACTCTGTAGTTGTACTCACTCTGGTTTGGTTGAAGATGGGCGACGGTATTTCGACAGTATGAGCAGAGTCTATGGTTTGAGTCCCAGAGTGGAGCACTATGGATGCTTGGTCGACCTTTTTGGCAGGACAGGCTTGTTGGATGAGGCTTATCAGTTGATAAAAGAAATGCCTGTTGAAGCCAATGCTGTTGTTTGGGGAGCTCTCCTGAGTGGTTGTAGAATACATCGAGATATCCGGCTGGCTGAGCATGTACTGAAGCAGCTTATTGAGCTGGAGCCACAGAATTCCGGGAATTATGTGCTTCTGTCAAACATATATGCAAATAGCAATAGGTGGGCTGATGCTGCAAAACTCAGACTTGTTATGAAAGACAGGGGAATTGAGAAGATACCCGGATGCAGTTGGGTTGAGCTGAATGGTGTTGTCCATGAGTTCCGGGTTGGCGATCATTCACACCCGCTCCATGCGCAGATCTATGCCAAGCTCGAAGAGCTGGGGAAGCAGCTGAAAGCACTGGGGTACACACCCACCACTGAAGTTGTCATGTTTGATGTAGAAGAGGAGGAGAAAGAGCACTCTTTGGGACATCACAGTGAGAAGCTGGCTGTTGCATTTGGTTTGATCAGCATAGCTGCCACGGATGTAATCCGCGTTGTGAAGAACCTTCGCGTGTGTGCAGATTGCCACACAGCTATAAAGCTCATCTCCAAGATTTCAGACCGCGAGATTGTTGTTAGGGACAACAATAGGTTCCATTGCTTTAGGGATGGATCTTGTTCATGTAAAGATTTTTGGTAATATCGGTAGATTAGCAATGGCAATCCCACCCTTTCAGCTTAGATTTTTGCTACAACTAAACTATGGTTCAGTTATTTCCATCATTCCTATGAAATTGTTTTTGGAATATCAATTTTTTCCTCAGACATGGATTGGAGTTTTATCAAGTATCAACCTCTGTGACTGAATCTTATAAAGATAGAACTGTCATAATTGTGTGAAAAAAATTTCCTTATTTGGAGAAGGGGGGAAAGATGCTCGAGATGGTACGAGACTTATAGATGATAAAAAAAATTACTTTTAAGGCTGATTTAATGTAGGACAAGCGGGATTTTTAATTAGGACGGACATGCTTATTAAAGTGGCTCTTCTTTATATTGGTTAACCTAGTTTTGATCTAGTTAAATAGTTACATCTCGGTGTTAAATAAAACCTCACCCGTATTAAGTCATACCTAAACAGTTTTATATCATTTAGAAGTCCCCATATATTAATTCAATCTCCATCCCCAACCAACCCAACTTGCGGTTGTAGTCTTTTTTTTTTATATACAAAATAATATTTGTTGTACACCCAAGTGCACAGTTAATGTTTATTAATTTATTAAACTTGATATGGGAGATAATAGTACTCGATAAGATTTACTTTCACTAAAAAGAAAAAAAATGAGAATTACAATTTAATTAGCTGACAGCTTGTTTTTTTTCCCAATTGTTCATACTATGTGAATAAGTTATATGAAAAATAAATAAGTTAAAACAAAATTTATTGCACCCTTAAATGTCCCTTTTTCCATATTTTCATATAGATTACAACGGCTATATCTAACCACCTCTATTCCTGCTCACCGCCCCCACGTCCCCAGATTAAACTACTCCGTCTAATCCATCCACTGTTCTTCTTGTCATCGCCGTTTTGGTTTTTATCATGGGAAGACGTCTCCCCCCTGCGGCTGCGACAGCGCCGAATCTACGCGGGTTCGCACAGCTCGCCGCGGACACCCTCAAGAAGTCCAGGGTTTCCGGGGCGCGCTCGAACCCGCCGCCCTTCCCCAGGCCAGCTCGGGCGGGGTCGGAAGGCGCCTACCGGCCGCCAATCGCCGGGAGATTGGTGATGGAAGGTTGCCCGGGGCGGCGGGAGGCGAGGCTCCCGCTCTCCGAGGTGGTGGCGGACTGCGTGAGCCGGTGGTTCCAGGACACCCTCAAGGAGGCGAGGTCCGGTGACGTGGCGGCGCAGGTGCTTGTGGGGCAGATGTACTACAGCGGCTATGGCGTCCCCCGGAACGTGCAGAAGGTGAGGGCTGGGTTTGGTAGTCTTCTTTCTCGCCTCTCGGAATTCCGTTGTTCGTCTGGGGCTTTCAGACCGACAAGCCCAAATTCAAACAATTGCCTTAAAGCTGTTCGACCAAGGAGAGCGGAGAAGAGCTAATTTACTTGAGGAGCCCGTTTTTTTTTTCCTCTCATGTTTTCTGTCGATGATATTTGATGGAGGTTGAGCTTGGATACCAAAGTTTTCATCCATTGATCTGTTGCTAGAAGAATTCATCTGTGTCTTCAACTGATGGTCGTTTCGATTTAACTCCTTGTTTGTCCATTGGACATTTCACTCCGGACTTGAATTGTTCTGAGGAGGAATAGATTGTTCTTGTTGTTCTCATCATGCTGGTAATTTGGGGGGTAATTCTTCAAACTTACATTTTGCTGGTTGTTCAGTATGCCATAAAATGTCTAAGAGACTAAGAGCATTATTTTTCTTATGTTTGGAGGTTCAGAGATCCTTTTACGATCTTTTCTTCATGTTTGTATTGTCATACTGGATTTCAAAATTAGTTGATCTATATGGCACTCTTTTTATCCGTTTTCCAGTTTTTGATAAAAAAAACTAGCGAAAATCAAAATTGGAGATTGGAAAATCCGAAGTTTTATATCTATAGATTTGAAAATCAATTATTTCAAAACTGTATATTTTATAGCACATCAAATGGTGTTTTTCCATCATGCTGGGGACGTAACTCAAGATGTTTTGGTACGTGGGGGCTTCAACAAGATGGTTTGCTGACAGTTCTTTAGTGTTTGTTAGCACTGTTGAGTTGACAGAAAACCATGAGTTTATCTTCTTTCTAAGTTTCATCCCTTGGTTCCTTTTCCTCACTTCTGAAGGAAAAAAAGTTTCTATTCTATATTTCTTCTCCCGACAGTGTCTTGTAATGCATCTCTTTTTTTACTATTCCAATATTTTCCATGTTCATTGCTGTGGTATATTGTCGGTATTGTAGGGCAAGGCTTGGATATCAAAAGCTTCGCAATTCAGGTCATCAGCCTGTAAGATTAGTGATAAACATCCAGGTGAGTGGTTCTTCTTTTTCTACTATTTATAGAGTTGTTTTCTCCAGTTTCTATTGCCACTCTTTCCTGTTGTTTTGACCATAGGTGTTTCACTATCACCCGTGGTGAGCCTTTTATCTCATCTTCATTTTAGGCTACAATGCCAGTGATTCTGACTCTGATTGCGAGGTGAAGGAGAATGCAAAGTTAAGATAACGGGTTTTATCTCATCAACAGAGTCAGAGGCTTCTTTGTCGTTATACTGCACCTTTTCTTGAAAGTGTTATTGTTGGTTGTCCTTTATTTGCTCTAAGGTCTCTTCAGAATCCTGCTGTTGTTGCTAATTTCTGTCATTTGTCAGAGATTTAGCTCTGACATGTTGAATCATAGTGCAAATTGAAGACAATAGCTGTTATCTTATACAGAAGGTATCAGCACAACGAGAGAATTCTCTCTATAAACATGTATTTGTGTGCATGTACTTGTGTAAATGAGCTCTAGTTATTTGGATTTTTTGGTTTGGTCTGGTTTCATCAACTGTTGAGTGAGAGCAAAGGCAATTGGGCATTTTGCATATTGTTACTGCTATAGTAACATAGCTCGGCTCCAGCCGAGGTGACCGTTGAGGCGCTCCTCGCCAGACGGAGCCGAGACGACCAAGCCAATGAATCCTTTTGAGGCGCGCTTGGCCGACGTGCGAAGCTGCTCCCGACCTCCCGACCTGACCTGCAAAGCCCGCCGAGTGGGCTCGGCGGGGAGACACTCCGATGCTCAAGTCAGTCGCTAACCGAGCAGAATGGCGTAGCATGGGAGTGTCTCCCCGCCGAGCCCACTCGGCGGGCTTTGCAGGTCAGGTCGGGAGGTCGGGAGCAGCTTCGCACGTCGGCCAAGCGCGCCTCAAAAGGATTCATCGGCTTGGTCGTCTGGGCTCCGTCTGGCGAGGAGCGCCTCAACGGTCACCTCGGCTGGAGCCGAGCTATGTTACTATAGCAGTAACATTGGCGCCGTCTGTGGGAAACACTACTAAAGGTCAGTACGGTTTTCCCCACATTACTTTAGTCGATCTCAACCAAACGAAAGGTCAGTATGGTAGTCATAGAGGTCAGATCCGACCTCGAGAATTGACCTCATTTCAGCAGTCATAGAGGTCAGATCCGACCTCATAGAGGTCAGATCCGACCTCGAGAATTGACCTCTTTTCAGCAGTCATACAGGTCAGATCCGACCTCATAGAGGTCAGATCCGACCTCGAGAATTGACCTCTTTTCAGCAGTCATAGAGGTTAGATCCGACCTCGAGAAGAATGTGGACGTTGTGTTCCTGAACGAGGTCGCTTTGGCACTCCACGAACTGAAAGACGACGTCCGACGTGATTTGAAGGCATGTTTGCTCCGGCACATGTGATGAATGTGGACGTCGTGTTCCTAGACGAGGTTGCTCAAACTCTCTACGAACTGAAAGACGACGTCCGATGTGATTTGACGGCGTGTTCGCTCTAGCACGCGTGAAGAGCGTGAACGTTGTGTTCCTGGATGAGGTCGCTTCGGCACTCTCCACGAACTGAAAGACGACGTCCGACATGATCTGAAGGTTTTTCCCCCCATCACTTGTCATAAGGTCAGATCTGACCTCAAGAATTGACCGCCTGTCAGTAGTCATAAAGCTGTCATAGAGGTCATCGCCGACCTCGAGAATTAAAAGATCAACTATTATAGAGGTCCAAGCTTCGAGCTGACCTCGAGAATTGACATCAGCTGTCATAGAGGTCATCGCCGACCTCGAGAATTGACCGTCATAGAGGTCATCGCCGACCTCGAGAATTGACGTATCGTCAGCAGTCACGGAGGTCGCTTCGGCACTCTTAACGATTTCTAAACGAGGTCGCTTCGGCACTCTACCGACTTTAAGGAGGTCGCTTCGGCACTCCGAGCTCTTATGCGAGGTCGCTTCGGCACTCCGAGCTCTTTAAACGAGGTCGCTTTGGCACTCTACCGTCTTCAAGGAGGTCGCTTCGGCACTTCGAGCTCTTATGCGAGGTCGCTTCGGCACTCCGAGCTCTTTAAACGAGGTTGCTTTGGCACTCTACTGTCTTCAAGGAGGTCGCTTCGGCACTCCGAGCTCTTTAAACGAGGTCGCTTTGGCACTCTACCGTCTTCAAGGAGGTCGCTTCGGCACTCCAAGCTCTTATGCTAGGTCGCTTTGGCACTCCGAATTCTCCAAACGAGGTCGCTTCGGCAATCTATCGCTCTGGTCAAGTCGAGTTCTCTAAGGAGATCACCTCGGCACCCCAAAGTCTTTAACGAGTTCGACACTACGAGTGGTCCCAGTCGACCTCGAGAATTGACATCTTCAGCTGTCATAGAGGTCATCGCCGACCTCAAGAATTGACATCAAGTCATAGAGGTCTGAGCTCCGAGCTCTGAGATGACTTCGAGAATTGACATCTTCAGTTGTCATAGAGGTCATTGACGGATCAAGTCATAGAGGTCCGAGCTCCGAGCTGACCTCGAGAATTGACATCTTCAGCTATCATAGAGGTCATCGCCGACCTCAAGAATTGACAGATCAAGTCATAGAGGTCTGAGCTCCGAGCTCGGAGATGACTTCGAGAATTGACATCAGCTGTCATAGAGGTCATCGCCGACCTCAAGAATTGACAGCAAGTCATAGAGGTCTGAGCTCCGAGCTCTGAGATGACTGAGAATTGACATCTTCAGCTGTCATAGAGGTCATCGCCGACCTCAAGAATTGACGGATCAAGTCATAGAGGTTCGAGCTCCGAGCTGACCTCGAGAATTGACATCTTCAGCTGTCATAGAGGTCATCGCCGACCTCAAGAATTGACAGATCAAGTCATAGAGGTCTGAGCTCTGAGCTCTGAGATGACTTCGAGAATTGACATCTTCAGCTGTCATAGAGGTCATTGACGGATCAAGTCATAGAGGTCCGAGCTCCGAGCTGACCTCGAGAATTGACATCAGCTGTCATAGAGGTCATCGCCGACCTCAAGAATTGACATCAAGTTATAGAGGTCTGAGCTCCGAGCTCTGAGATGACTTCGAGAATTGACATCTTCAGCTGTCATAGAGGTCATTGACGGATCAAGTCATAGAGGTCCGAGCTCCGAGCTAACCTCGAGAATTGACATCTTCAGCTGTCATAGAGGTCATCGCCGAACTCAAGAATTGACATCAAGTCATAGAGGTCTGAGCTCCGAGCTATGAGATGACTTCGAGAATTGACATCTTCAGTGTCATAGAGGTCATCGCCAACCTCAAAAATTGACGGATCAAGTCATAGAGGTCCAGCTCCGAGCTGACCTCGAGAATTGACATCTTCAGCTGTCATAGAGGTCATCACCGACCTCAAGAATTGACGGATCAAAAGTCATAGAGGACCGAGCTCCGAGTTGACCTCGAGAATTGACCGTCATAGAGGTCATCGCGACCTCAAGAATTGATCAAAAGTCATAGAGGTCCGAGCTCCGAGCTGACCTCGAGAATTGACATCTTCAGCTGTCATAGAGGTCATCGCCGACCTCAAGAATTGTATCCAGTAGTCATAGAGGTCCGAGCCGACCTCAAGAATTGACGCATCTTTAGTAAGTGTATGAGCCAACCTCGAGAGTACAAGGCCGCTTCAGCACTCGTAAAGATTGATCAACGGGATGACGTGATTCTGAGCAGGCCACGTGGTCTAGCGGAACCACGTGGCTAAACACCTGCTTTCGGAGAAGAGATTTAGCTTCACCTCGGCCTGAGCCCGACGTGAACCTGGGGGGCCAATGATACGGGGACATCCCAGCAGGTCGGCTGCCCTCAAGGTCGGCCGCCACCAGACAGAGACCTCATCAGCTCGGATATAGTTGACCTCATCAGCTCGGCCAAAGACCTCATCAACTCGGCCAAAGACCTCGGCCAGACCTCATCAGCTCGGCCAGAGTCCTCATCAGCTCGGATACAGCTGACCTCATCAGCTCGGCCAAAGACCTCATCAACTCGGCCAGAGACCTCATCAGCTCGGTCAGAGACCTCATCAGCTCGGATACAGCTACCATCAGCTCGGTCAAAGACCTCATCAACTCGGCCAGAGACCTCATCAGCGCGGCCAGACCTCATCAACTCGGCCAAAGACCTCATCAGCTCGGCCAGAGACCTCATCAGCTCAGCCAAAGACCTCATCAGCTCGGATATAGCTGACCTCATCAGCTCGGATACAACTACCTCATCAACTCGGCCACAGACCTCATCAGCTCGGCCAAAGAGCTCATCAACTCAGCCACAGACCTCATCAGCTCGGCCAAAGAGCTCATCAGCTCGGATACAACTGACCTCATCAACTCGGCCACAGACCTCATCAGCTCGGCCAAAGAGCTCATCAGCTCAGATATAGCTGACCTCATGACCAACAGGCTCATTCGTGTCCAGATGAGGAGCTCACGTGGTTGATAAGGCAAATGAGGTAAGATCCGAAAATCACGAGATCGATGATTGCGGCCATTAAGACCACGATCTCGGTGATCTGGCATACCAGTTACAGCCACGATCTGGCGTTAATCTCGGGAACCGCCAGCGAGATTGGCGGGCTCATCCAGCTAACCCACAGGTATCCTAACACTATATAAAGGGCAGACACTCCACAAGCAAAGGTACGCTGTTCTCCCCCATGCTACGCCATTCTGCTCGGTTAGCGACTGACTTGAGCATCGGAGTGTCTCCCCGCCGAGCCCACTCGGCGGGCTTTGCAGGTCAGGTCGGGAGGTCGGGAGCAACTTCGCACGTCGGCCAAGCGCGCCTCAAAAGGATTCATCGGCTTGGTCATCTCGGCTCCGTCTGGCGAGGAGCGCCTCAACGGTCACCTCGGCTGGAGCCGAGCTATGTTACTATAGCAGTAACACATATATACCCCTTTTGGAAGATTACTTGTAAGAGAATTCTTCTTAGATTTGCATTTATCTGTATAGCCCTCTTATGGATACAAAATGCCTTCAAAGACCCTATCGTAACATGTTGTGACATACATCAAAAAGATGCTTAGAATATTCCATTCACTTTTGCATATACACCGCTGTTAAAAATGACGGTGAAGGAATATTTGAAACATATTCTTGATTTCTGTTACAGGAGGTAATGGTAGGGTCTATGAGGGCATTTTGCATCCATAAGAGGGGTATACATGCAAATGCAAATCTAGAAAGGATTCTTATGCAATTAATGTTCTAAGACAGAACCAAAAATTGTTTTCCCCGGTTTAAGCTAAGAGTATGAACACTCTTAATTAAGCTGGTTACTTGATGCAGATCAAGCTGTCTCATAATTTGATATTTAGCTAAAAGTTTTAGTTGTGCTTGAAATGGACTCTAACCAGCATGCATGAATCTATGCAGACTATAATTAGATACATCGAAATATTGATTTATCTTGTATTGGATGATTTCAGGTATGTCTAGCAAAGCTTTCATAGCTTTCTTAATTTTGCTTGTGGCTTGAACAAAATTGTTCTTTCAGTCTTGGGACGGAATTATGGGATCACCTGTGATGTCATTCCTTGACGTGAGACCTTCTTTTAGAACAACTTTAGCTGCTGCTCTCTTCTTGTGGGTATCCTGAAATGTTATCTCATGCTGGCAAACCTTCTTTTGGAACAGCATACTTGCTGCTTTCTTCCTGTGGAATCTCCTATAATATTATCCCATGACAGGAAGCCTTCTTTTGGAACAACTTACCTGCTGTATTGCGCAGTGCCCACTTGCGTGCTTTCTTTTTAACTTTCAACTGATATTATGTATCCAATACAGTTTGAATGTTCTTCCTTTTCCTTTTTCTTTGGAAGAAAAAGGGCATTCTGTTTCCTCATCTCTATCTGAAGTCTGGATCTGGGTGTTGTGTTCCTATTTTTATACTTCATATTCTTTGATTCTGCTTCATGGGGACCCTTAGGGTCCATTTGATTGCATGTAAAATATTTTCATTGGAAAATAGTTTTCCATGGAATAGCTTTTATATGAAAATGAAAACTTTAATTGTCCATTAAGAACTTTGGTTCTTAGATAAATATTTTCACTGGTTATTTGTGTAAATAGAAGATTAAAAAAAGTAAAAAGTCAACAACATTAAATGTAAGCTTTTACTAGAGAATTGCATGGAGGTGCATGGGATATTATGGTCCACTCCAATGAGAGGGGGCCACATACCCCTATTGCACTATTCATCAAAATATTTATTTTACTTTATTTTTTTATTTTTGATATTTTAAAAAATAAAAAATAAAAAAACTAGAGGAAAACTATTAACTTTGACAAAGATAATTTAAATTAGGAGAAATAAAATAAAATTATAACTTGCATGAATAGTGTTCTATGGATATTTTAATAAAAAATAAAAAAATAATCAAAACAACTAATGAAAAATAATTAGATTTGACAAGGATGACTTAAATGAAGGGGAAAAAATAACCTAAATGAATAGTGCTAAAAAAGTTGACACTGTTATTGGATTAACGGAAGAAGAAGAAGATGCGCGCGGGGAAAATGGCCCCCGAATTTTTGCTTCCGATGCCAAAATATGAAATTTTAAGTATGAGATTTTACAGATTTTACTTTTTAAAGATACCAAATGACTAAAAAAAATAAAGTTTTTTCTTGAAAAAGTTTTCTGAGTGGGGTTTTACATTTAACCAAACAGACCCTTAATTTCTCCACCCCTTTGGCATTGTTTGCTTGTAGCTTATTGCTAGCCTCTTCACTTGGTATTACTCGTTTGGTGCCTTATGTTGCTCTATCTTAGTTTCATTCACCGACGCCAACTTCTACATATCAACCTAATTTTTCTATCGCTTACTGTGTTATATGCCACAACGATGATTACCAAAAGATCGACATATTGCTCTCGTTCCAGGTATCTTTTGCACATTTCAACACCAGAATGACGTTCTTGACAAACGAATCGCAGGGTTGGAGGAGGATCCGATTAGACTAAGAACACAAAATCCAAAGAATTAACATGTGAAGACTTAACCAATTTTTCACTAGAAACCTCGAATTTTGGAAGAATATAGACTTCCGAGGAAGAGTCATCCAAAATCTAAGTGATGCCATATGGTCCCGCCTGGGCCAGCTCGGCCCCAGCCTGTTTGAGTCGGGTATGGGCAGATTTTGGCACGTCATTAGCTAAGCACTGTAATTTTGAGTTGTTTATTTTTTTTATTATCTGATTCGGTAATGGATCATATGAACATATCCATCTTATATAAGGCATATACGGAATTGGCGGCAGCAAGCAAAACTCTAATTAGGGGTGCTATGGTTTGTTTTAGAAAGATGTTTCTTCAAACACAACTTTACCAAATTAGACTGTTCCCAAATCAAACCGGACTAAGAAGATTCGGTTCGGCTCAGTTTATTTCTCCTTTGTTTATAATATATACGAATTTATCTATGTTTATGTATTTAAATTTAAAATTAGAATTTTTGATATGTGACACAGTGAGAACTCCCACTGGTTAGCCGATCTTTCAGAGTACCAGAGCCGACGTCCTAACATGGCTGGAGCTCGATTAAATACTCGTTAAAAGCTTGTCTAAGTACTCGTTAACACTTCATTTAAATATTTCTTTAAATATAATAAGTATATATTGATATAAAAATATTTATTTGTTTTTATATAGTTATTATTACAATATAAAATATTTTTGAGGGCTTAAATGTCATAGATTAAATCCACAGTGTATATACACAAATTATACAAATGAGGGTATATACACAGATCATGTAAATAGGGGCATGAACATAAAATTTAGTGTTGCAAGGTCCCCCAGTATATCAAGTATCTTCTTCCTCTCGAAACCGACCTGCGCAGTAGGTGAGCCCCCCGGTGGGACTGAGGGGTGCGTTGTCGGCCACTGGCATCTCAGGCGACCACTGTGGACCATCCGTCAGTGGCAGACGGTGCTCTCGGCGGCCGCAGTACCGTCACCGACGGTGCAGAAAGGGGGCTCTAGGCGGTGTGTGAAGGGGAGTTACAGCACCGCCCCTACCTTGTCGCACACCAACCCCCTCCCTTGTGGTGTCTATCTATTAATCTCATATTGCTTGAAACAAATTATGAATATATTTCAAACATTATATTAAAATAGTTAAATTAAGTAACTTATCAAAACTATTGAGATATGAGTTTGAAATAAGATAAATTTAGGTCTTATGAACGATCAATTTTTTACTTGTAGATTGGATTGAACTTACTTATCTATACGAACTCGCAAATTCAATTAAGCTCGTTAAAATACTCGTTAAGGACTCGAGTTCGAGAGTATTTAAACGAGCCGAGTTTGAACAGACATTTTCAATACTCGATATAGCTCGAGCTCGGCTCGAACTCGATTAAAAATTAACGAACAGAATTTGAGCAGCATACTACTCGGCTCGACTCGGCTCGTTTACACCCCTACTTGCTGCTTTCTTCCTGTGGAATCTCCTATAATATTATCCCATGACAGAAGCCTTCTTTTGGAACAACTTACCTGCTGTATTGCGCAGTGCCCACTTGCGTGCTTTCTTTTTAACTTTCAACTGATATTATGTATCCAATACAGTTTGAATGTTCTTCCTTTTCCTTTTTCTTTGGAAGAAAAAGGGCATTCTGTTTCCTCATCTCTATCTGAAGTCTGGATCTGTGTGTTGTGTTCCTATTTTTGTACTTACATATTCTTTGATTCTGCTTCATGGGGACCCGGGTCTATTTGATTGCATGTAAAATATTTTCATTGAAAAATAGTTTTCCATAGAATAGCTTTTATATGAAAATTAAAACTTCAATTGTCCATTAAGAACCTTTGGTTCTTAGATAAATGTTTTCACTGGTTATTTATGTAAATAGAAGATTAAAAAAAGGTAAAAAGTCAACAGCATTAAATGTAAGCTTTTACTAGAGAATTGCATGGAGGTGCATGGGATATTATGGTCCACTCCAATGAGAGGGGGCCACATACCCCTATTGCACTATTCATCAAAATATTTATTTTACTTTATTTTTATTTTGATCTTTTAAAAAATAAAAAAACTAGAGGAAAACTAATAACTTTGACAAAGACAATTTAAATTAGGAGAAATAAAATAAAATTATAACTTGCATGAATAGTGTTCTATGGATATTTTAATAAAAAATAAAAAAATCAAAACAACTAATGAAAAATAATTAGATTTGACAAGGATGACTTAAATGAAGGAAAAAAAAAACGTAAATGAATAGTGCTAAAAAAGTTGACACTGTTGGATTAACGGAAGAAGAAGAAGACGCGCGGGGGGAAATGGCCCCCGAATTTTTGCCTCCAATGTCAAAATATGAAATTTTTAGGATGAGATTTTACAGATTTTACTTTTTAAAGATACCAAATGACTAAAAAAAATAAAGTTTTTTCTTGAAAAAGTTTTCTATGTGGGGTTTTACATTTAACCAAACAGATCCTTAATTTCTCCACCCCTTTGGCATTGTTTGCTTGTAGCTTATTGCTAGTAGCCTCTTCACTTGGTATTACTCGTTTGGTGCCTTATGTTGCTCCTATCTTAGTTTCATTCACCGACGCCAACTTCTACATATCAACCTAAAAGTGGCTTCCTAATTTTTCTATCGCTTACTGTGTTATATGCCACAACGATGATTACCAAAAGATCGACATATTGCTCTCGTTCCAGGTATCTTTTGCACATTTCAACACCAGAATGACGTTCTTGACAAACGAATCACAGGGTTGGAGGAGGATCCGATTAGACTAAGAACACAAAATCCAAAGAATTAACATGTGAAGACTTACCAATTTTCCACTAGAAACCTTGAATTTTGGAAGAATATAGACTTCCGAGGAAGAGTCATCCAAAATCTAAGTGATGCCATATGGTCCCGCCTGGGCCAGCTCGGCCCCGGCCTGTTTGGGCACGTCATTAGCTAAGCACTGTAATTTTGAGTTGTTTATTTCTTTTTATTATCTGATTCGGTAATGGATCATATGAACATATCCATCTTATATAAGGCATATACGGAATTGGCGGCAGCAAGCAAAACTCTAATTAGGGCTGCTATGGTTTGTTTTAGAAAGATGTTTCTTCAAACACAACTTTACCAAATTAGACTGTTCCCAAATCAAACCGGACTAAGAAGATTCGGTTCGGCTCAGTTTATTTCTCCTTTGTTTATAATATATACGAATTTATCTATGTTTATGTATTTAAATTTAAAATTAGAATTTTTGATATGTGACATGGTGAGAACTCCCACTGGTCAGCCGATCTTTCAGAGTACCAGAGCCGAAGTCCTAACATG
This sequence comes from Colocasia esculenta, assembly GCA_014218235.1. NCBI lineage: Eukaryota > Viridiplantae > Streptophyta > Magnoliopsida > Alismatales > Araceae > Colocasia > Colocasia esculenta. The sequence goes on along the minus strand of CM024757.1, from coordinate 18,469,154 downwards.
GCTTAGTCCAAAGATCTTGACGTCGTCTAGGTCGACGACTTAGGTCGGCTAGACCGACCTCTATACACCTCTTGGGCCGACAACCGCAGCTCGACCAAAGATGAGGTTTACCCAGCTCGGTCGTAACCGACTCGGAGCACGACATGTCCACGGGATTCTCGAGAACGTGGCTCGTGCAACGACCGAGGCATTAACTGTTGAGGTAATGGCCGTGGGTCGTGTGCTTGGTAACGATAGTCATTAAGGCCACGATCTGCATGATTTGGCATGGCGGTTACAACGACGATGAGACGATGATTAAGGAGACCTGAAGCAAGATTCGCGGGGTCGTCCAACGGTTGTCTTGGGTAACCTACCCCTATATAAGAGACAGACACTCCACATGCACAGGTACACTGTTTTGCTCCTTGGGCTAGGCCATTCTTCTCGGTTAGCGACTGACTTAAGCGTCAGAGTGTCTCCCCGCTGAGATCTCTTGGTGGACTTTGCAGGTCTTGTCATCAAGGTCAGGAGCTTGGAATACGTATCTTACGTCAGCTAAGCAGACCTCGGCTTGGTCGTCTCGGCATGGTCACCTCGCTTGGTTGTCTCGGCATGGTCACCTCACTTGGTCGTCTCGACATGGTCAGCCTGCTTGGTCGTCTTGGCATGCTCACCTCGGTTTGAGTTGACTCTCGTTACAAACAATAACATTTTAGCGTCGTCTGTGGGAATCGCTACTAAAAGTTAATATGGTTTCCCTTACTTTCTCTTTTGGTCGATCTCAGGCCTCCTGATGGGCAACGTCTAAAACCGACAAGTTGCTTCATAGCATCGTCATCTATTAACATCGTATTAGTGTTGGTAAAGTCAGCAGCGAGGTCGCTTTGGCACTTGGCTGGTCCTGACAATACGAGTTAATACGAGCTTTCTTGTCCCATGGTCTGAAATGTCAGTGGAGGCAGTGCTAGAAGGTCGCCTCGGCACTCTCGGCTCCCCTGACCCTGTAAGCAGATTTAGAAAACGGTTGTTCTTGTCCCACGGTCTGAAATGTTAGTGGAGGCAACGCGAAGAGGTCGCCTTTATGTTCTCAGCTGCCCCGACCCCGTGAGCGGATGCAGAAAACAACTCTTCTTGTCTCACGATATGAAGTGTCGGTGGAGACAACGCTTAACGAGGTCGCTTCAGCACTCGTCAGAACATGGATACCGACGTCTGATGCTAAGGGACGTGCATGTCGGAGTAGTTCTCTAGACGAGGTCGCTTCGACACTCATGAAGGACGTGGATACGGATGTTCGATGCCAAGGGACATGTGCTGGATGAGGTCGCTTCGGCACTCGTCAAGGACGTGGATACTAATGTCCGACGTACAGATAGAGCCGACAAGGTTGCTTTGGCACTCGGGAAGATGTGAAGGTCTATTACCGATGTTGGGACTGATGGCCGACGTGGTGGTTTGACCAATATTGGCTTGATGGCCGATGTGGTTGTCTACTACCGATGTTGGGCCTGATCGCCGACATGGTTGTCTATGACCAACGTAGGGCCTGATGGCCGATGTCTGAAGACGATGAGTCTCTCTATATCATCGTCCTGGGGCAAATGACGAGTCGCTTTCTAGCATCATCTCCCTTCGAATGGTGAGTCGCTTAGGCATCACTCTTGACACGATTACTGTCATAGAGGCATCAACGAAGTCAGCTGCGAGGTCGCTTAGGCACTCGACTTATTCTGACAATACGAGTTAACGTGCGAGTGGTAAGGCTATATCTCATTCGACATCAGATGGGTCGGTGGAGTCGGTCCAACGAGGTCACTTCGGCACTCTTGGCTGGTCCTGACCTCCCGAGTCAGTGAATAAACAAGCATACCTTCTCGAGAAACTTTGGTCATCGAGGTCAGAAGAGGTCGCTATGACACTCTCGGCTCGATTGACCGATGATGTTTACATTTGTCACATGTCGGCTAATAGTCTTGGACGTCGGGGAAGCCAATGCATGGGCAACCATGTCGGAACGAGTTAGTGATGACGTAAGGTATGATATGGTCTTGGGAGATACATATGAAAATTGTTGCAATTGGGAAGAAGGTTTGCGATTGCCGAGAAAGAGATTTTGTGTTGATAGTCTCAGAAACGGGAAAATACAAAAGGCCTCGGTAGAGTGCCGAAGAATTAAAAAAGGCTACATTCGTTGAGATCACTGGCTCGGGCTCCTAAGCTGTGGCGACCTCATCCATGATGACCTGGGTCTCTTCGGTATCGGGTGCGGCATCCTTATCAGTGACGACGACTTCGGCGGCAGCTTCGAGGTCCTCATCGAGGGCGGTGGCCAACGTGTCGTCGACTGCATCCTCGATGTTCTCGTCTTCGGCTTCGTTCACCAAACCCGACAAGTCGAGGTCATGATGGAGGTCTCAGAGGTGCTCGAGGCAGAAATCATAGGCCGCCTGAAAGAGTTTGTCTATCTCTTCCTAGAGCACCTTAGATTCACAGTACTCGATAATTGCCTTGGCCCGCTCTTCTTCAGCTAGCTTGGTGATCTGGGCCTTTGTCCCTTCATGCACTTCCTTCTCGACTTGGAAGGATTTGCTTACCTTGTCGGCCGCCAGCGCCAGCTGGGCGTCGTTATCCTCAACTTTTGACACTCGTTGTTGCTCATCGGCGAGGAGTCTTTCGGCCTCCTCGGCCCTCTTCTCAGCTGCCTCGGCCTTCTTCTCGACCTCGATTACTCGTGCAATGGCACTAGTTCGGGTCATCTAGACCTTCTGGAAAAGAACCCCAACTAGCGCCAATTGGTCTTGCATCGTCTTATAGAGGTCTTCGATGACCTCATTCGCCCTCCAGCCTGAGGTGCCGGCCTTTGCTCCAGCAAGATTGACCGTCGACCCCACTTGGTGGTAGAAAGCTCCTCCCTTGGTCGAGGCGATTGAAAGACTGGGAGGAGCCCGAGATAGGGACGTCGACTGACTCTATCAATTGCTTTCGGGGTCGCTCGGGCGTCCTTCTTGGTGGTTGGGACTTCGACTGTTGCTCAAGTGTGGCAGCTAGAGAGGCGATGACTTCGACGTTGGCCTCCTCCGTTCGCGGATGCTTCTAAGGACGTTTCGCACTTTTCTTGCCCCTCGGGACAAGAACCTCTGCATAGTCACCTCAGTAAAGGAGAAGCCCTTTTTCCCCTTGTCGGCCATTCCTACAATGGAGGAAAGAGGTCAGTCCTCGGAACGCAATGGCAGCTGCGAAAGAGACATTGTTAATGAGCTTGGCGAGCATTGTCAATGAGCTTGAAAAGCTCTTTGGATGGATTATACAGGTCAGGGGCCTCACAACCTGTACTGAATCAAAGTCCTAGAGCTCGGCCTCAGTGAAATGAAGAGGGGGTCGGAAGGCTTTGTCTTTGATGTTCACGGCCGACTAGGTGGTCGGGAAGGGCCACCCAGAGGGGCAGTGAACGAAGAAGAAGTTCCTCTTCCAGTTGTGGACAGAGAAGGGAGCTCGATCGAGGATTTGTTATCCGGTCCGAGCTGCAAAATACAACCAATCTCTGAAGGCTTTTATCGAGAAGTAGTAGAAGAAGAGGTGTGTGTTTGACGTGACTCTGGAAAAGGTGCAAACAGTGAGGAAGCCGACAACTGACCTCCAAGAGTTGGGGGTCAACTGCGATGGAGCGGCTCCCAAGTGGATAAGAAGGAGAGTAATAAAGGGATGCGATGGGTATCAGAAGCCAGCTCGGACGGCTTCGTTATATATGCAGAAGTTGAGCTCCATTGAGTGGTGGGATCGGATGTCTTCAGGAACCAACAAGGATGTCCCCTCAGGGAGGTCGAGACCTAAGTGTGTCCCTACCCACTTAAAGATCTCGGTGTCAATTTCGGAAGGCGCGTTGGCCTGGCAGTGCGATCTTGAGGTGTGTGCAGAAGTTTTTGTGGGGATTGTACGACCCAGAAGTGACCTTGGGATCTCTAGGAGATTGGTCAATGACTTCTACGATGACCTCCGACACTTGAGTGTCGGATGGACCCACAAGAGTGGATATCGCCTCGGTTGGGCAAGGAGAGGGTGTCATGTCACGCGACGTGGATGAACTCTTGAATGAAGAACTGTAGGAAGAGGAGGATGAGCTCATCACTTACCTATGAAGGAAGAGAGGGAAGAAGAGGCTCGGATGCTGAGAAGACAAAGAAATCTTGTCAGATCATGGTTCGTCGGCTGAACGTCTCGTCTAAAACTCTCGCGTACGGAAGAAAGGGTTTTGTTTCGAATGCATATCGCCCTATATATAGGTCTGGGGGGGGGGGGGTCGAGCAGATCCAATGGCTCCAGTTCATCATCTCCTTCGAGCGCTCAGATTGGACCACGTGGCATTCACTGTTTGGTTCGTGAGCTCCATCTCAAATTCTGATCAACGCATGTGGTATAATTCACGATGATGGAATGTAGAAATCGAGGCGACGACGTGACGATCAGCATCACGCACGTCCTCCGGTCGACCTCACAGAGTACCAGAATCAACGTCCTGATGTAGCTTGGACCGAAGATCTCAGCGTCGTCTAGGTCGACCACTTAGGTTGGCTAGATCGACCTTTGTACACCCCTTGGGTTGACAACTGCAGTTCAGGCAAGGATGAGGCTTACCCAGCTTGGCCATAACCGACTTGGAGCACAACGTGTCTGTGGGATTCCCGGGAACGTGGCTCGTGTAACGACCAAGGCATTAACCACTGAGGTAATGACCGCGAGTCATGTGCTCGGTAACGGCAGCCATTAAGGCCACTATCTGTATGATCTGGCATGATAGTTATAACGACGAGATGACGATGATTAAGGAGACCTAACGCAAGATTGACGGGGTCGTCCAACAGTTGCTATGGGTAACCTACCCGTATATAAGAGGAAGGCACTCCACATGCATAGGTACATTATTTTACTCTTTGAGTTAGATCATTCTTCTCAACAAACGACTGACTTGAGCATCAGAGTGTCTCCCAGCGAAGACCCCTCGGTAGGATTTACAAGTCCTGTCATCAAAGATTGAGAACTCGAAACACACGTCTTACATCGGTTTAGCGGACCTCGGCTTGATCGTCTTGGCATGGTCACCTTGTTTGATCGTCTCTACATGGTTACCTCGACTTGAACCAACCCCCATTACAAATCGTAACAATATGTTTATATAAATAACTTTTAATTTTAATAACTTATATTAAGTTATTTTGTTGTGTCGTCCAACTAAACTTAGTTCGGTTTCGAACTAAATTAAAACTATGTAGGAGTAACATTTGCCGCACATATATTTAGGTCCGTAATAAAATTGATTTGATTTGCTCAAACCTTGTGTAATTAATTCATATGGGAATGTTAATATTCAAAATGAGACATTTTTATAAGACAAGACACCTAATATTTTGTCAGAATAAGTGCTTGTGCAAATCAATTATAGGAGGGTTGAAAAAGTCATAACAATTTTATTACATGCATAAATAATACTATGATCAGTACAATAGAATGATGTTTACCCAACTTCACTTTCCTTTTCTCCTGTGCATTTCCATTATCATTCTTAGCGCCTCATAACATCTAGCCCATTATTGGGTAATCCAGCGTCAGCAGGTAGCGCCACATTTGCACCTTGGACATATAAGACGATGGTACGTAGTGGGAGCGACGTGTAGCGACGACAACGGGACTATCAAATTGACGGTGAACAAGGGTAATGTAACGTCGCGTGCTTTTCGGATCCATGCGGATCATGTGTGTTGTGGTTGTGGCGGCCGTTGTGAGGCTAATGTGAGTTGGTTGTGTGGAATGTATGGTGTGGATGTGTGGCTTGAGCAGGTAAAGTGTAGGTTTGGTCCTGAAATGAAATAGAACCTGCTGCAGTTGAGTTGGAGTTGGCGGCCAGGGGTGGCCGTTGACTTGTTGGCGTCCAGGTAAGTGGCCGTTGACTGCATGATCTTGGCGGCATTGGATGTGGACGTTTAGGGTGGCGGTTGTTCTTGGCGGCAGAGGGGTTGACGCCAACCTGAGAATTCTGCAGGTTATAGGGTCACCCGAGGGCAGGTTTCCTACCCTGTTCTCATTCTCCCTTGCCCCAGCTTCTTGTCCTAGTGTTCTTAAAGCTTCCAACAGGTACTAAAGGGTGGTTGGACGATCGTAGAACGCGTGGCGTTGCTGAATTGTGCGAGGAAACGTCGTGGCGTGGTGCAATTCCCGTGGGAGCTCGCGGAGGGTTCAGCGTGAACCGGGAGATTGCGGGAGGTTTTAGCGTGTTCTGAGGTAGGGGACGAACCCGGTTAATTCCATAGAAACATTAAAACACGACGTAACCACCTGAATCATCATGATAATGTATTTTCGGATTAAGTTGCACCATGCGGGGATAATGGGTGGTTTGAGTAATTTAGAGAACGAAGCATGCTGTATTGGGTTGTTTAGGATTCATGCATGTTAAAAGAACTGTTTCTGTATGTTTTACCGTGGTTTAAACGGTTGGAAAACCTGTAGAATTGGATTAGGGTTTCTACAGGGTTAGAGGCCGAAGAACTTGGCGTCAACATCGTTTGTCGCCAAGCTCATTAGCCAGGATGTAGACGGCCAGATCCCTTGCCGTTGACTTCCTGTAAGCGGCAGTCGATGTTGCCACCTATTGGTTATAAACAGGAATGACTAATTATGGTATTTATCGATAATGCATGTGCGTTGGCACCTGTGGTGCACTGAGTGCACATAGTTTTCGTGTTCAGCATACAATGTATGCAGTTAGCTATTTACTTTCGTAGTTGCGTATTGTTCACGCGAGTCCAGTTGGGTGCACGTGTAGTGGACCGTTGTTACTTATGGTTTACGTGAGGTTTCACGTGGTTTGTGTGTGACGTGCACGTGGTTCTGTGTACGTGGCGAGTAGTACGACGCCTACCGTGGTTACCTCTCCAGTTGGGTACCCCAGGTTCTTTGTGAGCCAGGCTGTTAGCTCGGGGCTTTGTCCCAGTACTTGTGTTGTACCGTCGAGGTCTGTGTCGTCTGACCTGAACACCCTCACTCCTGTGTTTGAGTTGTACGTCCGGCTGAGGGAAAGACGACAGTAGGACAGTGACACTTGTGTTTGTCTTTAGTCACTTGTAGCGCGCTCGTAGTTGGGGGTACGGACACCAGTAGACGTACTGGACCCCAACTAGTCCTTTTCCAGTGTCTCACTCCAGAGAGTTCCGGGCCAGGATCTCTAGAGGTGCCAGGCATGGGCCTGTGACCGTGTGGTCCGCAGGTGGTGGTGTTTAGTTGGTCTCCACAGTTACTTGACTTTTCACGTGGAGCGGCAGCTGGACCTTTCGTCCGTGGCTGCGAGACTGAGAGGTAGACTTGTGTTAGCTTGTCCGAGTCAGTTTCTGGTGTCGCGAACCAGTTCACGTGGCTCGTGTTTGGCAGTCTCTACTTTAGCTTGTACACCTGTACTGGTTTGCCGTTTAATTATTAAAGTTGTTTCTCGTAGTCGGCAGACGGTGAGTACTTTTACAGCTTTAGTATCCTGTTTAGCTGTTCTATAAACTGTTGGTATTGTTTATTGCTTTCGTACCTGTGGTTTTGGTTTGCTCGGTGTTGGGGGAGTTCCCTACTGAGCCAGTGACTAGCGAGGCTCACCCCTACCCCCATAGGTGAGAGCGAGGAGGACGTTTCACGACCGTCGTCCGGTTCAGAGCCGCGCCGTAGCGGTACAGGGTCGGTACCTCCAGCTGTGTAGTGGCAGCTCCAGCAGTGTAGTGTAGATAGTTGTTTATTTTCTTCAGCTGTACCTCGGGGTATGCCCCAGGCTCTTGTACTTCTTTTCAGTTATGTAGAAATTTGGCTATGTAAACTTGTGAAATATATATAAAATGTGGTGTGTTCCTTTGTGTTTACACAGATTGTGGTTTGGTATCCCTTGCGAGGCTTCGGCCCGTTCGCGGGAGGCGGACTCGGATCAAGTACATTATTGGTTTAACGGGCTTGGCCGAGGCGTTCCGTCATAGTTGGTAAGGGAACTAGAAAGATGCATAGCCTTATTTCGGTCTTTGTACACTGCTGGTAGGGACCCTGGTTTTTGATAATTTGTTGTTTGATTTTTGTTTGGTGTTTTATTTATGTAGAAATCTCGGGTATGGCTGATAGAAGAGATTGGGGTGGTGGAGGAGATGATCCGGAGGAAAGTACCCAGCGTATGATAGAAAGAATTTGGGAGAGCCTCACGGATATCCGGGCGAGGATGGATCAGCAGGCGCCCGTACCACCGGTTGCAGTGCCACCTGGAGATGGAGAAGCTGTACCTGTAGCTCCAGTTCCGCCAAGAGTAGAGGTGCCTTTTGCAGCACCTGTGCCACCACCACCACCAGTGCTGATAGCAGAAGAACCAGTGATGCAGGTGGAGAAGTTTCTGAGATTGCAGCCGCCTACTTATTCAGGAGGGCCGAATCCAGATACAGCAGAGCATTGGGTTCATGAAATTGAAAGAGTTTTTGCAACTATGAGGTGTCTGGCAGTAGATAGAGTTGTGTTAGCTGCTTATCAGTTAAGGGCTTTGCCTTGGAATGGTGGCGACTGAAGATGCAGACCACCTTTGCAGGCAGGACAGAGGAGGCCATCACTTGGTCGGAATTTCTCGATGTATTTAATGATACATTCTTTCCGATTCAAGTGCAGCAAGTAAAAAGAGAGCAGTTTCAGACTCTCCAGCAAGGTAACTCTTCAGTTTTAGAGTACCAGATGAGATTTATGGCACTTAGCCGTTATGCTCCATATGTGGTTTCAGATAATAATATGATGGTTGAGTATTTTATCAGAGGCTTAAGAGTGGAATTGCAGGATGCGATAGTACCTCTCATGTGCAAGACAGTGGAAGAAGCAGCCCAGAGAGCAGCTACTTTGGAGAGGTCTATTCGGACTCGTTAGGTGGGCGAGTCAGGTTCAGGTAGTTTCCGGCTACCGCAGCAGTCAGTGGGTGTAAGCAGAGGTAAGGCACCAGTAGGACCTTCTTCATCAGGTTTCAGTAAATGGGGTCAGAAATTAAAGCAAGCATTTAAAGGAAAAGGAAGAGGATGGGGAGGTCGTCCGCAGTTCCAGCAGGGCCGAGGTAGGCCTGAGGTGGAGGAGTCGCAACAGAGTACTGCCAGGCAGCCTATTACTCCACCAGAGTATCGATGTTATAATTGTAATCAGCCGGGACATTTGATCCGCAATTGTCCCTATCCGAGAGAATATGGGTATGGAAGAGGTGTGCAGCAGCAGCAGCAGCCTCAGCAGTTTCAGCAGCCACAGGCAGGTCGTGGCAGAGGAGCACCGCAGCAGCGGGGAAGAGGCCGGGTTATGGCTATCACCCGAGCCCAGGCGGAGGCATCGAATATGATAGAAGGTACTCTACCTCTTTATAATTACTTAGTAAGAGTTTTATTTGATTCAGGTGCCTCTCATTCTTTCATTTTCGAAGAATTTCTGGATTGTATAGCTCATCCTTTAGAGGAGAAGTCTTGTGAGTTAGTAGTGGAGGTTCCTTCGGGTGAGTTCCTACTCACTTCAAGCTATATAGATGAAGCTCCTGTTATGATTGAAGGGAACCAGATGCCGGGTCGGTTATATGCCCTGCAGTTGTCAGATTATGATATTATTCTGGGTATGGATTGACTTGAGATGTATGGAGCAATGTTAGATTGCAGAAAGAAAATGATCAGATTTTGTCATCCTAATGGTGCGGTATTTGAATATCAAGGTATGCCTTTTTATACCTCTAAGTTTCTAATTTCTGCAATTAAAGCTAGAAAGTTGATAAATGCTGGATGTGTGGCTTATTTAGCCTCGGTAAGTCTGGTAGAAGCTAGTCAGCCAGTGGAAGCAGTTCCCGTAGTTAGGGAATTTGCTGATATTTTTCCTGAGGATTTGCCTGGTTTAGCTCCACATAGAGAGGTGGACTTTACTATTGAGTTGCTGCCAGGTACTATGCCGATTTCTAATGGGGTGTTTGGGAGCAATTTAAAAAAAAACTATTTCTACCTAAAAATTTATGTTAAATTTATTTTTAATTTTAAATTTAAAAGTATGACAACTTGAAGTTATCTGTTTGGTAAAACATCATAATTTTAAAAAATTAGGTTGATGTGTTTGGGTGCAGAGCGGATGGTGTTGAGGGGGGGGGGGGGGGGCGCTGTGGGGGCAGGGGCGTCGGACAGGGGCCACCGTGGGGGCAGGGGTGCAGGGGTGATGAGTCTTTATTTTTATCCAAAATCTATGGCATACACCCCAATTTTTTTGAAATTCTGAATAGAATTTGCATCATTTACTGTGAATATCATTATTGTCCTATACAAACTAAAATGTTTACATTTTGTTTTGTGCAGGTAGTTTTGCCCTTCAATTTGTATATTCTTGTATCACTCTCTCTCTCCATCTTAATCTCTCTCTCTCTCTACATCTTAATCTCTTGCCTTCTTTTCCCTCTCCATTCACCACAAATATGCATGTGTAAATATTTGTATATATATATTCCATGTAAATAGATATGTGCATATGTATATATATGTTTGTGTATCTTTATGTTTATGTGAAATCCATAGATATGTGTGTGTATGTATTAGTGTGTGTGTTAATTTATAAATATATGAATATATGTATATGTGTATAAATACATTTATAAATATGTGTTTTATTTATATGAGTGTATACACATTATGTGTGTGTTTGTAAATACCCCACACTCCCTGTCACTCTCTCATAACACCATCTCGCCACCTTCTCTCTCTCACACAACACCTCCACTCACACTACCATGCACACACACATGCGCCTATCCCTCTCATAACGAGGAAATCCCCCCTGTCTGCATTGGTGTTCGCTCCAACAGGACTTGGCATGCACCAACAGCAAATGCATGCATGTGTGTCTATATTTAAATAGGTGTGGGTGTGTCTATATTAAAATATATGTGTGGTGTGTATATTATATTATATATATAATGTGGATGTAAGTGTATATTTAAATATGCATGTGTGTGAATGTGTTTATATGTGTGTGTGCACGTGATTATATATTAAATAATTATATATGTGCATGTATTTATATTAAATATGTATGTATATGTGTATGTGTATATTAAATATTTAAATATGTATGTATATGTGTATGTGTATATTAATATTTAAATATATATATATATATATATATATATATTTGTGTACATATAAAAATATGTATGTGTGCATGTGAGTTATATTAAATAATATATATGTGTGTATGTGACTATATTTATACATATGTGTATGTATTTAAATATATGTGTCCCATTCACCACCAAACCTCCCATGCGCTGCCACCTCTTCACTTACCATACTCCTCTAGCCGCTGCCACCTTACCTCCTCCTCCACACACATGCACAACTTCTCACACACTCCTATTCATGCCATGCAAGCACACACTCCCTATTCCACCTGCTCCTACACCTCTCCCCTTCCTTCACCTTGCATCATCTCCCTACCCCGCATGCCACACCTCACTGCACCATCTCCCTGCCACCCATAAAGTCACACCTCACCATGCTCCTCCCATGCATAGCCACAGCCACCTCTCCTCTCTCTCCTTGCCATCTTCTCACACATCACCTCCACACATAAAAACACTACTACCTCCCATGCTGCCACCTTACCTACCACCATACACATGCACATATCATCCTCCACTCCATCTCTCCCTCTTACGCCCACATTTACACACAAACACCACCACCTTACCCACTCCCATGCTGCAGCCTTCCTCCTACCAACCATCACTCCTATCCCTACCACTTACACACCCACCTTAACCATGCTCTTCCCATGCACAGCCGCTGCCACCATCACCTTGCAGTAGCCTTCCTCCTACCTACCACACACACCACCACCATGCATGCATTAATACTCCCGTCATATCACTCCTCCCACCTCTAGCCGCTGCCACCTCTCCCATCTCCCTACTCCTCCACACTTGCTCACTCACTCTCTCATACCACCTCACTCCTCCCATGCACACACACACACGCGTCCAACCATCCACCCTCTCACAACACCACTTACAACCGCACACTCCCCATACTCCAACCATTAATACAAAAACTCACACTCCATCTCTTTTCTCCCCATATAAACTCACCCCCCACCTTCTTCTTGAGAGTTTTTCGTTTTCTTTTCTTTCCCTCCTACGAAGCCAACACCCTCCTCTTTGTTCTTTTCTCCCCACATCCACCTACAACTCACAACTCCTCCATCTCCACCGTAGCCCTCTTCTTCTTCTTCTTCTTGATTTCCTTAAGTGTTCTATGCAAATTCCCATTCTCATCCACCTTCTCTCCACTCTTCACTAGATCCTCTTCATCTCATCATCCATATCTTATACTCTCTCTCTTTAAATCTCTCTTAATAGGTGCACGACATCGTCCGGGTGCTACTGTCGTCTACGTTGCCGTTTCGGTGTTGTAGTCTCGATCCTGTTGGGAGGTGCCACGGAGGAGGAGAGGAGGGCTGCGACCTAACCTCATCCTTCTCTTTTTCCATGGTGTAATTTCTTTGTGTTATTTTGTAGTTACGTTTATATTTTGTTAAAATGTTGCATTGTGTTTAGAACTTTGTTCAATCTCCACTGTTTCAATCTAGTCGTTTTGTAAATCTAAATGACATGTTTTTTATCTCAACTTTCTTAGTTGCATGTTCACACTCTAAGTGATCCATTTCTTCTCTCTCTATTATCACTCATGTCTCTTCTATCTCTCTCTATTTCTCTCTATACGATGCCACCTTTTCTCTCTCCTCTTCTATCTCTTTTCTTTAGTGTTTTTCAATTAGTTAGTTTAAATTAAGATCCATAGTTATATTTGCATAGAAAAATCACCTTCAACCTAAAGATTTTCAAATCAACTCAAGACTCTCTGTGGACTCGACCCGGATTTGCCACTACGCTACGTCTTTTTATTTTTTGCAATCTGGAATTTAAGTTGATGGCCGTTGTGTCCAAACGACAACACTAATGAATCATCAATTTTTGGCGCCGTTGCCGGGGAGTCTTTGCATGTTGATTTGGATGTCTTGTGCATATTTGTTTGTGTAGAGACTAACCTTCTTCTTGTGTTCTTGTAGGTTTGCACATAAGTCTCTAAAAAGAAAAAGAAAAAAAGTGGAATTTTGCGAAAGAGGTAAGTGCCCTCACCCCTCTTTCAAGTTTTCAAGACCAAGTGTAAATGCCATGTTTAGGGTTATTTGAAGCTTTTGCTCTCTTTCTTGAGGTTAGATAGGGACATTAAATCAAAACAAAAAAAAATCAAAAAAAAAAGAGAAAAGAGTAAAAACAATCTTTAATTAAAAGACTTCATCTCAAGAGTAGAAACCACACCCATAGGTCATGCATCATGTAGAGTTTTCTTTGTAAATAGTATCTCTCTACTTTGGTTAGCTTGTAGTATTTAGCTTCTTTAAGTACTTTAATTTTGTTGTAGAATGCGGGATGCAAGGTGAGTTCCTCTTGAACTTCTCTCTAAAATCATGCTCATGCATAGCCATGCTTGCATAAGAACCCCTTGTTTGAGCATTTTTTGTGTGTTGCATTTCATCATAAGACACTTTAAGGGCACTACCTCAAATAAGATAAGGTGGGGATTTGATCACCCTTCCTTAGCCCACAAATCACTTAATGTCTCATTGTTCATAATCCCAAGCTTTGTAAAATTGAGTAGAAAGTGACCCTAGGGTTCACACCGTGACAAGGTTATCACTTTGAGCTCCTACTCCTTTTGGATCCCGGTGTCTAAGGCTAGAGGTACAATGGCAAATGCCTAAGCGGGATTGGTGGTTCTTTAATTAGGTCCTCGCGAGAGCGAGGGGAGCCTCCCACCACCCCACCTCTTACCTGGCCGGAGACCAATCGTGAGTATGGACCCAAAGTGAACTTTGGTCACCTTGTGAGAAAGCTCACTTTTAGGTCTAGGTACACCTAAGTTGTATAAGTTAATTATTTTCCAAGATTGTTTGTCCTTGTTTAAAAGCCATCTCAAAAAAAAAAAAAGAGAGATAAAGCCTAGGGGTCCATTCTTCTCTCCTTTCGTCTTAGTTCATGCACGGTAGGAGGTCTCTCAACCCCGAATTAGTTGTGCCTTGTCCTGAAATTGAAAGATTCATATTTCAAGGACAACAAGAACCTAATCTTGAAAGAGAAAGTCCACATAATCAAGAAGTCATGGCCAACAATCAGATCAGCCTAAAACTTTGAAGGATTATTTCATTCCCAATCAATATCAACCATCCACATGCATCCAAATTCCTCAAAATCAAGCCATACAATATGAGATCAAGTCGAGTACCATTCAAATGCTCCCTTCATTCTATGGCAACACAAATGAGGACCCATATAAACACATTGATGAATTCCTAGAGATTTGTTCCACAGTTAAAATCCAAAATTTCTCTGATGATGCCCTCAAGTTAACTCTTTTTCCATTTTCCTTGAAAGACAAAGCAAAACATTGGTTAGGAACCTTGGGTAAAACCATAGTCACATGGGCAGAAATGCAACAAGAATTTCTTAAGAAATTTTATCCTATAGGTCGAACCAATACTATGCGAAGGGCCATCACTAGATTCACTCAAACTCCAGGAGAACAAATCCATGAATCTTGGGAGAGGTTAAAAGAATTGTTAAGGAAATGTCCTCACCATGGGTTATCAAAATGGCAAATTGTGCAAGCTTTCTATGAAGGATTGACGGAGCCTATAGGCAAATGGTAGATGCCTCATGTGGAGGAGCTTTCATGAGTAAGAGTGAGGATGAGGCCCATGATTTGTTTGAAACATTGAGTGAGAACTCCATTAATCATGTCTCTCTTTCATCTTATGAACGAACTGTTGGGCCGACCAAAAAGGTTGGGTTGTATGAGATCAAATCACATAGAGAGCCCGAGATGAAAATGGACATTAACTTCATTACACAAAAATTGGAAAAGGTGGATTTGCTTCATCAAAAATTGGATCGAATCTTGGCATCTAAACTTCATGAGTCCACCTACCCATCCTCATCCAATCCAAACTTGGGCCCATCTCTACCCATTAATGAAGTTTGTGTTTTATGTGCTAGTCCATCTCATCACCTCTCAAAATGCCCCACTGCTGCCCAACTCCCTCCATTTGTT
This sequence comes from Colocasia esculenta, assembly GCA_014218235.1. Classification (NCBI taxonomy): domain Eukaryota; kingdom Viridiplantae; phylum Streptophyta; class Magnoliopsida; order Alismatales; family Araceae; genus Colocasia; species Colocasia esculenta. Next base: position 18,454,011 of record CM024757.1, on the reverse strand, counting down.
CAAGAGCAAGTCCAGGCTGCACAAGGATTCTCTAAGCCCAATAATGACCCATACTCCAACACTTACAATCCGGGCTGGAGAAATCATCCAAATTTCTCCTGGAAAAATCAAGTTCCTCAACAACCCACCATTTCCTATGCTTCCCAAGGATCTAGGCCACAAGTACAAAATCCATATCCAGCCCATCAAAACCAAACCAATTTCCAAAACAATTCCTTCCCAAGAGCACCACAAGCCCAACACTCTCAAATGGGTCAATCACCTTTCTATCAACCAAATCTTACTCTACATCATTTCCAGCAAACCTCTTTGCCCAATACCTTTGAAGAAAAATTCATTCAACTCCAACAATTGATTTTAACTCAACAACAATCTATTTCAAAGTTGGAGAACCAAATTGGGCAACTTGCTGAGGCCACCACAAGGAGAGAGGTGGGTCAACTACCAAGTCAACCTATTGCTAACCCGCGTAATCATCCTCCAGGTTTCCCACCTCAAGCAGGTCTCTTGCCTCAGCCAAATCCTCTACCTCTACCTAACCCTCTACCTCAATCAGGCACACAACCCTCTAAGGCCCCACAATTTGAAAATGCCAAAGCCATCTCATCCCTTTGTAGTGGAAAAGTGTTGATAGATGGATATAAAAACTCTAAGTCCCAAGAGGATGGTGGCTGCCTTAAAGATAAAGCTCCTGATGATGTGGAGGAAGGACAAGCAAAAGAGAGTGAAGATGTAGAAGAACCCAAGTTGGGGGGAGAGAGTAAAGAAAAGGAAGGACAAGAAGAAGATCCTAGCAAGTATCTGCCAAAAGCCCCTTTTCCCTCCGCCTTATTTTCTAAGCCGAGCAACAAGAAGAAATTGGCTCAAAATGAGGAGATGATGGAATTATTTAAGCAAGTTCATATAAACATCCCACTCCTTGATGCAATCAAGCATGTGCCGGCTTATGCAAAGTTTCTTAAGGAGATGTGCACCCAAAGGCGTGAACCACAAAATAATTTTGAAAAAGTAAGGTTGTCGGAGGATGTTAGCACCTTGTTGCTAGATGAACTACCACAAAAATTGAAAGATCCCAGAGCCCCACTCATTTCATGCAATATAGGAGGTATCACCTTTGATAGAGCTCTCTTGGACTTAGGAGCAAGTGTGAATTTGTTACCAACATCTATTTGTGAGAAGTTTGATATTGGAGAGTTGAAACCCACATCTGTGATCCTTCAATTGGCTGATAGATCTGTCAAAACACCTGTGGTTTGATTGAAGATGTCATAGTCAAAGTCAATGATTGTTATTTCCCAGTAGATTTTCTCATCCTAGATATGGCCTCACCCCGGGAATTGAATCATACTCCGATCATTCTTGGCCGCCCTTTCCTTGCCACGGCGAAGGCAAACATCGATTGTGCTTCTGGTACCATGGAGATAACCTTTGGAGAACAAAAAGTCAAAATCAATATTTTTCAAGCCTCCAAGTACCCAAACCAAGATGAAGAATGCCATGTTGTGGACATTGTAGATAGCATAGTGGAAAATAATTTTGACATTCATCAAGATCATGAGGAAGAGGCCAACTTGTTGACTCATTGGCTTAGAGTTGAACCCTTGCCATCCTTACAAGCTGAGCCTGCACTCCCTTCTATTGAATCTCCTCCTTCTCTTGAGCTCAAACCTCTACCAAATTCCCTTAAATATGCCTTTTGGGTTCCGACCAAACATTGCCTGTGATTATAGCATCTGATCTTAGCTCTGCCCAAGAGGTACAACTTCTCAATGTCCTTAAGTCTCATCAGAGTGCTATTGGTTGGACCATAGCAGATCTTAAGGGGATTAGCCCATCAATTTGCATGCACCATATTTATTTGGAGGAGAATGCAAAACCAAGTAGGGAAATGCAAAGAAGATTGAATCCAATAATGAAAGAAGTGGTCAAGAAAGAAGTAGTCAAGTGGCTTGATGCAGGCATAACCTACCCAATCTCTGATAGTCAATGGGTAAGCCCGACCCAAGTTGTTCCAAAGAAATCGGGGCTCACAGTGGTGAGTAATGATCAAGGAGAATTGATGCCCACAAGATTGACCACTGGATGGAGAGTTTGTATTGACTATAGGAAGCTCAATTCCATGACCAAAAAGGACCATTTTCCTCTCCCTTTCATTGACCAGATTTTAGAGAAATTAGCTGGGCAAAAATATTTTTGCTTTCTAGATGGGTACTCAGGGTACAACCAAGTTGCCATCTACCCTGAAGACCAGGAGAAAACCACATTCACTTGCCCATATGGAACCTTTGCTTTTCGAAGAATGCCATTCGGATTGTGTAATGCACCTGCAACATTTCAAAGGTGCATGATGGCCATCTTCTCTAGCATGATGGGAGATTTTTTAGAAATTTTCATGGATGATTTCTCAGTGTTTGGTACTCTTTTGAAGATTGTTTGATTCATTTGAAAATGGTCTTGGAGAGATGCATTGAAACCAATTTAGTGTTAAGTTGGGAGAAAAGTCATTTTATGGTGAAAGAAGGGTTAGTCCTTGGGCACATAGTCTCAAAGAGGGGGATTGAAGTGGACAAAGCCAAAATTGAGTTGATTTCTAAACTCCCTCCCCCAAACTCTGTTAATCAAATTCGCTCTTTTTTTGGCCATGCCGGTTTCTATCGCCGGTTTATCAAGGATTTCTCTAAAATTGCCCGACCTTTGACAAATTTGCTAGCAAAAGATGTCCCATTCCAATTAGATGAACCTTGTCTCAAGGCCTTTGAAACCTTGAAGGAGGCATTGACTAAAGCTCCAATTCTCCAAACTCCTAACTGGTCGTTGCCATTTGAGATCATGTGTGATGCCTCTGACTATGCTATAGGAGCTATTCTAGGGCAAAGAATAGACAGACACCCTGTGGTGATATACTATGCGAGTCGAACACTCTCTGATGCCCAAATGAACTATACCACCACAGAAAAAGAGCTTCTTGCGGTAGTATTTGCCCTAGAAAAATTTCGATCCTACATATTAGGGGCCAAAGTCATCATTTATTCTGACCATTCTGCCCTCAAGTACTTGCTATCAAAGAAGGAAGCAAAGCCTCGATTGATTAGATGGATCTTATTGATCCAAGAATTTGACCTTGAGATTCGGGACAAGAAAGGGTCGGAGAATGTGGTGGCTGACCACATCTCTAGGATTTCCATCCCGGAAGGAGTCCCCCTAAATGATTCATTTCCAGATGAACATCTTTTGACTGTCTCCCATACTTCAACACCATGGTATGCACACATTGTGAATATAAAGTGGTAGGAAGAATGCCCCAAGGATGGACCAAACCGCAAAGAGACCGATTTCTCTCTCAAGATAAATACTACATTTGGGAAGACCCCGAACTCTTCAAGATTTGCCCTGACGAACTTATTAGAAGATGTGTCCCCGAGTTTGAGCAACAAAGCATTTTAAATTTTTGTCACACTCTAGCTTGTGGGGGGCATTTCTCAGGAAGAAAAACTGCAGCCAAGATTCAGAAAGTGGATTTTACTGGCCGTCCCTATTTAAAGATGCCCACAAATTTAGCCAAGAATGTCCCAGATGTCAAGCTGTAGGAAACATGTCAAAGAAAAATATGATGCCACTCAACCCCATTTTGATTGTTGAAATTTTTGATGTTTGGGGAATAGATTTCATGGGACCATTCCCTCCATCATCAGGGAATGAGTACATTTTAGTGGCCGTTGACTATGTCTCCAAATGGATTGAGGCGATAGCTACAAGAACTAATGATCACAAAGTGGTGCTAAAATTTGTCCAAAAGAACATCTTCACTAGGTTTGGGATCCCTAGAGCCATCATTAGTGATGGAGGCAGTCATTTCAATAATCACCAACTTAGGACCTTGCTCAGAAAATATGGCATCACACATAAAATAGCTACACCTTACCATCCTCAGACAAGTGGGCAAGTGGAGGTTTCAAATAGAGAAATCAAAAATATTTTGCAAAAGACGGTTAGGCCTGATCGAAAAGATTGGTCAGACAGGCTAGATGATGCATTGTGGGCCTACCGAACTGCCTTTAAAACCCCCATTGGAATGTCTCCCTTTAGATTGGTCTATAGTAAAGCCTGTCATTTACCAGTGGAACTAGAGCACAGGGCCTATTGGGCTATCAAAAAGATCAATTTAGACTTGGGGTTGGCTGGGAAGAATAGGTTCCTTCACTTGAATGAGCTAGATGAATTGCGTAAAGAAGCTATGAAAATTCCCAACTTTACAAAGAGAAGATGAAGACTTTTCATGATAGACATATCTTGAGGAAAACCTTTGAACTAGATCAAAAGGTTTGGCTTTTCAACTCTAGGTTGAAGTTATTCCCAGGAAAGCTTAGATCTAGATGGGATGGGCCTTTCATAGTGGAAAAAGTATTCCCGCATGGAGCCGTTGAAATTCGTGACCCAAAGAACGGGGATACCTTTAAGGTAAATGGCCAAAGACTCAAACCTTACATTTCAGGAATCTCAGATGAAAAGATTATTGAAAAACTCAAATTGATGAATCCAACTGAGTGAGAATTATCACTCCGTCTGGCTGAAGACGTTAAATTTAGCGCTTGATGGGAGGCAACCCAATATTTTTGTGATTTTTGTTTATTTGATGGATGCTTTGTATATAGGAGTTTGGGGCAGCGACACGTCAATCTTCTCCAACCCTGAATCAGGTTGTATCCCTCTATCCTAAAGCTCCCTATTTTGTTGATTTGCATTCTTATTTAAGTTGGGGGGAGAGAATAGTGTTAGCATTTACAAGCTCTTATTTTGTATATTAAAAAGAAAAAGAAGAAGAAGAAGAAAGGGAAGACTGTGTCATTCTCCGTGTAAAGCATTTTTGTTTTGAAGTGATAACGTGATTTTAAGCATTTGCTTGCACGGAAAGTGAGTAAAGAGCTAAACATGAATGGTTACATTCGTACTAGTTTCCTCGGATATATTTGAACCTTCATGGAACTTACACATATTTACACAAAATTGAACTAATCAAGTGTCCATTCTAGGATATCGAGAATTCTGTTTATCACTTAGGATAATGGCTGATATCTTACACCTCTATAAATGATCTATTCTGGGAAAAAGCTACCTGCCGACAAAAAAAAAAAAAGTGGGTTTGGATTTCTCGACACTTAGTAACCGGAGCCTCTTCAATAAGAGGATTTGCGTCAAACGGTGCAGAGAATGCCAAGAAAAAAAATGAGAGAAAATAAATGTTGGATAGCCCCGACACTTAGTAATCGGAGCCGCTTCAATAAGAGGATTCGCGTCAAACGGTGTAGGGGGACCAATAAATGAAGAAAAAAAAAGAGTAGGCAGTGTGAAGCTACCCACGAATCAAGGATAAAAGTCGGAAGTGGAGGTTGATGTCATTCTTAAGTGGTAAGGGGAAATCTCATGTACCCTTTTTTTGACACTTTCATAAGAACTAAAGTTGTACTAAAGCACTAAGGGAAATGAACTTTTGTCTATATCCTGAGGAACTTGTCATGATATAAACCTACATGTTATGACTCTAATGCTCACCAACCAAACTTGCAGTGTGTGAAGTCACATATCATTCTTACCTTGATAATCCTTTGCACGAAGAATAATACTTGCTCCCATTGCTAGGGACTAGCAATGTTTAAGTTGGGGGGTGTGATGAGTCTTTAATTTTATCCAAAATCTATGGCATACACCCCATTTTTTTTGAAATTCTGAATAGAATTTGCATCATTTACTGTGAATATCATTATTGTCCTATACAAACTAAAATGTTTACATTTTGTTTTGTGTAGGTAGTTTTGCCCTTCAGTTTGTATATTCTTGTATCACTCTCTCTCTCCATCTTAATCTCTCTCTCTCTCTACATCTTAATCTCTTGCCTTCTTTTCCCTCTCCATTCACCACAAATATGCATGTGTAAATATTTGTATATATATATTCCATGTAAATAGATATGTGCATATGTATATATATGTTTGTGTATCTTTATGTTTATGTGAAATCCATAGATATGTGTGTGTATGTATTAGTGTGTGTGTTAATTTATAAATATATGAATATATGTATATGTGTATAAATACATTTATAAATATGTGTTTTATTTATATGAGTGTATACACATTATGTGTGTGTTTGTAAATACCCCACACTCCCTGTCACTCTCTCATAACACCATCTCGCCACCTTCTCTCTCTCTCACACAACACCTCCACTCACACTACCATGCACACACACATGCGCCTATCCCCTCTCTCTCACACACCATGCACCAACAGCAAATGCATGCATGTGTGTCTATATTTAAATAGGTGTGGATGTGTCTATATTAAAATATATGTGTGGTGTGTATATTTATATATATATATGTGTTGATATAAGTGTATATTTAAATATGCATGTGTGTGAATGTGTTTATATGTGTGTGTGCATGTGATTATATATTAAATAATTATATATGTGCATGTATTTATATTTAAATATATGTATATGTGTATGTGTATATTAAATATTTAAATATGTATGTATATGTGTATGTGTAGATTAAATATTTAAATATATATATATATATATATATATATATTTGTGTACATATTAAACATATATGTATGTGTGCATGTGAGTATATATTAAATAAATATATATGTGTGTATGTGACTATATTTATACATATGTGTATGTATTTAAATATATGTGTCCCATTCACCACCAAACCTCCCATGCGCTGCCACCTCTTCACTTACCATACTCCTCTAGCCGCTGCCACCTTACCTCCTCCTCCACACACATGCACAACTTCTCACACACTCCTATTCATGCCATGCAAGCACACACTCCCTATTCCACCTGCTCCTACACCTCTCCCCTTCCTTCACCTTGCATCATCTCCCTACCCCGCATGCCACACCTCACTGCACCATCTCCCTGCCACCCATAAAGTCACACCTCACCATGCTCCTCCCATGCATAGCCACAGCCACCTCTCCTCTCTCTCTCCTTGCCATCTTCTCACACATCACCTCCACACATAAAAACACTACTACCTCCCATGCTGCCACCTTACCTACCACCATACACATGCACATATCATCCTCCACTCCATCTCTCCCTCTTACGCCACACATTTACACACAAACACCACCACCTTACCCACTCCCATGCTGCAGCCTTCCTCCTACCAACCATCACTCCTATCCCTACCACTTACACACCCACCTTAACCATGCTCTTCCCATGCACAGCCGCTGCCACCATCACCTTGCAGTAGCCTTCCTCCTACCTACCACACACACCACCACCATGCATGCATTAATACTCCCGTCATATCACTCCTCCCACCTCTAGCCGCTGCCACCTCTCCCATCTCCCTACTCCTCCACACTTGCTCACTCACTCTCTCATACCACCTCACTCCTCCCATGCACACACACACACGCGTCCAACCATCCACCCTCTCACAACACCACTTACAACCGCACACTCCCCATACTCCAACCATTAATACAAAAACTCACACTCCATCTCTTTTCTCCCCATATAAACTCACCCCCCACCTTCTTCTTGAGAGTTTTTCGTTTTCTTTTCTTTCCCTCCTACGAAGCCAACACCCTCCTCTTTGTTCTTTTCTCCCCACATCCACCTACAACTCACAACTCCTCCATCTCCACCGTAGCCCTCTTCTTCTTCTTCTTCTTGATTTCCTTAAGTGTTCTATGCAAATTCCCATTCTCATCCACCTTCTCTCCACTCTTCACTAGATCCTCTTCATCTCATCATCCATATCTTATACTCTCTCTCTTTAAATCTCTCTTAACAGGTGCACGACATCGTCCGGGTGCTACTGTCGTCTACGTTGCCGTTTCGGTGTTGTAGTCTCGATCCTGTTGGGAGGTGCCACGGAGGAGGAGAGGAGGGCTGCGACCTAACCTCATCTTTCTCTTTTTCCATGGTGTAATTTCTTTGTGTTATTTTGTAGTTACGTTTATATTTTGTTAAAATGTTGCATTGTGTTTAGAACTTTGTTCAATCTCCACTGTTTCAATCTAGCCGTTTTGTAAATCTAAATGACATGTTTTTATCTCAACTTTCTTAGTTGCATGTTCACACTCTAAGTGATCCATTTCTTCTCTCTCTATTATCACTCATGTCTCTTCTATCTCTCTCTATTTCTCTCTATACGATGCCACCTTTTCTCTCTCCTCTTCTATCTCTTTTCTTTAGTGTTTTTCAATTAGTTAGTTTTAAATTAAGATCCATAGTTATATTTGCATAGAAAAATCACCTTCAACCTAAAGATTTTCAAATCAACTCAAGACTCTCTGTGGACTCGACCCGGATTTGCCACTACGCTACGTCTTTTTTTTTTTGCAATCTGGAATTTAAGTTGATGGTCGTTGTGTCCAAATGACAACACTAATCGACCCATCAAGGGGCGCCGGCGAGGGGGCGCCGTGGGGGCGGCGAGGGGGCGCAGGCCGGCTTGGGGGCGGTGGGGGGCCGGCGTGGGGGGCCGGCGTGGGGGTGGCGAGGGGGCGTAGGCGGAGCCATGGTGCAGGGGGGCCGGCGAGGGGTCGCTGTGGGGGCGGCGAGGGGGCGCAGGCCGGCTTGGGGGCAGTGGGGGGCCGGCGTGGGGGTAGCGAGGGGGCGCAGGCGGTGCCATGGTGCAGGGGGGCCGGTGAGGGGTCGCTGTGGGGGGCCGGCGTGGGGGTGGCGAGGGGGCGCAGGCGGTGCCATGGTGCATGGGGGCCGGTGAGGGGTCGCTGTGGGGGCGCGGAGGGGGGCCGGAGAGCGGTCGCTGTGGGGGCGGCAAGGGGGCGCAGGCCGGCTTGGGGGCGGTGGTGGGCCGGCGTGGGGAAGGCGAGGGCGCGGAGGGGGGCCGGCGTGAGGGCACTGGCGCGTCTAGCAGTCGAAAAAAAAAACAGGTCAAAGGTTGTTTTTTTCTGAAAGAGATATAGAGGGTGTTAGATGTTCTCCCTAAAAATTAAAAAAGGCTTACCAAACATGTTCCACTTACTTCTCTTCCTAATTTTTTTTTAAAAAGAGAAAAAATTGGTAAAAAAGTGTAACCAAACACCCTATAAAGCTTCATATCGGATGGCACCAGCAGAACTTAAAGAATTGAAAAAGGAGTTAGAAGAATTGTTGCAGAAAGGTTTTATTAGACCGAGTCATTCCCCGTGGGGAGCGCCGATTTTATTTGTGAAAAAGAAAGATGGAAGTTTTCGGATGTGTATTGATTATAGAAAGTTGAATGATGTGACCATTAAGAATAAGTACCCGTTGCCGAGGATAGATGATCTGTTTGATCAGTTGCAATCAGCAAACGTATTTTCTAAAATTGATTTGAGGTCCGGGTACCATCAGTTGAGAATTAAAGAGGAGGATATAGATAAAACAACTTTCAGAACTAGATATGGTCACTATGAGTTTGTGGTTATGCCATTTGGGTTGACTAATGCTCCTACAGGTTTTATGGATCTGATGAATAGAATTTTTCATCCATATTTAGATCAATTCATTGTGGTCTTTATTGATGATATTCTAATTTATTTAGCATCTGAAGAGGAGCATGCAGCTCATTTGAGGTTTACTCTGCAATTGCTAAGAGATAACCAGTTGTTTGCCAAATTCAGTAAGTGTGAATTTTGGTTAAAGGAAATTCAGTTTTTGGGTCATGTCATCTCAGCTAAAGGAGTAGCAGTGGACCCAAGTAAAGTAGAAGCAGTGATGAGATGAGAAGTGCCTAGAACAATAACCGAGATTAGAAGTTTTCTGGGATTAGCAGGTTATTATAGGCACTTCATTCAAGATTTTTCTAAAATTGCGGCACCTATGACTAGATTGACCAAGAAAGGGGTGCCTTTTGTGTGGTCCAATGAATGTTAGAAAAGTTTTATGGAATTGAAGAAAAGACTCACATCAGCACCTATATTGACATTACCGGCAGGGAGTGGTGGTTTTGTGTTGTATACTGATGCTTCAAGGAGAGGACTTGGCGCAGTGCTTATGCAGCATGGTAAAGTAATAGCTTATGCGTCCAGGCAATTGAAGCCAGCAGAGGAGAATTACCCTACTCATGATTTGGAATTGGCTGCAATTGTATTTGCTTTGAAAATGTGGAGGCATTATTTGTATGGAGAGAGATTTGAGATCTTTACAGATCATAAAAGTTTGAAGTATATCTTCTCGCAGAAAGATTTGAACCTTCGTCAGCGCAGATGGATTGAGTATTTGAAAGATTATGATTTCAGTTTGGCTTACCATCCGGGTAAGGCCAATGTTGTAGTTGATGCCTTGAGCAGAAAGACATATATGAATTTGATAATGATTAAAGAATGGAAGCTGTATGAAGAAATAGTAGAGAATTCTTTGTATGTGCCCAGTAGTCAGCGACGGGCGGTACTAGCTGCTAGTGCTGTAGAGCCGTCTTTGTATTGGCAAATTATTGAGGCTCAGAAAGCAGATGCAAGTTTAGCTGAAATTGTGAAAATGGAAGGAGTTTCCATTGATGATAATTGCGTGGTCAGGCTCCGAGGCAGGTTGTTTGTTCCTGCAGAAAGAGAGGTAAAGCAGCGAGTATTGGAAGAGGCTCATAAATCTAGGTACACTATCCATCCGGGTAGTACTAAAATGTACCATGATTTGAGAAAGCATTTTTGGTGGCCTCATATGAAAAAAGAAATAGCAGAGTTTGTTTCAAGGTGTGCTGTCTGTCAGCAGATTAAAGCAGAGCATCAGAAGTCTGGAGGTCTATTGCAACCGTTACCCATTCCACAGTGGAAGTGAGATGATATTGCTATGGACTTTGTGGCAGGTTTACCAAGGTCGAGTTCCGGGCATAATGGAATATGGGTATTTGTTGATAGATTAACCAAGGTGTGCAGATTAGTGGCAGTAAGTATGTCTTGGATAGTGGACAGATTGGCAAATATTTATGTTGAAAGAATTGTTCCACTGCATGGTATCCCGAAGACTATTGTGTCAGATAGAGATCCAAGATTTACTTCTGGTTTTTGGAGAAGTCTGCAAAGAGTAATTGGTACTGAATTGAGGTATAGCTCCGCTTATCATCCCCAGACAGATGGTCAGACAGAGAGGACTATTCAGACGATTGAAGATATGTTGCGAGCTTGTTGTTTAGTTTGGGGAGGTAGCTGGGAGCATCATTTGGGAATGGTTGAGTTTGCCTACAATAATAGTTATCATACCAGTCTTGGGATGGAACCGTATGAAGCTTTATATGGAAGGCCATGTAGAACCCCATTGAACTGGCATGAGGTGGGAGAAAGGTAGTTAGTAGGTCCTGAATTGATCCAGCAAACCACAGAGGTGGTGAAACTTATTAAAGAGAAATTACAGGCAGCTCAAAGTAGGCAAAAGAGTTATGCAGATATCCGGAGGAGACCACTTCAGTTTGAAGTGGGAGATTTTGTTTTCTTAAGAGTTTCCCCGAGTAAAGGTATTATGAGATTTGGCAAGACTGGAAAGTTGAGTCCAAGGTATGTGGGACCCTTTCAAGTGTTAGAAATGATTGGGGAAACAGCTTATAGGCTGGATTTGCCAGCAGATGTTGCAGATGTGCATGATATTTTCCATGTTTCTATGTTAAGAAAGTGCATTGAAGATCCAGCTCAAATAATCAGATATCAAGGTGGTGACCTGAGGCCGGATATGACTATGCCTGAGTATCCGGTGCAGATCACAGATCGAAAGATAAAGAAGCTGAGAAATAAAGAAATTGAGCTAGTTAAAGTGAGATGGGAGAATAGGTTGGGTGGTGAGGATACCTGGGAGTTAGCCGAGGAGATGGCTAAAGGGTATCCCTATCTGTTTGAATAAGCTCTTGTATTTCTTTTTAAATGATAGTGCTTGTAAAGATGTGTATGTTTAATTTGTTTAACTTTGAATTGTGTTATGAATTTCGAGGTCGAAATTTTCTTTTTAGATGATAGTAATGTAACGTCGCGTGCTTTTCGGATCCATGCGGATCATGTGTGTTGTGGTTGTGGCGGCCGTTGTGAGGCCAATGTGAGTTGGTTGTGTGGAATGTATGGTGTGGATATGTGGCTTGAGCAGGTAAAGTGCAGGTTTGGTCCTGAAATGAAATAGAACCTGCTGCAGTTGAGTTGGAGTTGGCGGCCAGGGGTGGCCGTTGACTTGTTGGCGTCCAGGTAAGTGGCCGTTGACTGCATGATCTTGGCGGCATTGGATGTGGACGTTTAGGGTGGCGGTTGTTCTTAGCGGCAGAGGGGTTGACGCCAACCTGAGAATTTTGCAGGTTATAGGGTCACCCGAGGGCAGGTTTCCTACCCTGTTCTCGTTCTCCCTTGCCCAAGCTTCTTGCCCTAGTGTTCTTAAAGCTTCCAACAGGTACTGAAGGGTGGTTGGACGATCGTAGAATGCGTGGCGTTGCTGAATTGCGCAAGGAAACGTCGTGGCGTGGTGCAGTTCCCGTGGGAGCTCGCGGAGGGTTCGGCGTGAACCGGGAGATTGCGGGAGGTTTTAGCGTGTTCTGAGGTAGGGGACGAACCCGGTTAATTCCATAGAAACATTAAAACACGACGTAACCACCTGAATCAGCATGATAATGCATTTTCGGATTAAGTTGCACTATGCGGGGATAATGGGTGGTTTGAGTAATTTAGCGAACGAAGCATGCTGTATTGGGTTGTTTAGGATTCATGCATGTTAAAAGAACTGTTTCTGTATGTTTTACCGTGGTTTAAACGGTTGGAAAACCTGTAGAATCGGATTAGGGTTTCTGCAGGGTTAGAGGCCGAAGAGCTTGGCGTCAACATCGTTTGTCGCCAAGCTCATTAGCCAGGATGTAGACGGCCAGATCCCTTGCCGTTGACTTCCTGTAAGCGGCAGTCGATGTTGCCGCCTATTGGTTATAAACAGGAATGACTAATTATGGTATTTATCGATAATGCATGTGCGTTGGCACCTGTGGTGCACTGAGTGCACATAGTTTTCGTGTTCAGCATACAATGTATGCAGTTAGCTACTTACTTTCGTAGTTGCGTATTGTTCACGCGAGTCCAGTTGGGTGCACGTGTAGTGGACCGTTGTTACTTGTGGTTTACGTGAGATTTCACGTGGTTTGTGTGTGACGTGCATGTGGTTCTGTGTACGTGGCGAGTAGTACGACGCCTACCGTGGTTACCTCTCCAGTTGGGTGCCCCAAGTTCTTTGTGAGCCAGGCTGTTAGCTCGGGGCTTTGTCCCGGTACTTGTGTTGTACCGTCGAGGTCTGTGTCGTCTGACCTGGACACCCTCACTCCTGTGTTTGAGTTGTACGTCCGGCTGAGGGAAAGACGACAGTGGGACAGTGACACTTGTGTTTGTCTTTAGTCACTTGTAGCGCGCTCGTAGTTGGGGGTACGGACACCAGTAGACGTACTAGACCCCAGCTAGTCCTTTTCCAGTGCCTCACTCCAGAGAGTTCCGGGCCAGGATCTCTAGAGGTAACAGGCATGGGCCTGTGACCGTGTGGTCCGCAGGTGGTGGTGTTTAGTTGGTCTCCACAGTTACTTGACTTTTCACGTGGAGCGGCAGCTGGACCTTTCGTCCGTGGCTGCGAGACTGAGAGGTAGACCTGTGTTAGCTTGTCCGAGTCAGTTTCTGGTGTCGCGAACTAGTTCACGTGGCTCGTGTTTGGCAGTCTCTACTTTAGCTTGTACACCTGTACTGGTTTGCCGTTTAATTATTAAAGTTGTTTCTCGTAGTCGGCAGACGGTGAGTACTTTTACAGGTTTAGTATCATGTTTAGCTATTCTATAAACTGTTGGTATTGTTTACTGCTTTCGTACCTGTGGTTTTGGTTTGCTCGGTGTTGGGGGAGTTCCCTACTGAGCCAGTGACTAGCGAGGCTCACCCCTACCCCCACAGGTGAGAGCGAGGAGGACGTTTCACGACCATCGTCTGGTTCAGAGCCGCGTCGTAGCGGTATAGGGTCGGTACCTCCAGCTGTGTAGTGGCAGCTCCAGCAGTGTAGTGTAGATAGTTGTTTATTTTCTTCATCTGTACCTCGGGGTATGCCCCAGGCTCTTGTACTTCTTTTCAGTTATGTAGAAATTTGTCTATGTAAACTTGTGAAATATATATAAAATGTGGTGTGTTCCTTTGTGTTTACACGGATTGTGGTTTGGTATCCCTTGCGAGGCTTCGGCCCGTTCGCGGTTGGCGGACTCGGATCAAGTACGTTATTGGTTTAACGGGCTTGGCCGAGGCGGTTCGTCACAGGTAAGGCATTGTTTAGGAACATACTTTGGTGATTTTACTTTTTCAAAAGCCAAAATCACCCAAAAAGCTCATAGAAACCCACTTTTGAGGCTCAAAATCCAAGGCCTCATTATTACCTCTCTTCTCTCTATCTCTCTCCACCTTTCCTCCACTTTTTGAAAATCTACTTTTTGAGAATCCACAATCACTTTTTCTCATTTGGGAACTAGAGTGAGAAAGAGTGTGATTCCAATCATTGGAATCTGCTTTTACCTTTTCCAAACTTGTTTCTAATCATTGGAAGGTGCACAACGTTATATCACGTTAGATAATAGATATGATTGACGTGACTTTAATATCATATATATTTAATTTTTAGTACGTTAGGTCATAGATTTATGTGTTGTTTGGTACCGCGAGTCGTGTGATAAATAGCGTTACATTTTCAAACACGGTCAACGCACACGGATTTAAGTGGCGAAATTTTCCCTCTCCTCCATGTAAAAAAGTGACTCGCAAGTATTTCTTTTTTGGATGGGGTGAGGTGATTTTAAATATTTTAATTTTTTTAAACCTTTTTTCGCTTTCTCTCCCAAACCCACTAATAGAAAAAAAAGACATAGGGTATAGAAATAAAACCTTAGACTTTGAGATTTAAGATTAGTATTAAAGTTTTGACTATGATTCGCCGTACCGTTCGGATCAATCGTACCTCATTCTCTGTAGTATAGTACGGTATTGTACCGTACTGTACCATTGAGATACGGTGGGAAATAAGTTTATTTGATAGGAGAAGACTAACTCATGTATGGACTCTCTCTCTAACTCGAAATTGGACTCTCTCTCTCTCTCTCTCTTTCTTAAACGCATCTTAAGACTTTATAGGATAGGAGAAGACTACCACCACGTGAAGAGATTCCTATAAACTCTGCTCACCAAGCCCATCGCCCCAAAATCAGAGGAGAAGTCATTCTCAACGCTGTATATTTTCTCTCTCCCCTTTCTCTATCATATCCTCCAGAACCATCAAGGATATCATGCATTCTACAGCCTGAAAAGAGGTTGATCTGCTCATGAGATTTTCATCAAAGTTGTTATACTCTTCTTAAGCTTCATCCTTAAAGTGAAATCACCTCGATTGGTGGTGTGTGTCCAAAGTTATAACAGATTATTCTTCACATTCTCTCTCATATCATGATCTGCACATTCGAGGTTTCTTCATGAAAATTGTTCCCCACGACTTCCTCTACGAGCTCCAACTAGAATCACATCAAATAAATATCTATAATTAATGATACATTGAATTATTCTTGACATTCTCTCTCATATCGTGATCCATACCAGTAGTGAGTGCGGCCTCTCTACAGCCTGAAGAGGGTGATCCAGTGTAACTCCCCGATGCGGAATATCGGAGCGATATTACAGTTGAATAAATAGTATAGAGCGATAATAGACATCAAACCAATGCACAATTTGGGAATAACGCCAAATAAAATCCAACTTCATTAATAATTCCTAAAATTAACTATTACATCACTAATTCAGAGCCATAACTAGGGCCCATAGTACTTTACTGAAATCCAACTATTACAATCTGACTAACTAACTACTAAAAAGCATTGGTCGTCGGAAAAGCTGGCCACTCTTGAACATCCTCATCCCCTTCCTCGTGAGTGTGATAGTCTCCATCGGATTCACCTGAAACATATGAAATAGATAGCACAGGATGAGCAATAAGCGCCCAGTAGGACTTAATATCTCATATAAACAGACATATTTTAAGTGATTAATGTCTTGTCAAGTAGGGTAACTAGAGAGAACGATCAAGTATAGTCAAGAGAGTAACGTCGCATGATAACGAGAAACAATAGCACTTTTCATGAGAGTATAGCACAACAAGCATGATAACGGATTGGTCATATAACGAGATAGCATGTAAAGGTTGCACAACAGTGCACTAGTCACGATAGCATGTAGAGTTGATCTTCTTGTCAACATAGCACTTGTATTGATTGTCATAGATTAATCTAGATTATTTAGCACTTGAATGTTATGCCATACATCTTGATCATTAAACTCCTATGGGCACTAGCACTTTCGGGCGCACCTCCCAGGACCTGATCGGGCCCTTTAAAATATTGTCTGGCATAGATAATATTTTTATATTAGACAATTAAAAGGATGGCCAAATAGAGTACCAAGAATAGGTGAGAGTAATTGACGAGCAGATGAGAGTATAGAGAGAATGTGAATAGATGAAAGTGCAGAGATAGTAGATGAGTCATATTCATAAAACAACGATAAACAGGTGATAATAACAGTTGCACAACACATAGTCGTGTGTAGGCAGTCCGGTAGAAGTCACAGCCGCCCAATAGCCGTGCTAGGAACACAGGCCAGAGGTCCGACATGATCTCAAGGTAAGAGAGAACAAACTAAGGCCGTTGGATCATGCTGATCCCTAAGGGTATAATAGGTTTTGATGCTACAACCTGCTCGTCGATAATGGACATCCGCCAAAGCCAAGGAAACTTACGGAGGCCTCGACAAGGAGTTCCTAGTCCAGTCAGGAGTATTCCTAACGGAGAGGTCGTCCAAGCCAAGATAGAAGTGTGTAAATAACCAATTTGTCTGTCATGTCTCAAGTGCTCGAAGGCAGAGGGTTGCGATAGCGGTATATAAAACGTGCGAATAAAACGAAGACAAGTTTATTAAAATAATAGGAAAATTATATGAATAATTGCACTTAATTACCAGATATATTATTGAGTAAATTTGGTAAGGTTTCATGGCAAACATTTATGTATAGTGTGTGCATGTGTAAGATAGTCATGATAGCAAGAGATAGTTGTGCACAAGGCTTTTATTTAATGAAAAATCATGATAATATTACCCATTATTAATAACATGGCATTACTGTTCACAACAGTACAATTTAAGGGTTAAACAGTGATAAAAAGGCATGATTAACATAGATTGCATGAAGAATTAGAGTTCTGTCTGACATAGTGAAAACGTGACGGGGGTATCTGTCGCGTTTCAAATAGCGACGGTTAGGTCAGTCGCGTTCTCAAGAACTGGTTCAAGTAATCGATTGATGATGTAATCGCGACGGGGTGACCAGTCGCGATTTGAGCAAACAGTCCAGAACGCAATGTGTCGGTCTGTCGTGTTAAGGGCAATCGGATCATGGTGTGAAGAACGCGACAAGTCAGGCCGTCGTGTTCATGTCACGACGTTCCCTTCTATCGCGACCTTCTGAGAATCACAACGGGTCGGGCCGTTGCATTCTCAGAAGGTCAGGCCAAGCCCCAACAGTCCACCTTGGGTTTCGGTCCCATCCTTCCCATGGTGATACAGGGCTCTTTGCAAAATCATATAAAATCATATACATGTCAAAAAATAACAAAACTAGTTTTAAATAAAACTAGACATGCAGAGGTATCTACAGTATCACTTAATTAGAGAATAGATATGGTATGGACATGCTATGAATAGGTTACATCTCAATGACCTAAAATCATACACAGTGATGGAATCCGATTTAATTCAAAGATGTTACATGATAAAATTTGGGGAAAATAGGATCATTCGGACCCTAACATCATGGAACATGTATGATAAAAATTGCAAAGTATGAGATCAAGTGTATGCATGGATTGAAGGTAAACATGTTGGTTCGGGTACATATTCATGACAGGAATTGGAGCATGAAATACTCTCAAATGACACGGTAAACATTGAGGAAAACCTCTGTAACACCCTCCTCCGACCGCACACACACATATACATATCACATAGCTCTTGATTGGAAGAGGGGTTACACTAACAAACTTCGTTATGGGCTGACAAATCTGTGTAGTGTCCAAGACTATCAAACCATTCCACAAAGGTATCTTTGGAAATGTTATACCTCAACAAAGTAACTTAGTATCAACACCCACTATTTACATAAAACTAAACTTTCTCTTCTAGACCTTTAATAGTACAACAAAATCTCTAAAGAATCACTAAAACTATGCTCTTCTACTTCTTCTTCTTCATCACCAGTAGAGTTGTGAATAATTTGTAGCTGAGATTGCACTCTCCTTCAATCTGAAAAGGGGTGGAGGAAACAAAGACATGAATCAGAGGACTCAGTAGGTAAAAGTAAGCATAAAGATAGGAGTTTCAATTGCAGAGCTAAGTGAGTATTCAGAAAGTGCTTACATGGATCAAACATATTTACTCATGAACTTCATACTTAACATAAACATATAGCCAAAGTTGGTTTCATAACGGGCTCAAACGAATCTCAGAACAAAAGTCATATTTGTCTTTCAAAATTCAGATCATAACTCGATTTTAGAACAAATTTGACAGGCATCATACTGCTCTCAAGAGGTTACTATATAGACGTAAATACATCATCAGTGCCTAGGCGATTCCAGCACCTTGGATCTTTTTCATTGCTCAAGAACGGAGTTGGTACCCACCATTGTCAGTCCATTGACTTGGATTTATCTACAAACTGTCGCCCATAGTTGATCATAAGTGACTGGTGCTACCACAAGTGATCCTAAACCCTCTTTGAAGAGAGCACTGTCTTCAGATCGTAAGTTATATTTCATGAGCACAATAGGGATAGAAATTCCAAAAGATAGTTTAATGATTGAGTAATCAAATCATCTTGGTCATAAAGTAGTTTAGAGTCCAAGAAAATGAGATAAACAACTTGCGAGGTCAATATCATAGTGAGTCTTCAAAAGATGGAACAATAATTGGTGTTGGGAGCACCACAAGACAGTGCCTGTCGACAGCTAGAAGGTGCCTGTCGACAGGTACTAATTTTTCAGAAGTTCTGAGTTCTGGAACAAGGGCGCCTGTCGACAGGTGAATCCTATCTGTCGACAGCCGCAGAACACTCCTCCTTAAATGGTTAAAACTGACTGGTGACATGAATTATAACCAAAGATTTGAACAACATGAGAGATAAAGGATAATTTCATACTTCTAATGATCTCATTGAACACAAGTTAAAGATGATACCAAATCAAAGATTATTCTTAAGGCCATTAATCAGAGGAGAAACAAAAGAAATAAGAACTTTACAAATCTTGGGACAAATAGGAAACATGAGTTCCTACGGATGATACAACTACAAACATGGAAATAAGAACTGGAGAAGAATCGAAGGAGGGAACCTACAGAACATGGAACAAATAGGAACATAAGTTTTGCAAGTTAAAACAAGGAATGGAAGAAGAGTCATAGGGGAACCTACTTGTCTTGAAAGGAAAATGAAGATTCTTCTTGGTAACTACATAGTTCCAAAGGTAGTTAGAGAGTCTATCAACAGTCTGGAGTTACAACCACGTATACAGAAGATGTACACACTAAGCCAAAATTGGTTGACAAGCTCAAAGGCAACATGTACGAGGCTTTAATCTTTCTAACAAAGGTAGAGAATAGAGGTATGAAGAGAGGATAGGAACCTACTTGACTGGAAGAGAACAAAAGTTCTTCTTCTTCTTCTTCAGTAGAGGTCAACAGTAGTAGTGTGAAAATAAGCAAGAAGATCACAAAAATAGCAGCTTCAGCAAGAGCCATGATAGCTTCAGTTGGAGCAGTTCAGCTTCAACATCAATAGTAGGAGCAGCTACGATAAGAAGAGTAGAAGTAGCTCCTATAGACTCAGTAGTAGTACACCAATTGCAAGGAGACTGGCAAGCCCAACAGAAACTCGGCAGGGAAGGCTTGCACTGTAACGTCCCGACGCAGAATATCGGAGCGGGATTGCAGTTATTAAATAGTACAGAGCGAGAAATAATTGCAAATCATTGCACAAATGGAATAATACCAAATAAACTCCAATTTCATTAATAATCCACCAGTCATCATTACATCAACGTATCAGAGCCAGAACTAGGGCCCCAAGTACTTTATTCAAAATCAAACTTTACATTATGACTAACTGACTCACTAACTCATAACTATACTAACTACTACTAGATAGCACTGATGGCTGAAATGGTCACTCCTGAGCATCTCTCTCAGTCCCGTCCTCGTAAGTGTGGTCATCTCCATCCGACTCA
Source organism: Colocasia esculenta (assembly GCA_014218235.1). NCBI lineage: Eukaryota > Viridiplantae > Streptophyta > Magnoliopsida > Alismatales > Araceae > Colocasia > Colocasia esculenta. The sequence goes on along the minus strand of CM024757.1, from coordinate 18,433,706 downwards.
CCTGAACACATTAATCAAATACGCAGGATGAGCGAATAACGCCCAGTAGGACTTAATATCTCATGTACACAAGCATGCTTTAAATAGTTAATGGTTTAATGGCAGGCTAACTAGAGAGTAAAGTCATGTAGAGCATGTCACAATAACGAGAGAACAATAGCAACTGGCACAGGGAAAATAGTACAACGAGAACGACAATAGAATGGCCATGTAACGTTATAACATGTAAATCGCACAACGGTGCACTAGTAACGATCACGCTTGCACTTGTAGAGATAGTACTTTGATTGTCATAGATTAATCTAGATAGTAAACTGGCACTGGATGCATGTCGTATCACATCATTGATCATTTTAACTCCCATGGGCACTGACACTTTTCGGGATGCTCCTCCTAGGACCTGATCGGGCCCCACTGCACTGGCATTAGTCATTTCTTTATCTTAGACAATCACATGATGGCCAAGAGAGTACCAAGAAGAGATAAGAGAGTACTAGACGAGATAGATGAGAGTGTAGAGAGAACGTGAACAGATAAGAGGGTATAGAGATTAGATGAGATAAGGACAATTCCGTAAAACAATGTGAAATTTCGATAGTAACGATTGCACGGCACCAGGTCGGTCACCGGCAGTCTGGTAGAAGTCACAACCACCCACTTAGTCATGTCATGAACATGGCCAAATGGTTCAGAGTGAACCTGAGACAAGAAGGAAAAAACACTAAGGGCATGGATCGTTCTGATCCCTAGGGTGTAATGGGTTTTGGGGTACAACCAGCTCGTTGACTAAGGATGTGCGCCAAAGCCAAGAAGACTTACGAAGATCTTGACAAGGAGTCCCTAGTCCAGTCGAGAGTATTCCCAGTGGAGAGGCAGTCCAAGTCAAGAGAAAGTGTGTAGAAAATGGGTCCGTCGTGCCTCGAGTGCTCGAAGGCCGAGGGAAAACGATAACGGTAGATGAAACAAGCGAGTAAAATGGAAACAAGTATAATTAAATGAAATAGGGAATTTAGTAATTAATTTCACTTAATTACTAGATATATTATTGAGTGAATTATCAAGGTCTCATGGCATATATTAATGTATAGTGTGTGCAGTGTAGATGAAATCAAGAGAGCAAGCATGATTGTGCACATGGCTTTTAGTTTAGTTAATTTCACGTAAGAATATTCATTAACAATTAACAAGTCAAATTACGCCTTGACAGTACTTAATTAAGATTACGCAGGGTTTAATTGACCTGTATAGCATGGTTATATGTGTAAGTTGCAGGTTCTGGCCGTTATGTTCAGAACGCGATGCAGGAGTCTGTCGCGTCCAGGTCGGGACACAAGTTCGGGTCGCATTCAAGATCAGGTCGCGACAAGGTCTAGGGTCGCAATAAGGTCGCGCCACCAGGTTCGGTCGCGATCTCCTGAATCAGGCACTGGGGTGGACCGGATGGCAGGTCGCGACGTGTCGCCCAGTCGTGTTCAGAACGCGACGGATCTTGGCGTCGCGACACCCTCTGTTGTCGCGGCGTATCGTGCCGTCGCGACACCAGAGGGCCGCCCGAACCCAGAAAAGGGGTTTTTCTCAATTCCCAGGTGTGTCTACTAAACCACCGAGCACTTCAAAAATCTGAATAAATTCATACGGATGACCAAAAATCACAAGATAAATTTTATACAAAACTAGACATGGAGATCTATCACTGGAAACGACTAATTAGAAAACAGACAAGTGTAAAGCATGATTTGGCTAGGTTACTTTTCATTAACCTAAACATGCACAGGTCTAGATAATGATTTAATTCGCCATAGATACGTGACAAAAATTAGGGCAAATAGGGGCGTTTGAAAGGTAGAAATAAGTAGTATTTATGATATTTATTTCAGATCATGGGATCAAGTATATGCAAAAATTCAAGGCAAACAAGGGGTTTGGGTGCATGAAACAGACAGGGTTTTACAACATTTAATTCGCTCACATAGGTGAACGAAATTGAATGAAACAAGAGAGCTTTAGCAGAGGGTCATGAAGTCTTCCTAAGGTAATTGTTACACGATTTAAGCCTGTGAGATTGCCTACCTTTTTCACGGAGTAAGAAAACTAGGGTTTGATGATGAAAATAGGATGAAATCCCTTGCTCCAATCCTTCTTCTCCAAGCTCCTAACATCCAGAACTCCTCCTCTTCGTCCCTCAGAGCTCCAGCCACGAACTAAGGTTTGGTTGGGACGAATTTTGGGGTATATGGCTAACTATAGGAGTCCTAGCCATTCTAAGAGTCCTCCATTCCATTAAACTCCGAATTTCTTTCTTTATCTCTCACTTTCTCTTATTTATCCACCTAATAGAGTTGGGAAGGGATCCAATTTCGTGGGTAAAGGTTTAGGGTAAGTGTAGGACTCTTTTTAGGATAGATATGACTTGTTTTAATAGTTAATTTGACCCTTTTCCATTTATTAATTAATTAGATACGGATTTCTCTTAATTACTTCTCCTCTCATAATGGGCTATCCCTATTTGGGCCCAACAAATCTTGTTAGAACCATTAGTACACCCCATTGCTAATTTAGTTTGATGGACTTTGATTTTAATTTATTCTATTTCTATTTATTCCCATTTTTATTCAATTAAATCAGTTTATCTCATTTATTTAAATAAAATTTTTATTTTTTCTTGATTTAAAAAATCAAGGTTACTACATCCCCCCCCCCTTTTAAAAAGAATTTGGTCCCCAAATTCATAGAACCGTAAGAGGAAGAATGACTTACTGAATAACTCCGGATAATTCCGTCGCATTAATGCTTCGGGCTCCTACGTGGCCTCTTCAACTTCATGGTTTCTCCATAATACCTTTACCACGAGTATAGACCGATTCCGAAGCTGTTGCATCTTCTTGTCCAAGATTTTCACTGGCCTTTCTTCATAGGTCATATCTTTGTTCAAAATGATATCTTCATAGCTGATCACGTGTGACAGATCATACACGTATTTCCTCAGCATGGATACATAGAAAACATTGTGTACTGTTGAAAACTGGGGTGGTAGTGCCAGTCGATACGCTACCTCGCCCACTCTATCTAACACTTCAAACGGACCTATGAATCTTGGTCTCAGCTTGCCTTTCATCCCAAACCCTTGAAATCCTCTGGTCGGGGATACCTTCAGCATTACATGATCTCCAGTCTGAAATTCTAAATCCCTTCTTCTTTTATCAGCATAGCTCTTCTGCCTGGATTGAGCTATCTTAATTCTGTCTCTGATAATCTGTATGTCCCGGCTAGTGTTCTGCACCATGTCGGGTCCTAGCCATTGCTGCTCACCTACTTCATTCCAGCATACTGGCGATCTGCAACTTCTGTCGTATAATGCTTCAAATGGTGCCATCTTGATGCTGGCCTGATAACTGTTGTTGTAGGCGAATTCTATCAGTGACAATTGTTCATTCCAATACCCCTCAAAGTCTATAGCGCAAACTCGTAGCATGTCTTCCACTATCTGATTTGTTCTTTCAGTCTGTCCATCCGTCTGTGGGTGGAAAGCTGTGCTAAAGTTGAGTTTTGTGCCTAGGGCAGTCTGGAGTCCCTTCCAGAATCTAGAAGTGAATCTGGGGTCACGATCTGAGACAATGGACACGGGGACTCCATGTAATCTCACAATTTCCTTTACATATAAGGCTGCTAACACATCCACACTCCAAGTGCTCTTAATGGCAAGGAAGTGTGCGAACTTGGTTAAACGGTCCACAATAACCCAGATGGCATCAAGTCCACCACGAGTTCGGGGTAAACCATGATGAAATCCATACTGATGCTTTCCCACTTCCATTCGGGTATGTCCAGGGGTCTAAGTACACCTGCAGGACGACGGTGCTCGGCTTTCACCTGTTGACAAGTGAGGCAGTGCGCGGCATGCTCAGCCACCTCACGCTTCATGTTTGGCCACCAAAATGACCTTTTCATGTCTTGGTACATCTTGGTTGCACCTGGGTGGATTGTGTACTTGGTCTTGTGGGTTTCATCCATCAGTTTCCTTTTCAGCTCTTCATTGTCAGGCATACATGTCCTGTCTTGGAATAATATTCTCCCATCCTCAGCGATGGAGAAATCTAGCTTGTCAGCTATGGTCTCCCTGACTCGGACTAAAAATGGGTCGTTTGCCTGATGCTCTCTGATCTAAGCAAATATGTTAGGTTGAGCTCTAAGGTTAGCAACTATCATCTTATCATTTCTTTGCTCAATATTCAGATTCAGGTTGGCGAATTGTTCTAACAATTGCATCTCGCCCATGACTAGACAGGATAACGAAGCTACTGGCTTTCTACTGAGTGCATCAGCTACTGCATTACCTTTGCTCGGGTGATATTGAATATTGAAATCAAAATCCTTCAAGTACTCTAGCCATCTCCGTTGTCGCATGTTGAGCTCCTTTTGAGAAAACAAGTACTTCAAACTCTTATGGTCGGAGTAGACAATAAATTGCTCCCCGTATAGGTAATGCCTCCAGATCTTGAATGTAAATACCACAGTAGCTAGCTCTAAGTCATGGACAGGATAATTGACTTCATGTGGCTTCAACTGCCTTGAAGAATAAGCTATCACCTTTTCGTTCTACATTAATACGCAGCCTAGACCGATTCCGGATGCATCAGTGTAGACTGAGAATCCTACGCCCTCGACTGGTAACGCGAGGACAGGTGCAGACGTCAACAACTGTTTCAGTGTCTGGAAGCTCTTCTCACACTCCTTGCTCCATACATAGGGATTCTCCTTCTGCGTAAGACGCGTAAGAGGTACAACTATCTTGGAGAAATCTTTTATGAACCGTCTGTAATATCCAGCCAGTCCAAGAAAGCTTCTTATCTCAGTGACATTGGTCGGCCTTCCCACTTCAGCACAGCTTCTACCTTGGAAGGGTCAACAACGATACTGTTCTTGGATATGACATGGCCCAGAAATGACACCTCCTCGAGCCAGAATTCACACTTGCTTAATTTGGCGTAGAGTTGATTGTCCCGCAAGATTTGCAGAGCGATCCTCAGATGCTCCTCATGCTCTTCCTTGGTCTTGGAGTATATGAGAATATCATTAATGAAAACCACGACGAACTTGTCGAGGTATGGTCGATAGATGTTGTTCATTAATTGCATAAAAGCTGCAAGAGCATTGGTTAGTCCAAAAGGCATGACTACAAATTCGTAATGACCGTACCTGCTCCTGAAAGCTATCTTGTAGATATCTGCATCTTTAATCCTCATCTGATGATATCCCGATCTAAGGTCAATCTTAGAAAAGTACTTTGCTCCTGATATCTGATCAAATAATTCATCGACATGCGGCAGAGGGTACTTGTTCTTGATAGTGAGATTGTTCAACTGCCTGTAATCGATGCATAATCTCATGGATCCGTCCTTCTTCTTGAAGAACAACACTGGTGCTCCCCAAGGAGAAGTACTTGGCCTAATGAAACCCTTTTCCAGAAGTTCCATCAGTTGTTCTTTTAACTCTTTCAATTCAGCAGGGGACATCATGTAGGGTTGGCGTGAAACCGGTGCAGCTTCAGGTACGAGATCAATTGAGAAATTCACATCTCTCTCAGGTGGAATGCCTGGTAGCTCATCGGGAAACACATCAGGGTATTCTTGCACTATGTGGATGTCTGATATCTTAACTGCTTTCTTTTCAACTACGATGGCGGCAAGAAATGCCATACTCCCTTTCCTTATCATGTTTTGTGCCTTATAGCAGAGACGAGGGACAAGTGTCTCTTGTGCCTACGTCCTGTGAAGGTCAGCTTAGGGAATTCACTAAAAGAAATTTTCCCTCTTCTACAATCCACGATAGCCCCATACGTGGATAGCCAATCGGCTCCCAGAATGACATTGTAGCCCTCCATGGGAATACAGATCAAGTCAAGTCTTAGATTGAGTTCACCAATCTTAACATCAGCTAATGGATAATATTTATTCAATAGAGCCCTTTCTCCTAGTGGTGCTGTGACAGGTAATTCCAATGTCATAGATACAGGTTTCTCATTTAAGGTATCAGCAAATGCTTGTGATATAAATGAATGTGTTGCGCCAATATCAAACAAAATAAATACTGATTGAGAAAAGATTGGTAGTGTACCTTCCACCACTCCACCTTCCTCGGTGGTGTCCACTTCTTACAACGCCTGCAGTCGACCGGGCTTCTTCTGTCCCATAGGACGCTTTTCATTTTCTTTCAATATAGGGCATTCCTGAATGCGGTGATCACGATTGTCACAGCGAAGGCATGCTCCTGCCTTCCTTCAACATTCTTCTGCCGTGTGACCCAGCTTGTCACAATGTTTGCATCTTGGCTTGTTGGTTGGGGCAGTAGTAGTGGAGACTTTGGGCTTTCTCTCCTGGCTTGACCCGTCAGTGATACTTAACGATCTTTTCTTGCTGTAGGCAGACTTGCTTGGTGCTCCATAAGTCAGTTCCTTCTTTACCATTCTACCCTTGATGCGATCAGTGAGATCGGTTGCATCCTCGAGTAGTTGTGCTTTCCTGACCATTTCCAGATAAGTCTGAATATCCATAGGTGTTAGCTGTGTGATATATGCGGGCCTGAGCCCATTAAGAAACCTTTTCGCCTTCATCTTCTCCGTACTCACCAGATGATTGGCATAGCGCGCCAATCGGGAGAACTGAGCTTCATACTCAGCAACAGTCAGGTTCCTTTGCTTCAAAGAGGCAAACTCAGATGCTTTCCTCTCTTGGACTCTCTCTGAGAAGTACTTGGGGTTGAAATGCTCCTTGAACTCCTCCCAGGTAAATTGCGCGTCCTCTCTGGTTGCCTCAACGGACTCCCACCATGCACGGGCGTCCGGTTCTAACTGAAACGTAGCTAGCAGTATCTTGTCCCCATCCGCGCATTGCATGACGCGGAAGATACGCTCAATCTCCTTGAGCCAGTTCTCGGCCTCATCAGGGTCTGTGGTACCACTGAATCGAGGCGGATTCAGGTTGCAGAAATTTCTATGTAAATCACCAGCTCCTCGGTTGTTGTTATTATTGTTGTTGGCTCCAGCTGCCTGAAGTAAAGCTTGAGTAAGCTGCTTGATAGTCTGTTGCATGTCACGGAGTTGAGCACGCTCCGCTGCCATTGTTGATGTTTAAGTTCCTTCAAAAAAGAATTTTAAATATAAGTTATTGAGTTTGCACTAAGTTTGTGCGTGTGTGCGTTTATTTTATCTCATTACCCAAGGTTCTACCCATCTCACATAGGTATGGATTTAGACTCTAAGTCAAGGCAAGTCAAACCTAGATCATCCTATACTTAAGAATAACCTAGGCTCTGATACCACAAAACTGTAACGCCCCGACGCGGAATATCAGAGTGGGATTACAGTTATTAAATAGTAGAGAGCGAGAAATAATTGTAAATCATTGCACAAATGGAATAATACCAAATAAACTCAATTTCATTAATAATCCACCAGTCATCATTACATCAAGAAATAATTGTAAATCATTGCACATATGGAATAATACCAAATAAACTCAATTTCATTAATAATCCACCAGTCATCATTACATCAACGTATCAGAGCCAGAACTAGGGCCCCAAGTACTTTATTCAAAATCAAACTATTACATTATGACTAACTGACTCACTAACTCATAACTATACTAACTACTACTAGATAGCATTGATGGCTGAAATGGTCACTCCTGAGCATCTCCCTCAGTCCCGTCCTCGTAAGTGTGGTCGTCTCCATCCGACTTAATCAAATACGCAGGATGAGCGAATAACGCCCAGTAGGACTTAATATCTCATTTACACAAGCATGCTTTAAATAGTTAATGGTTTAATGGCAGGCTAACTAGAGAGTAAAGTCATGTAGAGCATGTCACGATAACGAGAGAACAATAGCAACTGGCACATGGAAAATAGTACAACGAGAACGACAATAGAATGGCCATGTAACGTTATAACATGTAAATCGCACAACAGTGCACTAGTAACGATCACGCTTGCACTTGTATAGATAGTACTTTGATTGTCATAGATTAATCTAGATAGTAAACTGGCACTGGATGCATGCCGTATCACATCCTTGATCATTTTAACTCCTATGGGCACTGACACTTTTCGGGATGCTCCTCCTAGGACCTGATCGGGCCCCATTGCACTGACATTAGTCATTTCTTTATCTTAGAAAATCACATGATGGCCAAGAGAGTACCAAGAAGAGATAAGAGAGTACTAGATGAGATATATGAGAGTGTAGAGAGAACGTGAACAGATAAGAGGGTATAGAGATTAGATGAGATAAGGACAATTCTGTAAAACAATGTGAAATTTCGATAGTAACGGTTGAACGACACCAGGTCGGTCACCGGCAGTCTGGTAGAAGTCACAACTACCCACTTAGTCGTGTCGTGAACACGGCCAAATGGTTCGGAGTGAACCCGAGACAAGAAGGAAAAACACTAAGGGCATGGATCGTTCTGATCCCTAGGGTGTAACGGGTTTTGAGGTACAACCAGCTCGTTGACTAAGGACATGCGCCAAAGCCAAGAAGACTTACGAAGGTCTTGACAATGAGTCCCTAGTCCAGTCGAGAGTATTCCCGGTGGAGAGGTGGTCCAAGTCAAGAGAAAGTGTGTAGAAAACGGGTCCGTCGTGCCTCGAGTGCTCGAAGGCCGAGGGAAAATGATAACGGTAGATGAAACAAGCAAGTAAAATAGAAACAAGTATAATTAAATGAAATAGAGAATTTAGTAATTAATTTCACTTAATTACCAGATATATTATTGAGTGAATTATCAAGGTCTCATGGCATATATTAACGTCTAGTGTGTGCAGTGTAGATGAAATCAAGAGAGCAAGCATGATTGTGCACATGGCTTTTAGTTTAGTTAATTTCACGTAAGAATATTCATTAACAATTAACAAGTCAAATTACGCCTTGACAGTACTTAATTAAGATTACACAGGGTTTAATTGACCTGTATAGCATGGTTATATGTGTAAGTTGCAGGTTCTGGCCGTTCTGTTCAGAACGTGATGCAGGAGTCTGTCGCGTCCTGGTCGAGACACAAGTTCGGGTCGCGTTCAAGATCAGGTCGCGACAAGGTCTAGGGTCGCAATAAGGTCGCGCCACCAGGTCCGGTCACGATCTCCTGAACCGGGCGCTGAGGTGGACCGGAGGGCAGGTCGCGACGTGTCACCCAGTCGCGTTCAGAACGCGATGGATCTTGGCGTCGCGACACCCTCTGCTGTCGCGGTGTATCGTGCCGTCGCGACACCAAAGGGCCTCTCGAACCCAGAAAAGGGGTTTTTCCCAATTCCCAGGTGGGTCTACTAAACCACCGAGCACTTCAAAAATCTGAATAAATTCATACGGATGACCAAAAATCACGAGATAAATTTTATACAAAACTAGACATGGAGATCTATCACTGGAAACGACTAATTAGAAAATAGACAAGCGTAAAGCATGATTTGGCTAGGTTGCTTTTCGTTAACCTAAACATGCACAGGTCTAGAGAATGATTTAATTCGCCATAGATACGAGACAAAAATTAGGGTAAATAGGGGCGTTTGAAAGGTAGAAACAAGTAGTATTTATGATATTTATTTCAGATCATGGGATCAAGTATATGCAAAGATTCAAGGCAAACAAGGGGTTCGGGTGCATGAAACAGACAGGGTTTTGCAACATTTAATTCACCCACATAGGTGAACGAAATTGAACGAAACAAGAGGGCTTTAGCAGAGGGTCATGAAGTCTTCCTAAGGTAATTATTACACGATTTAAGCCTGTGAGATTGCCTACCTTTTTCACGGAGTAAGAAAACTAGGGTTTGATGACGAAAATAGGATGAAATCCCTTGCTCCAATCCTTCTTCTCCAAGCTCCTAACGTCCAGAACTCCTCCTCTTCGTCCCTCAGAGCTCCAGCCACGAACTAAGGTTTGGTTGGGACGAATTTGGGGGTATATGACTAACTATAGGAGTCCTAGCCATTCTAAGAGTCCTCCCTTCTATTAAACTCTGAATTTCCTTCTTTACCTCTCATTTTATCTTATTTATCCACCTAATAGAGTTGGGAATGGATCCAATTTCGTGGGTAAAGATTTAGGGTAAGTGTAGGACTCTTTTTAGGATAGATATGAGTTGTTTTAATAGTTAATTTGACCATTTTCTATTTATTAATTAATTAGATACGAATTTCTCTTAATTACTTCTCCTCTTATAATGGGCTATCCCTATTTGGGCCCAACAAACTTTGTTAGAACCATTAGTACACCCCATTGCTAATTTATCTTGATGGACTTTGATTTTAATTTTTTCTATTTCTATTTATTCCCCTTTTTATTCAATTAAATCACTTTATCTCATTTATTTAAATAAAATTTTTATTTTTTCTTGATTTTAAAAATCAAGGTTACTACATGCACGATGGGTGTTGGGAAGCTTATATAAGCTCTCAGGTTCCCTTGCATGCTAGGCACGTCGGCCATGGACGTGTCATGGTGTAAACCCCTTAAACCATACCTAGACACATTTTACATGCAAAGCTTCCAAGGCTTACACCTATGAGATGAACGTGTAAGCTTCTTCCCCACATGAAGTGGCTTACCCCACACCCAACACGTAAGCAACTTAGTTCCCAGAACAATCCTTACCGTAAATTACCCATAATTCAGCTGCCCCAAAGATCCTTATGTAAACATATCCAAATGATGTCCATTTGAGTTTAAATTTCAACCATAAGCTAATGTGATAGTTTTACAATTTATGGTGATTTTATTTTAATTTTTAGAATTTTTTTTTACTGGGTGAAAAATCACCAGAAAAATAGTTGCGTCGGCTTAATCTTGAAATCCGCGCGTCAAAAATTCTGGATACTTATATTTCTGATATCAGCATATTTTTCTAAAAATTATGGTGTTCTCAAATTTCATTTTCGTTACAGAATTTTGGTGTCGTCCTGTCGGAGCGCGCACCTCTGAGTACGATACTAGAAATAACATTTAATAATATAAATTAATATTAAATTAGAGTTAATTACATCTCATGATAGTAGTTATATTTAACAATCTAATTATTTACAGTTTTCTAGCAAATAGAATTTTCTGGGTGTTACAACATGGGACTTTGCAAGAGGGGATCATGGTCTACCTAGGGTCGAAATTAATTAGGCTTTGCTTGAGAGATTGCCTACCTTTAACGCTTTGAAAATCCTAGGGCAGAAAGGTTGAAGATGGCGAAATTTCTTTTGTTCCTAGCCCTCTCCTCCTTACTCTTCACGTCTAATAGCTCATTCTCCTCGTGCTCCAAGCTTCAGAGAATGCCTAGGGTCAACTAGAGACGAAAATGGGGAGTTTTGTATGTCCAATGTCTCCTTACACACTTAGAACTCTCTCTTCTCATCCAACTCCGAATTTTCACATTTATCTCATTATTTTTAGTCTTTATCTACCTAATAAGATTGTGGAGAAGTCTAATTTCGTGGACAAATGGTTTGGGTAGGTCTAGGACTCCTTTTAGGATAATTATAAGCTATTTTAGTCATTATTTTGCCCTTTTAATTTATTAAATAATTAGTCACGAATTTAGGCTTAAATATCTCCCATCCAACTTGGACTCTTTTCTTTTAGGCCCATCAACTCATGTATGGACCATTAGTGTAACCCATTTCCTAATTTGATTTAATGAGTTTTAATTTAATCATATTTTATTCAAATTTATTCTCATTTTATTTTAATTTAATATCACTTATTAAATTATAAAATTCAGAGTTGCTACATCCAGCTTTTGAACTCTTCATGAAAGTTGTTCCTGACATGCTCATATAATCACATGAATAGGAAGCACCATCGATCCCATCTCATAAACAAAGCTATAACGTCTTAAAATTTATAATAAAATAGTAATATGACACTAAAACAAAAGAGATAATAAATTATACGTAAGACATGACCACTTATATAAAATATAATTATTTTTAATTTTAGAATATTTTTATATTATTAATATAATCTGGTACTATCTTTGATTGTGTGTACTTTGTCGGGACAACATTCGATTCTAAAAATAAAGTCAAATATGAAGTCATCATAATTATCAAAAAAATGTACTGATTCTAAAAATATAAATATCAAAAAATATTGATGCATAGATGTTGAGATTAAGTCGACCTAATAATTTTTAGGATAATTTTATTTGACAAAAAAATTAAACTAAAATTACTATAATTTATATCATCTATTAATTAGCTTATGTTTGAAATTTTATCTTAATTAGACATCATTTAGATCTCTTAGATGTTGAGATTAAGTCAATCTAATAATTTTTGGAACAATTTTTATTTGACAAAAAATTTAATTTGAAAAATTAAACTAAAATTACTATAATTTGTATCATCTCTTAATTAACTTATGTTTGAAGTTTCATCTCAATTAGACATTATTTAGATCTCTAAGATGTACCGAATGTGAGAGGGGAAAAAAAAGACGTACCGTGGACCAGACCATACCGGTCCGTGATATACCGTGGCGTGCCGTCTGAGTCGGACATGGTGCGATTTGACCAACTATGGTTTTGACTATTTATAATTTATAAATCTTTTTTTTTATAAAACTGAGAGACTTACATGTTGAACTTTTCTCCCCCAATATGGACAGAGGATTCAAACAATCTAGCCACTTTTAATGTACACATCATGTATATATATATACTATCCATGAACAATCTAGGCTCTCTAGCGCGGCGCAACAAAAGTATCTGCTTGAGCGATTAACTGAGCATTGATTCGTTGGATCTAGTCCAATAGAGAAATGGTAGGCATGTGGGCCCCTCAGCATGCAAGGGCGTAGGAAACTAGGGGCAAACGCGTTCCAAGCTTGCGGGATACGAAACCAAGCAGCACCGGGGTTGGAGATGGGAATCACCAGATCGGCAGGCGATTACGATCGGGACGTGAAGAAGAAGAGGAGTGAGGACTAATTCAGGAATAGTTCCTGCCCTGCTGCGGGAAGAAGAGGACAAACAACAGCTAGATCTCCCTCTTGTTAATTTGGTGTATAAATTCCTTGGTGGGTACGTAGAGCAGGCCAATCTTCTGTCCCATATATATATACTAGTTAAAAAAATGTGTTACGCGCGTGTTATATATTTGTAAATGTGGTATTAAAATAAGTTATATAATAAAAAAATTAAATATATCATTATATGTTTCAAATTTTTAAGATTAGATTAAAATAAAAAATATAGTTAATATATTGACAATTTGTATATATTATTATGTAAATTGTTGTATTTTATATTCTCTCTTACAGCATTATAGAATCAAATATTTTTTACTATTAAACTTGATATCCTACAAAGAAGGATTTAAGTAACATGATTATTATAAAACTATCATCGTTTAAGGATTTTTTTTTTTTCAACAAACAAGGATCAATTTTTTTTTTGCTCCTCTTCACGTAACATCCTTTTAATTTTATCTATTTTTTTGTTGAAAAAAACAAACCTTCTTCCAACTTGATAAATCTTTCGTTCGAAATATATGTAGATTGATACACATAAGATTTTTTTTGCTCTTAGTATGAACTGAGTAAATATGTTCATCCATCACTACAAGAAAAAAAAACAGAAACAAACATGAGCTGTAAAGAATATTTTTTTTTCAAATGAATAATGATTTTAGAGCAAAGACAATGTTTATACTTTAAAGTAAATTTCAAAGTAGATCACATAGAAAAATTTAAAGCATCTAAAATTCAATTTTTTTATACAAAATATTTAAATGATCACATTTATTTTTGTGTAAAAGTTCAAAAAGTGCATTGATATTTAATCATCACCAAATATCTTCATCAACATAAAGAATATTTGAAATGAATAATATATATATTTATCACAAATCTATAAATATATACACAAAACTTTATACATAATATGATTGACATGAGAAAAATAAATAAGAAAAATCTACAAAATTATAGAAAAAGGCGAGGAGGAGGCAATCGATGTTGTGGTAATAGAGTGCATGTGAAGTCCTAGATCAGGGGAGAAAGAGCAGCCCTAGATTTGACGACAACAATGTAAGTAGGATGGAGGAAGATAATGTTGTGGCTCTGTGGGTATCGTTGTTGGGAAAGAGGAGGAGCATTGCGAGCCATGGGCCACCCATTGCACCAGAGAAGACGCTACCTCCATTATAGACCTGGCATAATTGCAGGTGCGTGTGAGTCGGGCTGGAAGAAGACTGAGAGCTACCTCACAGTCACCACCACCTCATCTGTTCATTGGACCCTTCAATTAAGCTCCCCAAGTTACATCAAATGGCTCTTCCCACATCATATCCCCCTCCCAAGTTACATCCAGCAGCTCTAGAACAATCACACACAATATTACAGAGGCGCAGACACCCACCCATATTCTCCCATCCATCTTTCTCAACCTCTAGACTCCAGCTCTCCATGTAGCTAGAATGTTCCTTCCGTGGGCTCTCGGATATCGGCAGTGGCACCACAACCAACCAACCCACGTAATAAGGGAAGAACAAAAGGAAGCAAGAAAGCACTGTTACATGATTGGAACATGGGAGGGGAGGGAGGGAGGGAATGGTGGATCGCAAAAGGTGCAGTCGCTCCAACCACATCAAGGAGCTCGTCAAGGGGGTCATCGAGGGCGAGCCCCACGTCCTTGCCGCCTCCATGAACATGGAAGAGATATTCCGCGGCACCAAGTTCTCTCTCTTCTCCTCTCTTAGACCGCACGCCTTCCCCCCTCCTTCCTCTTCTTCTTTCTCTATCTCTTTCCCTCTGGCTCAGTCTCTCTCTTTCTCAGGTCTGTGCACGATCGCGGCCACGTAGGCGCCCATGCCTGCACCAGCACCCGCCGCGCAGCCCGCCCTCTCTCGCCTGAGCCAGGCCGCCCCTGCGTCCGTCGCGCTCGCCCGCCCGCCCACGTCTGCAGTCGGCCGCCCGCGCGACCCGCCTGCCACGTCCGCGCCTGCACCCACTCACGTCCGCAGCCGCCCACCCGCGCGCCCCGCCTGTAGCAACCCCCATCCAGCCACCACCTCGATCTGGAGGAAGGCATCGCTGACTGGCTCGTTGGGAGTCATCGTTGGGAGGCAGCAGTGGTCGTCCAGAGGAATGATCACGGCTGATCCGTTCGGCCATGTTCGGCGGTGGTCACGCTTCCATTTTTTCAACGCGAGTAGCGTTCAGAGGTCTCAGGATGTAGGAGTACCCCGAGCAAGGAAGCAAAGGTTGCTGGGGAGATGGCGACATGACGAAGGGACACAGAGGGGGCGGGCGGCACACCCCTGGCCTCCGCACGACGGTAGGTGGGGGGGTTGTCGCAGTGGCCTCCAGATGCCGCGTCACGTGTGGCGTAGGGAAAACGGGGTCACGACGGCGGGCCTCCGCTGATGCTGCTTAGCGTATGACTACAAAGACCATGCATGCCGCCCCTCCTCCAGTTCCATGCACAGCTGTGAGCTATGCTAGGTCCGCCGCCTGGTGCAGTGGCAAGAAGCGACCCAGCTTCTTCACCGCCCCCGTTGCATCGGACGCGGAGGTGGAGTGAGCGCCGGAGGAAGCCGAGAGGGACAAGCTCACGAACGGGGAGCAAGAGGCGACGCCAGTGGGCACGGCGAAGGACGGCTGCGGCATCACGGGAGCCCACATCCACGCCGGAAGGAGTTGGTTCTGGTGGTGTTTGGGAGAGACTGCACACGACAAGGCAGTTGAACTATCTACACCAACAGCAGAAATCGTGAGAATGGCGAGGGAGAGGGTCGATGGTGGTCGCGTGGCTCGTTGGGAGGCGGCGGTGTGCTGCGCCCACGCCTGCCGCCTCAAAGTGGAAGGGACATCGGCGCCGCCTCCCTCGACGGTGCTACTGGCGGAGAGGGAGAGGTCATATGGGATTATCCTCCTCGACATGCACGGACGCAAAGGGAGGGAGATGGACAGCGTCCTTCTGGGAAGAGTAATGCTATGCTCCCGGCACTGCCGGGAGCATAGCACAGTTGGAGGAGCCGCGCGCCCTCCTGAGCGCGCCGCGTGGAGGGCGCGGGCCCCTCCAGCATTTAATATATTTTTTTTTTTTTTACAATTTGTGCACATAAATAATATATTTGTACATATAAATACATCATTTGTGTACATAAATAATACACAACACCTATAAAAATAAAAAAAGAGCATTAAATGCTGGGGGGCCGCGCCCTCCACGCGGCGCGCTCTTCTTGGAAACATCGGCAGCTCCTCGGGGAAGAGGCGGAGGTGGTCTTGCTTCCTGACGTCGTCGTCGAAGCAGCCCTCGGGGAGCTCCAGCCCGTAAAAGAACCCCGGTAAGGCGAAGGAGAACCGCCGAGGGCCGACCCGGAGCACTGGGCAGTTCCGTGCGGGGGGCCACTGGTGCTCCCCCACCACGTAGCTTGGCAGGGAGAGCGGGGCCGACGTCTCCCACCTCCTAACGAGCACCAACACGTGCCGCGTGTCGGAGCTCTTCGCCGTCTGGATGGGCGTCGTGCTGGTCACCGGCTCAAGGCGGTGGTCAAGGGCGTCATCAAGGGCGAGACTCACGTCATCGCCGCCTCCATGACCATGGAGGAGTTCACCAGGAACTCCGCGGTGTGCACTGTAGCAGCGCGGCTACAGTAGCATGCAGCGGACGCGGGCGCGGAGCCTAGCGTAGGCAGTGCGCGTGGGCGACTCACCGGGGGCTACTGGCGTGGGGTGCTGCGCGGGCGTCTGGTGGGCCGTGGGCGACCCGCGTTGGCGGCCTGGCACGCAGGCAGGCAGGACGGCCGGCGCCGGCTGTGCAGGCGGGGTGCAGCAGGCCGAGAGAGAGAGAAAAACCGGAAGAGAGAGAGAAGAGAAAGAGAGAGGGGAGGACACGCCGAGGCACATACGTTTCCTTCAGCGTTAATTGAGCAGAGATATATGCATACGTTTCTCCTTTAACTCTGTATTTGCATACGTTTCCTTCCTTCAAATTTTACGTTTAACACTGTCTTAAAGATCAGGCGAACCTGTGCATTAGTTTCCTTCGTTTAACTCTTTCCTTCTTTCAAATTTTAGGTTTAACACTATCATAAAAGATGAGTGAACCCATGCATAAGTTTCCTTCGTTTTACTGTGTATTTGCATATGTTTTCTACCTTCAAAATTTACGTTTAACTCTGCATAAAAGATGCTCTTTAAAAGATGAACCACACAAACTCTGTCATAAAAGGTGCAGCGCGAACCAAAGATGAAGCGAACCGGGAACTCTGTCATAAAAGATGCTCTTCAAAAGATGAACCGGACGAAAATACAAAGTGTCTCTTCGAATATATAGATAGATATTTTTGGTAAGCGGTGTGGTGATTTAGATCACTGTTCGACCATAGGAGTCACCCGGATTCGAAACCCAGAACAACCCCCCGAAAAACCAAGAGAAAATTCTCCTGGGGGAGCGCAGCTCCCCAAACCTTTTTAATAACCTGCGCGCCTTCGGCGTCAACCAGCCTCGAACCCTCGCCACACCGCACAGACGGGTGGGTGTCCATCCCGCTACAAGGCGGGGGACTCTTCTGTCTCATATGGTTCCCCAGCAACTGAAGAAATGGTGCTTCCACCTTTCTCCGTGTTTTCTCAAATTTTAGAAAATTTCATTCTACTATCTTGCTATATATTAAGATTGTGAACGCATCGAATTCAGAATCGAAAATGAGTATTTTCGTTTTCATATCTATTTTCACTTTTTAACGAAAATTTTTCGGATACATAATCTGATCTGAAATTGATAATTTGAAAATACTTATGTGATATCAACATATGAATTAGTAGATCCACATATTTAAATCATACAATTTTAACATAATATATTAATCCATATATATTATATTTTGATAAATATAAACAAATAATATACACAAGTCATATGAATGTCTAGATTTATAATCTCAAATCATAAAATTTTAGATCAATCTATTAATTCACACTGCAAGAACACTTTAGATAACCATCACAAATTCATATATCCACAAACGCATAGAAATGATAGGATCCATAAACTAAAATCACATAATTTAAAATATAATTTATTAATCTACAAATTATATAGTCTCAACTACACATCACAATATATAATAACTAATATAACACTAAATCTAACACACATCTCCATTTACCGATCATGTTCTCTCTATCTTTCATTACAATGTGTCATATAAATGAAATATGTGAGTCATGATAACACAACCATATCTATAGTTGATGTCGAATATTTAAAGATAGATGTAATTACTTTTCCTGTTGAATGAAGCGGATTCAGAAACACTTGTTTTTTGTATCCGCATCCTATAAGATTTGAAAACTTAATTCGAAATTTTATAAATTATCGGACCTATTTTATCAAAGTTTTGAATCTTATAAAAATTGTAAAAATAGATTAAAATATTGAATTTCGAATATCCATTGACAATCCTACTATATATATATGTTAATAACAAAATAGTTGGAAAAAATTGAAAAACAAGTCTACCAATACAATTTGATGCTTTTGGGCCTTGCACCCTTTCCTTCTCCATCTTCGTCTCTTGTGCTGCTCCGTAAGTTAAAAGACGGCATGAGATGAAGAGATCAGGTTGTAATGGTTAAAGAGGTCAATTCACTCCTCAAGTAGCTATACACAGAGGGGATTCGAACTCTCTCTCGGTTAGGGTTGCAAACGAACCAATACACTCGACAAGTAGTTCGAAACTCGACTCGATAAAAACTCGACTCGGCTCGTTTATTAGATAAACGAATCGAGCTTGAACAAAAATATAAGCTCGATTCATAAACGAGTCGAGCTTGAACAGAGATATGCTCGACTCGAATACGTTCGCGAATAGCTCGTTAAGATACTCGATAAAATGTTCGTTAAAATATTCGATTAGTTACTCGTTAATATACTCGAATTATATTAATTTTTTATTATAAATATGAAAATATTAATATTTATTTATTTTTAAAGAATTTTTTGTTAATTGACGAAATACTTATGAATACTAAAATGTAAAAAGTTAAATATGAGGGTGTAAATACACAAATTATGAAATAAAGGGCTATAGACAAACTAATACACTCGACAAGTAACTCGAATTCGACTCGGATGTTACTCGAATTCGACTCCTTTAGTAAAGTAAACGAGTCAAGCTCAAATAAAAATTTAAGCTCGTTTCATAAACGAACCGAGTATGAGCAAATGTCTACTCTGCTCATTTAAGCTCGTAAACAAATTCGTTTAATTTTTAAATTATACAAATTATAAATATAGTTGTTAAATATTTTAAACATTATACTAAAATAATTAAACAAGTAACTTATAAAGGATCTTGGGGTATGGCCTTGAAATAAGATAAATTTGGGTCTTATAAACAATTAATTTTTTACTTGTAAGTTGAATTGAACTTATATATATATATATATATATATATATATATATATAACTCACAAATTCATTTGGGCTCGTTAATATACTCGTTAAGAGCTCGAACTCGAGAGTATTTAAACGAACCAAGCTTGAACAACTATTTTCAATATTCGATAAAACTCAGAACTCGACTCGAACTCGATTAAAAATTAACGAACATAACTTGAGCAGCATAATACTCGGCTCGACTAGACTCGTTTACAGCTCTACTCTCGGTAAACAAAAACCTATAGCTACACAGCAGCTATATATTTTTATATTATACTTAAGTATAATACGATTAGATAACAAATAATCACTAATTACTCCAAATTTTATGTACTTTGTCATTCTAGACGAAAATAGAAATATTTATTATAATATAATTGATATTATTGTAAAAAAATATTCTTATTAATTAAAAATGTAAGACGTAATTTTTGGTCGAACACCTTCGGAAAGAGTGTCGCACTCTTCTCGAATTTTCTTTTGCCACATTTCTAACACCCTTCACGTGGCGGTGCATCGTGCATCAAGTAGTTTTCTCTCTCTCTTTTTTTTTTTAACCTCTTTTTTATTAGTCAATAAATTCAATTTCTTTTATTTTTATTAATTTTATTATAAAATTAATTTTACAATAGATATTTTTTTTCTCAGAACGCACAGCAGCCGTACGCAGGAGGAGGGGGTGCCGTCCTCTCCAAACCTCCCTCTGTGACGTGACGTCCGGTGGAGGAGAGAGATGGGACCTTGCGAAAGAGGCGGAGCGCAACGCGGGGAGGCGGCATCTGGGGTTGCGAAAGCGACGGCCACGACCCCGCAGCGCGCTGGCTTGACCGCCCTTCTCCCACCCTCGCACTACGATTCCGTTCTTACCAGGGACAGGTGACACCCAGTACCACCTCCCTCTGCTCCGTGCAGTCCTTACACCAGTACGGCCCAACGCCTCCCTTCCGCCTTTTCTTCCTTTTTCTTTTTAATTATTCTATTCTCTTACCCCACTTGTGACTTGACTTGTCTCCCTCCCATCTCTCCTCCCCCCAACACCTGCCTGCCTCCAATCATCTCGCGGTGAGATTACGAGCCCCAATCGGACGGACGACAACCGATCAGAGGGAGGCGTGGGGATGTGATCCGCCTCGGCCTGCCATAAAATACGTTATTTAATTGGATTAAAAATTTTAAAAAGTTTGGGGGTTGGATCACAAGAATGGGGGTGGACTGGGGGATGGGGGTAGGGGGCTGGCGAAAGGCATTCGTACTAGTCCGCACTTTGTCCTGACGTGGACGGCGCGGGTCGTCCTTCCCCGAGTGTCCACCGCACCACATGAATGCGTCGTGTCCCTCGCCGTTGACCGTTCTGCCCCTTCGTCCTTTTGCCGTACGGAGTCCGCCGTCCCCACGAAATTCCTACGTTGCCCCCTGGTGGAGTGCGAGAACGGACGGGGTTGTCTAAAGGATACGACGTGTAACCGCGCCGGATCCGATAAGATGAAAACAGATTGCGGCGAGTGTTTAAACTGCTCGATGAAAATGTGATCAAATTTTATGATTTTTTAGTAGAAAATGCAGTTTATTTGTCAAATATATCAATGTTTAAGATAAATTAATTACTTTTCCTATCTCCATTTAAACCTTATTTTTTTTTAAAAAACCCACTTAAATTTGTTCACTTATTCCTTCACTTAAAGATTTATCTATCTCAAATTTGGGTCTACACTACATCCTCGTCGTGATGATCTTACACACAAATTCGAATATGTAGTCTCATTTGATTTTATTTAACTTTTTTATATTAGGTAACAAAAGATTAGAATACAAAACGACTAGTATGGAACACACTAATTTTAGAGATTGCGATCATGTCCGATGTCATACTAATCTGTTTCTATTTTGGACTGACCAAACCAATAACAGGTTATAATTTGACGCATACATCTATCTATTAACTAATCCTTTATGGACATAACAAGCCATCATCCACGAGCGCATCTATTTAAAGTTTTCCATCTCGACTATTTTGTCCAAGGACCATTCAAATAGGCTTTAGCAATCGGATCGGATAAATGGTTTATCCGTTATCCTGTACTGGAGGGAGAAAGAGGATCTGAAGGGGCCTTTTGGTCAATTTTGGGTCCCGCTCTTACGGGAATAAAAACGTCGAAATATGGATCAGGGCCATTTTCCCCAGTTTTGGACAACAGAAGTAAACACACACCAAACAACACCTCCCCTCTTCCATCTCTCCCCCCGCCCCCTCTGCGCAGAAGCATCTATCGTAGTTTTCTGTTGAGCCAACGGTTTTATCTCCTCTTCCTTCCTCTGCTTCGCCTCCAATCCTTACCTTCCATCTCCTGCTCTGCTCTCTGCGATCTCTGCTGTGAGCCGGAGGAGATCGGCGTCTCGGGGTATGACGACGGCGAAGAGGCTCCGCGTCGCCGAGGAACCCAACTACTTCGACGCCGTGACGGAGGAGATCCTGTTCATGATCCTCGACCGCCTCGATCCCAACCCTCTCGACAAGAAATCCTTCTCTCTCGTCTGCAAGGCCTTCTACGAGGCCGAGTCTCGCCACCGGAGGGTCCTCACCCCTCTGCGGTCCGACCTGCTGCCCACTGTCCTGTCCCGCTACCCGTCCGTCGCCCGCCTCGACCTCTCCCTCTGCCCGAGGGTCACCGACGGGGCGCTTGCGGCCGTGGGAGGCTCGCTAAGGTCCGCGCTCCGCTCAATCGACCTGTCGAGGTCTAGGGCCTTCACTCACGCTGGGCTGGAGAGCCTCGTCGCCAATAGCGCGTCGCTGGTGGAGATCGACCTGTCGAATGCGACGGATCTGGGGGACGCGGCGGCTGCGGTGATCGGGCGGGCCAGGAACCTGGAGAGGTTGTCCCTCGCGAGGTGCAAGGCGGTGACGGACATGGGGCTCGGGTGCATCGCCGTTGGGTGTCCAAAGCTGACGGCGCTCTCTTTGAAGTGGTGCTTGGGCGTGACGGATCTTGGGGTCGGACTTGTGGCGATCAAATGCAAGGAGATTCGCACTTTGGATATCTCTTATGTTCAGGTGAATACGCATTACCTCATCTTCTTTGATTTGGAAACCTTCCTTTTTTTCATCGCGTTTTCAGTTTTATCATTGGATTTATATATGAATGCTGTATATGTTTAGATTTCTTCTACAATATTCCTTTGAGATATTATGAAAACTCTCGTTCGATTTTCCGATTGTCTTCGGTATTCCTTTTACATAACGTGCAGGACTGGTTTAACGTTTCCCCTTTCCGAGTCTGGCTACTTTTTTTTTTTTTTTAACAAAGGCTACATAGCAGAAGAAAATGTTCGCTATTCTGTCTAGATTCTAATTTCTCGTCGTGTTGGAAGTCGGCGAACAAAAATGAAATTTGGGCAACTGGATTCACTAGAATCACGTACGCAGAGACTACCTAAAGGATATCCGAGATTATGCGATATAAGCAGGGTGCTATTGAACTATATACTCGAAGATATGAGTCTATAGACAGTTGTATTTTCTCGTAGAGGTTTTATCTGCAGAGGTTTACATGAATTCAAGATGTACTTTGATGAAAGGAAAATGCATATTCCTCTTATTCTACCTCAAAGCAGTTGTTTTAGTGTTGCCATCTTAACATGCTCAAATATGTAGTAAGTGTCTGCTCTGGTTCTTATTCTGCAGGTCACGAAAAAATGTATCCCATCTATATTGCAACTAAATATCTGAAGAATTTGTCTCTAGTAGGATGCCATGGTATTGATGATGAGAGCCTGGCTACTCTTCAACAGGATTGCAGGTCCCTCGAGGTATTTCTTAACTCTGGCTATTTTAAATTGTATTTAATCCAATAATTTTTTTTAAGGGGGGTGGGGTGGGGAGGTCAATGACATTTCTTTTAATTGTCCTAGCCATTGTGAAGTTATTTTTTTATTATTTATCTGACATTTTTCTTTTAAAGTCTGGGTTGAAGTTGCATTACATATGAATGCAATATAAGATAGACCTGCAAAATATGCACTCAATGTTACACTAATGTACGTCCTTTATTGTCAGTAGGGTACCTCAAAGCACCCATGCCTGTATATGAGCAAACTGTGACATTGATACTTTATTCATTTGAGTATTTTTAGGAGATGATCAAGATACAATGTTTAAGCATTGATTACCATAGCAGTGATAGATGCATTGTTTGCATAACTGTAAAAGAAAAGTGGATAGTAAAGAATGGTAGTAGTACTAGTAGGTATAATTGTCATTTCAGTGATAAAGTATATGGTGTATTCATCAGTTGATATAAGCTATCATTTTGAGAGTAATAATTGCAGCTTTGAGTTCCTTTCTTATGGTCATTGTTAATCCTGCAGTCTTTCTTGCAGACCCTCAACTTATCACATAATGAGCATGTTGGTCATGTTGGATTAACTTCCTTAACAAAGGGAGCTGTACATCTACGTGAATTGATTCTAGCATACTGTGGTCCGGTGAGTCTAAATTCTTTTGTAGGTTTCATGCTAAAAAACAAGAGTGTGCACCATCATGGAAAAATTATTAACCAGCTAGTGATGATGTAGGTATCACACTCCCTTGCCAATAGCTTGCAGAAGTTCTCAAAGTTGCAGTCAATCAAATTAGATGGCTGCCAAGTTACAACTTCTGGGTTAAAAGCAATTGCAAATTCTTGCGCCCCTCTGACAGAGCTGAGCTTAAGCAAATGCTTAGGAATCAGTGATGAAGGTCTTTCTTTCATCGTAGGGAAGCACAAGGAATTGACAAAGCTTGACATTACATGTTGTCGAAAGATAACTGCTACCTCCATTGCCAGCATCACAGCGTCATGTACCTCCCTGAAATGTCTCAAGATGGAATCATGTAGCCTGGTTTCAAGGGAAGCTTTCATTTGGATTGGAGAGCGTTGCCATCTTCTGGAGGAACTGGACCTTACCGACAATGAGATAGACAATCAAGGTCTAATCTGCGATATATGATGCTGTATAAATTGTGGTGTCAGGTTGTTGTTATCTAAGATATATCATCCTAGCAGCTCATTACATTTATTATGTGCAGGACTGAAGGCCATTTCAAGATGTTCCAGGCTATCTATTCTAAAAATTGGCATTTGCTTGAACATAAATGATGAAGGATTGATTTGCATTGGAAGACACTGCCAGAATATCCAGGAGATTGATTTGTATAGGTTAGTTGTTGCTGCAAGTTCGAAGATTTGGTGGCATGTTTCCATGACACTCATTTTGAACATTATGAACATAAGATTATAAACATTTAAGCCATCAAGCATTTTTTCCCCTAATATCTGATCTGAACATCAGAAAAGAATTTAGTCATACAAACCATTAATTCTCTGCAGGGTCACAGAGCATTTCATGCCTAGAATCAGAGATTTGTAACATAGATCACCATAATGGATCACTTTCCTTTTGTTGGTTTCATTTGTTTATGCTCCTCTGGATTATTTCTTTCATCTATGTAAAACCTGAACATATTTTCTTACTTTAAAAGAACAAGAGTATTTATTATGATATTCCAAGACTATGTTCCTATTTCTCAAGTTTAAGTCTGAACATTTTTCTTTGTGAAATTTAAACAATTGAAATACCTTATGAGTTATATCTTTTTAAGTAGCCTGACATGCATCTTCTATTTCAGGTCAGTTGGAATAACTGATAATGGTGTTGCAGCAATAGCCCAGGGTTGTGCTAACTTGCAGATGATCAATTTATCATACTGCATGGATATCACAGACAGCTCATTGAAGTCTTTGTCAAAATGCTTAAGACTTAATACACTAGAAATTCGAGGTTGTCCTCGAGTATCCTCTGTGGGACTATCAGCCATTTCTTTGGGGTGCAAACAAATTGCTAAGCTTGATGTTAAGAAATGTTTTGACATCAATGATGCTGGAATGATCCCACTTGCTCGGTTATCACGCAACCTGAGACAGGTCGGTACTACCTGTCTTTGCAGTTATAGACTTCCATGTGGACAATATTTCTAAACAGTTCTTTGTCTATTTGGCAGATAAATTTGTCATATTGTTCTGTAACAGACATGGGCCTCTTAGCTTTAGCCAGCATAAGCTGCCTGCAGAATATGACCGTGTTGCATGTGAGAGGCCTGACTGCAAATGGTTTGGCTGCCACCTTGCTAGCATGTGTTGGTTTAACAAAAGTGAAGCTTCATTCCTCATTTAGGTCATTATTGTCACAAAATCTGATTGAGCACATGGAAGCCCGTGGTTGTCAGTTTCAATGGAGGGACAAACCATTCAAGGTAATAACCTTGCATTCAAGGTAATAACCTTGCCATTTGCCTTCAATGTTTACTTCACAATCCATAACCATTATGCCCATGATTGACTGTTTGCTTCTCAACACCTTTATCATGTCCTCATTATCAATGACAATTATATTTTATATTTAAACTTGTCACTATGGTTTGTCATGGCCGATCGAATCGGTCCGATTCGGATCGAATCAGGAGAAACCCGATTCGTCCGTTTCTCATGAAATCGGAACCGATTCCATCCGATTCCCATGCGAATCGGCCCGATTCGGGCGAATCGTGGCGGATCAAGAAAAATCCGATTCGCCCTGATTCCCCGATGCGGCAAACCTTGCTTGTCACATTTATTCAAAGAATTCTCTTACATCCACTAACCTGAGGCAAAATCAAACCCCAGAATCTTTTTATTGCGCGATTTGGCTGAACTCAACTTAATGTATCTGTCTAATTTTCACCAAATTAGTAAAAGGTGGATAAGGTGAATGTTATCAATGGATAATAACCATGCCTTCTTTCATTATAAGCCTTGCCCATAAGTTTAGTACTTTCTGATGCATATATGAAAAAGAGGAGGATATGGTGATGGATGAGGAGAAAGAAGCATTAGAAAGATCTTTGTCATCTCACAAAAGGTCTCTTCTGGATCTCTCCTCTCCTATCTACTAATTGATGCCAAGATCTAAGATGAACTAAGTGCAATAGAATGGCATTCGGTTAGAAAAATGGACATATAGCTTGAAAATTGGTCAACGTATTGCAAACTGAAGCATCCACGGAGCTCAATCTAAAGAGATACATGTTGGAATCTCTACGCGTGCAAACTCTATGCATCACAGGTTATAATTTGTGTCAGACAGGGCATCTTCCTGTTTTGGCAAAAGGCCATTTTGGTTCAGGCTGGCAAAGCTGAAGTTGCTTCTGTCAAAAGCGATGTAAATGATAAAGTTTTATCTCGGTTTTTCATTTCCTTTTAATGGTCGGATTGTAAATTAAGAAGTTTATTCTGCTTCTTTTTTTTTCCCTTCAGAAAAGAAGTTTGTGCAAATTCGTCTTCATCCTCTGACCAGGGGGAGAGTTTCAAATCATTGAGTGGGAGAGGGTTTCAAATCATTGAGTGGGAGAGGGTTGGCTATATAAAATGTTTACTTTCTGGCAAAAGAAATTAACATAAAACGCTCTAAGAACTTCATTCAAATTTGCATTGTTTAAAGATCATGGTTTCGAATCATTGGTAACAGTAAATTAGCTAAATTTGTGTATGGCAAAATAAATAAATAAATACAATGCTCTAACAACTTGATTTGAATTTCAGCAGCCTTATTTTGCAAACCCGCAAGCTTCCAACTGCAGGCATTAGTTTGTTTTTCTTTTTCTTCCTGTTTTACTCTCTAGTAATTTATGCTATCTTTCTGGTTATCATTTCACGTGAATAAAGTCTGATGATTCATTGAATTCAATTGGCAGGTTGAAGCAGAGCCCATTAAGATTTGGAAGCTACAATCGGATGTGATTTCATGACTTCTTGTCATGATCGATGATGGATACATGGTGCATTCCTCTAAATATTATGTGGAGTCACTGCTGTAATTGGAAGCTGGGGTATAAACAAAAAGAATAGATTCACGTCAGAGAGGAAGAAAAAGTTACTGTGCCGCGCACATACATGGCTTCAAAACGAGACTTAAGAAGCTAACTTCACGAAGCTGTACAGGTTGTGTTCAAAGTGGATAATTCCTGGAGTACTAGATTTCGACCGCAGTGTTTGTGCTAATTTATCAGCCATTAGATGTCATCATCTGGAGACGCTTTCGTCAGCTTGGGTTGCTGAAATCCACTATATAAACTCCATCCACTCATGTATGAAAGCAGCTCTCGTGAGGAGGAGTTTCTTCTTAGAAGGCCTTCCATTCTTTTTATCTGTTCATCTCTTTTTCAAGTCTATCACAAAGGAAAGATTTTTGTGTGTTGCCATATTGATCCAGGCTTCCTTATCCTTTGTGGATTTCCTGCCATCTTAGCGACAAAGATTGGCATGCCGTGCGCCTCTGTGTCCCCCGTCAAAAGAGCCCAATCCATCTCCATAGCCCTGCAAGCTGACAAGTTGGCGAAGATCACCGTACAATAATACTGTAACGGATGCTGATGGCTGTGGCAAATTTATTGGGCGTCCAACTCAACAACTCTTTTAGGCTTTTGTCTCACCTACAAAAATCCATTGTTGGATGCTCATGTGTGGCAAATCTCTTGTGCATCCAACTCAACAACTCTTTTAGGCTTTTGTCGTATCCCATCCTAAAATGTTTTAACAATTACTTCTTTTCTGGAATAATTACATACATCCCCTATAATTTTGTGCGTATTCTACTCTACGACGTCTCATTCTTCATATCTTTCTAGACCGTGAAAGTTAATGGAATATAATTCTGTGGAACATATAAGATAAGTAGATAACATGCGTATTGTAAAGGATGCGCATTATTATTTTAAATAAGAAGAAAACAAATATAACAAGAGTAGATTACTAGTTTCTAGTCATAAGCTATTCAACATTAAGCTAATCAAATCGCAAGTAATGGCATGCGTATATTTGATGAAATTCATTGCAGCGTCACCGAGGTACATATAAGACTATGGAAAATATATGGGTAACAATCTTCATAAGCGGTATCTATTCTTGATTCAACACACGATAACTTGTATTATCTATTCTTGATTCAACACACGATAACTTTGTATATCTATTATACGACCATTAACTAAAATATGTCTATGGTTAATTAATTGTCTGGATCCAGAAATGGTCGAAGTCATACCCAATCGAAAAAAGATGTTATCTAAATGCATTTTAAGTAGTCGTAGTAAAATTTGACTTGTTGATCGTTTGACTTTTCCAGTGATATGCACATATCTAAGTAATTGTCGCTCTGTCAGATTATAATGAAAACATAATTTTTATTTTTCTTCTAGACGAATATGATATTGTGATCTTTTACTAGAGTGCAATTGATTTTTAAGATTACTTTCGGATCTAGATCTTTTACTAGTCAGTCCTAGTAAAGCCCCCCAGACAGCATATTTTTTTGAAACGAGGTCGTCGGTAACGAGACATAAAAATTCTTTTATTTTATTATTATTAGTAAAATTTGTAGAAAAAATCTAAATTAAAACTGAACTAATTCATAAACAAAGTAAAGAAAAATCTACACAAGTACATACAAACAAGAATGAAATAGATTGTATCAATATATACTGAATGCTATCTATCTCACCTCTCATGTTTAAGAAGATCGATAAACTACAGAGTTTCTATAATTGAAAGTTCGCAACTTTCATTTGACTTTTGACGATTTTACAAATTTAATTCTAAAAAAAGTCCAAAACTTGAAAGTGGATTAAAAATGGGAAATTTCTATTATTATATAGAGGATGGAAGCTGAATTCGTTTTTTGTCAAGATGCGCCATTCTATAGTATTCCCACCTTATCAAATTAATAAGCTCGGCAAGAGATGGGTGGTAAATTATTGCTCATCAAAAACTAAAGATATTTAACCCTCTTCAAAAGGGAAGTGGAACAAACAATTTTAAAGGTGTGAAATAGTTGTTCGACGGATATTTGTATAGTAAATTATTATTTGTTTAGACGGATAGTATTATCCCTGGTTACTGATAAGTTGGAAGCACCTACGTACATACGTCGGAATCTCTCTCTCTCTCTCTGTATGTGGTCCCAAGAGCACATCGCGGTAGCTTGACGCAGGCGGCGAGCTTGGCGAAACTTGCGGATATATAAGAAGAAGAGACGCCCCGGCCGGCGGCCGCCCACCCACGGTGATGATGCCTTGTGTGCCACTCTGTCTATTGTTTAGGGCCTCTCCTCTCGTCACCACGTGCCGTCTCTACTGTTCGAGAACTTGTCCTTTCCATCCTAACATCGATCGACGGATCCTTTCTGCCAGCACACGCGCAATTTCCCACCACTTTGTGAATTAAATGTATATATATAGAGAATAGTTTTGTGCATTTTTCTATTGCACTTTTTTATTGTATTTTGATTTTTTTTGGCCAATACACTAGAGACACATTGTGCCAACTCAATGAAAAATAAGAAGTGTATAAAAAGTGCAATGAGAAAGTACACAAAGTCTTTCTCATATATATATATGGAACCCCCGTTTCATTGATTAGATGGATTCATACATGTCCAAAAGTGTTCAGAAGAGAGACGTCATAATACTTCTAAATGACTGGCTGCAGATCATCCAATAATATGAAGAAACTCGCCGGCTGATGGGGATAAGAACATTTGTGGAGCCTGTGGTGGCCATAGCTGGATCCACTTGTCCCCTTGGGCAGGTGATCATAGCTGAGGAAGAACGTTAGCAAATGGGACATGCTTATGGGTATATATATATATATATATATATATATATATATATATATATATAGGTTAAGTATTATGCCCCCGGATTCCTGCCCTGTTGTGTTCTGCGCGCGCGGGTGTGAGGAGTGCAAAATTTTTTTTGAATTTGTACTGTCAAATCAATATTTGACGGTAGTGAGATATGATAAGGTGGAGCCATACAGTCATATTGTAACTCATCTCTCTCTCTCTCTAATCTCTCTCTCTATATATAGATTCCTGTTTTAAAATCATAGGTAATGAAACCCAAATCAGGTTTACAAACTTTCCCGATCGAGTGTGAGGGTCTCGGATTTTGGGACTAATTACTTCGTCATATGGACTAGCTAGAGTTCATTACTTGAGCAGCCCCTCAATAGAGTATTTATATGTAAAATTTGTATAAAGATCCCAGATGTCCGATTCGAACTAATTAATAAAAGCTCGGTTCTAATCAACTGGGTCTATTCAATCGGATGTCGTACAACAATATATATCTAAACGCTGTCTAGTGATACATATATACTTTGATCATGCAGCTGAAAATTCCAAGATCAGTACGTATAAGTAGCCCTGATCACCCACTTCTGTCTCCCTAGCTATCTAGCTAGGCGAACTTCCCCTTCCTGGTACTTCAAGTCTTCAATCCCTCACTAGCTAGTTCCCTGGCGTTCCAACTTAAAACACACTCCCAAGTCCTTTACCCATCATATGTAAGCTCAAAACATATACATAGTACTACTGTCCGGCCAAAAAGGGGCCATGCAGCTAGCATTAATCCTGTTAGGTCCATTAATTAATTCGATCACATGTTTAATTCCTCCCCCGCGAGTCTAATCACAGGAGTCTGAGCCCAGCTCTCAGTTGCCCTTTTGCGCCCCCCCCCCCAATTGAAAGGGAACATGTATGTACTGATCATGACGACGAAGTTGACACATGCATGTGAGTCCCAACGGAGTAGGAGAACAACCAGACGGGCCTTTTGCTGTCTCTCGACAAAAGTACACAAAGAGCTGCAGCAAAAACCTGGTCCATGGATCCTTGCTCTCCGGTCTATTCCTCACCTTTCGTCCGCCGGAAGTTATCTGTTCTCTGAACCGGTCAACAATTGTCTTGTATCTACCGCGAAATGGGAGTCCGTGGTTAGTGGGCGGTCGTCAAGTACTGGGATTCTTCTCCTCCTTTGCTGCGACAGCTTCAACTGTTCAAAGGTGACATGGATGGGGTGGGTTCAGTACGTCGGATTCCAAAGGGGCGGCACGCCGGGGGGACTTAAGTGCCGGCCCGACCGAGGTGCGTGGCCGAGCGTGTGTCGCTCTCCGCAGTGCATCAGCCATGTCCGTCATTGCATGCCCACTGGTTTCAAGTGTTGGAACGGGTCGTAATTAACCATGCATGTTGGGAGGTCTACCCGATGGCGCAACGTACGTACGCCATGGGGAGGACGTACGTAGTGTAGAGATAAACTCCCATGAAATAGGAGATGATCAACAGTACTCTTGATTGCTCGCACAATCTCAAACTTTATAAAAATCCTCAACCTGGTTGTTTCTGTGTACGTCGACCGTTCACACAAGAATAAGACGTCATCGTATACAATGCATGTCTACATATGTGGAAAGCTTGGGTCCGTTTGATTGTTTGTAAAATAAATTTATAGGGAAAACTTTTTTCAAAAATTAACTTTTACATGGAAATAAAAATTGTAATTGTCTATTTGATTCTTAGGTAAATATTTTCATTGGTTATTTATGTAAATAGAAGATAAAAAAATGTAAAAAGTCAACAGCATTAAATGTTAACTTTTATGAGAGAGTTGTATTGGAACACATGAGATATTATGGTCTATTTCAATGAGAGGGGGCCACATACCCCTAGTGTATTATTCATCAAAATTTTTATTTTATTTTATTTTTTATTTTTGATAATTTTAAAAAAATAATAAAAAAAATTAGTGGAAAATAAATAAATTTGATAAAGATAATTTAAATTAGGAGAAATAAAATAAAAACACACTTGAATGAATAGTATTTTATAGATATTTTAATAAAAAATAAAAATAAAAAATTAAATAAATAATAAATTAGATTTGACAAAGATGACTTAAATGAAGGGGAAAAAAATGTAACTTTGATGAATAGTGCCTAAAAATTGCCATGGGAGAACCAGGAGAATGTGAAATGGCGATGAAAAATGGTTTCCGAGTTTTAATCGCGGATGCCAAAATCTGGAAGTGTGTGGGTGTAATTTTCCATATTTTACTTTTACAGGATATCAAACAATCAAAAAAATAAAATTTTCTTAAAAATATTTTTCTGGGTGAGGTTTTACGGGTAAACAAACAGTGTGCATATTCCTGATGAGAAATTCATCACGAGGAATAGTGAGCAACTATATATATATATATATGATTATCATAAACTTATATAAGCATGCATATATGTCATATTTTTATAGAAATCAGAACTACGGGCAAAAGAAGGAACAACTCTACCCAAGATATCCTTCATGTGAAGCTGGCTCCTCACATACTATCAAATCAGATTAACTAAGTGAAAAAAATTAGGAAAGGGTTTTACGATTTTTCAGCGCTATATATATATATATATATATATATATATATATATATAATTAGATTGGAGTTTACAAAATTTGTAGTCAATGAAAAGACAAAGACTAACTTTATAAACACATAATTATCTCGAATATGTGATATCATTTAGAACCTAGTGATTATATGTATCTCTACATTAATCATTAATTTGGACCTCGAGTCATAAATCATCATAATGGGTGTTGATCTATTTTGATATTATCTTATAAATGTTAAAATTTACGGGCTAAAATTAAAAGAGCTCAAGATTATAAACACAAAGATTCCATCTAATATTTTTGATATAGAACTATGCGGTTCTCCAACACATTAGCTATCATGCGAACTCGATCGGACACCATCTATCTACTTAAAGAGTCCACAGGATGATCTAATATCCAACAATATAATCTACTTTACGTGCTTTAATATTCTAATATTAAAAAAATCTCCGTGTACCCGACGGAACCACGGGAGAGTGACCTCACACCCACCTCCCCCATTCCCTAAAATGCCCTCACTGTGGGGTACGTGGCATCAGTCCCCAGAAGACCGTCCCATATCTACTCCCGAAATAGGGAGGAGATACGTGTTCCCCTCTGGAACCACCAAGCTCAGACAAAAAGACACAAAGGTAACACAGAGGAACCAGCCGCCTCTTGGGCCAGTCAAACCCACGAGCTTTGACCAGCCCTTGCCTGTTTCCACGGTCAAAGTTTCTACCCTTCCCTCCTCCTTCTCAGAAGTTGCCTCTTTTAACGCCAAATAAGAACAGATAGCTCTTCTCTTTTCCATTCTGTTCAACACCGCCCCGATCCCCCTCCCCAGCCGCCTCCTCGAACTGGTTCTCCCTTCTCCCTCTGCTCACCTTCCCATGGCTTCCTCTAGTGGGAGCTTGGAGACCACCGCCAACTCGCGCCCGGCCTCCTTCTCCTTCTCCACCCAGTTCTCCACCTCCTTCTCCGACCTCCTCAAGGGGGCCGCCGAGGACGACCCCGAAGACCGCCAGCAGCTGCTGCCCCCCACCAGCCGGGGACTCCCTGATCGCAGCGGTGCGCCCGGGGCCGGCATGGCGGGGTTGCCCAAGTTCAAGTCTCTGCCCCCGCCGTCGCTGCCAATCTACCCCCCGCTGGCTTCTCCTTCTTCGTACTTCGCTATACCTGCCGGGCTCAGCCCCGCGGAGCTCCTGGACTCCCCTGTTCTCATTTCCTCTTCTAACGTGAGTTTCCCTGCCTGCTAATTCTTATGTGGCTCTATACAAGGTCTAATATTTGCTTCTGTAATCGTGTTGGATGGACCCACGAGATTCTCCTCCTGCCATAAAGATCTTCCTAATCTCTCCTCTTGAGATCCCTGGGTTGCATTTTTAGTCGATTTCTGCTTGAATTGGTTATTTCGCTTTCGAATAGGTTGCGATTAATTCTCCGGTTCCCTTGTTTCAGCTTCTGGCGTCTCCGACGACGGGAACTTTCCCATCCCAATCGTTCAACTGGAAGATGAACTCTGTCGGGTACCTGCAAGGCGTCAAGGAGGAAGACCGGAGCTATCCAGACTTCTCCTTCCAGACCCGCCAGGCGCAGGGCAACACCTCCGCCTCCGTCTTCCAGAATTCCTCTGGCCGGACGTCCATGGTTTGTGTCTCATCCCTTTCCTCTTCCCTAGTGTCGTGATATCTCCAGGTTTTTGTCTAACATTTCATACGGCTCTGAACCTGCAGGACGATGCCTTCGAGGGGTTACGGCGTCAGCAGCAGCAGCAGCAGCAGCAGCAGCAGACATGGAATTACCAAGAAGCAGGAAACAGGGCTCCTGATTTCCCCACTCTGAAGGCCAACATCAAGACCGAGCTTGCCCCTTCGAACCAGAACAGCTCCCTTGAGGTTTCCTCCATGTCGGGGAACACCCAGGGCAACAACAACGGCCCTTACCAACCAGACTACAATAACCACCACAGTCAGGGCCTCCAGAGGAAGTCGGACGACGGCTACAACTGGAGGAAGTACGGGCAGAAGCAGGTGAAAGGGAGCGAGAACCCCCGCAGCTACTACAAGTGCACCTTCCCCAATTGCCCAACCAAGAAGAAGGTGGAACGGAACCTGGAGGGGCAGATCACCGAGATCGTGTACAAGGGCCAGCACAACCATCCGAAGCCGCAGTCCACCCGCCGGAACTCGTTGTCCCAGCTTGGCCAGCCGCCCGCCCACGCGGAGGCCTCTGAGCAGTCCTTCGGCGGCCGCGTGGGCACCCCCATAGACTCCGCCGCCACTCCCGAGAACTCGTCTGCCTCATTCGGCGACGACGACTTCGACAACATGAGCTCTCAGAGAAGCAGGTCCGGCGGCGGCGACGAGTTAGACGACGACGAACCGGATGCCAAGCGCTGGTAACTATTAATGAAGCTTCTGGCCTAATATATAGGAACGACCATGTCCTCCAAGCTTGTGTAGAGGAAAAATGTGATCTTGGCGTCCACCTAACTACTTTTCTTTTTCTCTGTTTCCAGGAAGCAAGAAGGAGACAGCGAGGGGATCTCAGGTCCGGGGAACAGGACAGTGAGGGAGCCGAAGGTGGTGGTTCAGACCACAAGCGACATCGATATCCTCGATGATGGGTACAGATGGAGGAAGTACGGGCAGAAGGTGGTGAAGGGGAACCCCAACCCAAGGTTAGCCAAGCCTTCTCCCTCTACTTCTTCTTCCTCATCTCCATTTGGAATTCCCATGTCTGGTTGCTCGCATCAGACTGATCCAGCCCCCGTTAGAATGTTTGGTTGGAGCCGTTCAATAATCTTTCTTGTTACTTGTTTCAACAGGAGCTATTACAAGTGCACCAGTGTGGGGTGCCCAGTGAGGAAGCATGTGGAGAGGGCGTCGCACGACCTGAGGGCCGTCATCACCACCTACGAGGGGAAGCACAACCACGAGGTTCCCCCGGCTCGCGGGAGCGGCGCGCAGGTCGCCCGGCCGGCGCCGGTGGAGAACCCCAACGTGAGCATGGCCATCAGGCCCTCCGCCACAGCCACCCACGCGAGCCACATCGCCAGCAACTCTCTCTTCGGAGGCAGACCCCCACACGCGGGCGACGGCCGGGCTCCCTTCACACTGGAGATGCTGCAGCAGCCGGAGAGGAGCTACGGCTTCCCCGGGTTCGACAACCCGGCGGGGGCCTCCTACGTTGGCCAGCCGCAGCACGCTGCGGGGGACATGTTCGCCAAGGCGAAGGACGAGAGCAAAGATGATAAGTTCTTGGACTCGCTGCTCTACTAAAAGCCGCCCTGAACACAAATACCTGGAAAACTTATTTAATTATTTTTTTTTGCTGGGTTTGTCTGTTTTCTTTTTCTTTTTTCTTGTTTTGTTGTATATGTTGTAGATCTAATGTTGGCATAAGATGTACACACAGAAGAAGACTGTAACGTGGATTTGTTCATTTGTTAGGGGCCCTTCTGAGCAAGAAAACCGGCCTCTTGACTTTGTTGTATCACTTAGCTGGAGGAGGAAGAAAGAGACAAAACAGGATAAGGGGAACGAAGAAGTATACCATTCTTTTTTTTTTCCCTCTCTCTCTTATATATCACCCTGTTCAATCTGTTCTTTGTTTATGCATAATGTTGGATCATCTAATCTCAGTTTTGCCCGAAAGAAAGAACAAAGAAATATACATGTAGATCTATAGATAGATCTAGAAAGTTTATTTAGTGGGGTTATTAATAATATATAATTTAAATTTTTAATATAAAATTTATAATTCAGTGGAATCACATAATCTCACTAGATACACTCTAGATCTGTCCATGTGTAGATTTCCACTAATCTTGGAAGTCAAGAATTTCTGTACGTGTCTAAGCCTGTCATGAGCATGGGCATGCCAATGATCGACATCATCTTGTCGTCTGTCTCGAAGAGAACTCGTTCAGCCAACCATATGAAATCTCTAATTACCCATTGTGGAAATAGATTTTATAAATAAATCACAAATGTTTTTAAATTCTATTTTTTTATCATGTTTACTCATGTTCTCATAGATGCGTATTGCTAATCCAAATCCCGTCGAACGCTACACAAGCGATAGTGACGAGAGATGAATCGGCAATTTGCATAGCGCAGGCGTGCCAGCCACCGAAGTGGCAATAAGTGTTCTGCCTCCGAGAGTCGAAGGACTTTAAATCTATTGTGCGTACCATTTGACTTCGTCAAACAAAAGTAGAGGTCGGGTCAGGACCGAGATCCCGTCATTGCCTAGACGCAACGACGTTAATTACATCTCTCTGAGAGAGAAAATCCTTGATTAATCGCCAGATTAGAGAGTCTCATGACCTTAAAACGGAAACATCCGATAAATGTGCAAAATGCGTGCTAAAGCGAGGCCAGAATGGCAAAGAGAAAGATTTCTATTCATGGCATTTGGCTCTTTGTGATCATTATCATCTTCACATACAATTTTGGAGGTTTTTATTCATTTATTCATTTGATATTTGCCAATTAATGACACTTGTGTTCTCTTGATTTCATTTAAAACATGTTAGTCGTAGCTATGCTGGTGAGTCGGCAGGCTGTTGAGTCGGCCAGGCTGTTGAGTCGGCCAGGCTATTGAGTCGGTAGACTGCTAACTCAGATGAGTTGGCAGAACCTTGCTGCAACATGAGTCGGCCAAGCTGCTGAGTCGGTAGACTGTTGAGTCGGCAGGGTCCTGCTGAACTGGTGAGTCAGCAGACTGCTAACTCAAATGAGTTGGCAGAACCTTGTTGCAACATGAGTCGGCAGGCTGCTGAGTCGGCAGACTGCTGAGTCGGCAGGGTCCTATTGAACTAGTGAGTCGGCAGACTGCTGAGTCGGCAGGCTGCTAACTCAAGTGAGTTGGCAGAACCTTGCTGCAACATGAGTCGACAGACTGCTGAGTCGGCCAGGCCGCTGAGTCGACAGACTGCTGAGTTGGCAGGGTCCTGATGAACTGGTGAGTCGGCAGACTGCTGAGTCAGCAGACTGCTAACTCAAATGAGTTGGCAGAACCTTGCTAGACTGCTGAGTCGGCCAGGCTGCTGAGTCGGCAGACTGCTGAGTTGGCAGAGTCCTGCTGAACTGGTGAGTCGGCAGACTGGTGAGTCGACAGACTGCTAACTCAAATGAGTTGGCAGAACCTTGCTGCAACATGAGTCGGCAGGCAGCTGAGTCGGCCAGGCTGCTAAGTCGACAGACTGCTGAGTCGGCAGGCTGCTGAGTCAGCTAGGCTGCTGAGTCGGCAGACTTCTGAGTCGGCAGGGTCCTGCGGAACTGGTGATTCGACAGACTGCTGAGTCGGCAGGGTCCTGCTGAACTGGTGAGTCGGCAGACTGCTGAGTCGACAGACTGCTAACTCAAATGAGTTGGCAGAACCTTACTGCAACATGAGTTGGCAGGCTGAGTCGGCCAGGTTGCTGCAGTGCTGCCGAATCACTTAGCCAACATGAATTTTGAAGTCTTTTAATCTTATAAAGTCTTTTGGTCTCATAAGGATATGCGAGAAAATTTGGCAGCACCTCCCCTTACTCATGGAAAAGGAAGAGGGCACAGTACTCGTCCACCATGATGGAGACGACACCAAAACGAGGTGTTAGCCGCACGCGGCGTCACCCGAACAACACACGGTACCAATTCCCGAGGCTTGCCTACGAGGGAACTGATGAGTACCGGGATCGAAAACAAGTGATCTCATAAATCAAGGCTTGCCGACTCATCACGTATGAGGCTTTCCGACTCACTGGTTCAAATCTCTTCACTGATTCAGTGAGTCGGGAGCCTGCTGAGTCCTTGCCGACTCACCCTCCAGAAATACAAAATGGTTTAAACTTCACGGGGAAAATTCGGCAGCACCTCCCCCGGACTCATGAGATGTGGGGGAGGTCGCGGTATCCATCCACCATAATGGAGATGGTACCAAAATGGGGTATTGGCCGTGCACGGCGCTACCCAAACGGCACACGGTACCGGTTCCCGAGACATGGCTACAAAGGAACCGAAGAGTACCGAGACCAACAACAGTCCGGTGGGCAATCCGATGATGTACGAGTCTAGGAACTCGGGCATAGATATCATATTATCTAACCTGAGGCTTCATAGAGCTCATTTCTATGTGAGTCGGTCGAAAAATTGCTCTGCATGCATGAGTCGGCAGCCCTCTTTTGCAAAGGAACGACATCCAAATCACAGCGGAACGGCGTGAAACTTTTATGGGATGGACTGAGGTATGTCTCGGTCAGTTCCAAACTCTCACACAGGCGAAATCCCATGCCGATCGGTCTCAGATCGCGAAAAACGCGTGTGCTATCCAGGTGAGTCGGCAGCCAGACAGGACCGTCTATTTTCAACAGGACGGCCGCTCAAATCACATCAGAATGACACAAATTTTTTATGGGGGGGACTGACATATATGTTGATCTATTTCAAACATTCATGAAAGCAAGAGGTCGCGCCGATCGATCTCAGATCGCCGAAAACACGTATTCTGCCCAGTGAGTCGGCAGCCAGCCCAGTGAGTTGGCCACGACCACTCTCAACGGGACGACACCTAAATCACGTCGGAATGGCACGAAATTTTTATAGGAGGGATTGACATATATGTTGGTCAAATCCAATCATTTACATGAGTGAGAAGCTGTGCCAATCGGTCTCAAATCACCGAAAATAGACGTGCTGCCAGGTGAGTCGGCAGCCAGCCCAGTGAGTCGACAGCTAGCCCGGTGAGTCGGCCACGCCCACTCTCAACAGGACGGCACTCAAATCACGTCGTAACGATCCGAAATTTTTATGGGAGGGACTGAGGCATGTCCCGAACAATCCCAAACTCTTTCACGGGCAAAATGCCGTGCCGATCGGTCTCAAACCGCGAAAAACATACATTCTACCAAGTGAGTTGGCCAGGAGCCCAGGTGAGTCGGCCATGAGACAGAACCATCTATTTGCCACCAGACGGCCGCTCAAATCAGATCAGAGTGACTCAAAATTTTTATGAAAGGGACTGAGGTATGCCCCGAGCAATCCTAGGCTTTTAGGCGACAAAACGTCGATCAGTCGATTTTAAAACACCGAAAAATCACTGCCCAGGTGAGTCGGCAGCACTTCCAGGCTCCGGTTCTCACAACACGAGAAAGATCTGAGCGTCCGGTTGGAATGATGGACTATTCAACATGTTAGGAACCCATTTATAGGCTTGAACAGGGCATAGGTATCATTTACCTAACCCTTTGTGTTCAAAACCGTGGGAGACAGTGATTCGGCAGCCCACATTAAACAGGGATTCAGCAAAAAAAATGCAGCATAGGGGAGGCTTTAAACGGTAGAAAAGGAGCCAAAAGCAGTGCAGAAAATAAGGGAAGGGGATTCCCACGGTTGGGTAAAGAACTTCTCATCTCTTCCTCCCCATAAGAGATTGGATATCGAAGGCATCCATCCCTCAAGTGGGGTGAGATCCAACTACCAACTAAGGATGGAACAGTAAAATAAAGCTAAAAAAAAGCACCAAATTAGGGCGAGAAAGCAATAACTAAACCAAGCACAAAGATTCTATTGCATAGGGAAAAGAGTTGACATGCTTTATCAAATATGAAATTCTCATGACACAAGAAAACATGAAAGGGGTCTTGAATGACCCATATACATGAAAGAAGAGGAAGAATAGGACAGATGAGATGGGGGAACTCTCTCTCTCTATCCTTTCCTGGTT
The DNA here is from genome assembly GCA_014218235.1 of Colocasia esculenta. Lineage (NCBI taxonomy): Eukaryota > Viridiplantae > Streptophyta > Magnoliopsida > Alismatales > Araceae > Colocasia > Colocasia esculenta. The sequence continues at coordinate 18,393,282 of CM024757.1, read as the reverse complement.
CTCTCACTCTCTTCCTCCCTTCTAAGCTTCCTCGTACCAGATACTTGGAGGAGAAGGTCACCCTCCCTTTTCCTCCTTATTTTCCACTTCTTTTCTTCTACTGTGTTGCAACTCCTCCTGGAAGAAGCCGCCACCTAGCCTTCTTTTTCTTTCTTTCTTTTCTTCTTCTCTTCCTTGCTTGCTGCGCAGGAACCAGGAAGACCAGCCCCCCTTCTCTTTCTCTAGCTCTCTCTCTTCCCACCGCCTTCTTCTCCAAGCCAAAGCCCCAAAAGCCCTGTATGCACTGCCCTCTCCCTTTCAGCTTTTTGCAGGAGGTCCTTTTTGTAGTGGGGGGTGAGAGGTTTCTTAAAGTGACCCCTTGCATGGGGGTGCTTGGGCCACTAGATAATGGGCCAATAGATGGGCCTATCCTGCTCTATTTTCTTTTTTTGATGTTCACAAATGCCCCCCACCCAGGGGTGGTGCAAGCGAGGGACGAGCGGAGCGACACCCGTGGGTGAACCCGTACGACGTCAACTAGGTCTCATCTTCAACTTGGTCTGAGTCAATTTGTTAGCATCGATGGTCGTTGACTTGTTTTCGTGCTAACAGTCTCGCGACTCGTCAATGTGTTGATGGTCCCTCGACTTCGGTCTATTGTATTTCTGTTGTTGTATCTAGCATGAGACGACTGACGTCAACGCGAGTTAGCAACTTTCGGGCTTGCTCGCATGATAACCATGTCCTGCCTTGATAAGTGGATCAATTACCAGTTCTGGTGAGTCGTCAGACCCTCTATTTAGTGACCTTTTGGGTGGGCAGACTCCCTAAGTTGGCAGCCCTTTCTGTTTGGTGGCCTGGCGATTCGGCAGGCCTTACTAGTCCCGATGATTCAGCAGCCTCATGGCTCGACGCGAGTCGGCAAGCCCCTTGAGTTGGCATACTCCATGAGTCGGCATTACCCTGAGTCAGTAGGGAACTGCCTGGTGTGAGTTGGTAGGGGCGTGAGTCGGCCACGCCTCGAATCGGCAAGCTCCGTGAGTCGGCAGCTTCGTGAGTTGGTAGCTATGTGAGGCGGCGATTTCGCGAGTCAGTAGGCTCCCTTTTCCTGCCCTACGCAAGTCGGAGGGCTTCTATTAGTTAGAGGCAGCCCTAAGTCGGCACCTACGCGAGTTGGCGAGCCTTGACTTGTGTGAGTAGGCCTCATTGTGAGTCGGCAGCGCCCCGACCTACGTGAGTTGGCAGTGACCCCGAGTTGGCAGCCGGCTCGGGCGAGTTGGCAGGATGGGACCCAACGCTAGTTGGCTAAATGTTTTATCTCTCCCTTCTCTGAGTTAGTCAACAGCCATGTGAGTCGGCTTCTGCAAGTTTAGTAGGCATGGTGATTCGGCAGCCATCCTCCTCTTGATGACGTCACGACTTGTCAGCTTCATGAGTTGTTAGAACTGCGAGTCAGCATGGCCATAGCTTGGCTTGAATTGGTGGGCCCTGTAAGTTGGCATTGGCTCGAGTCTGCAGTCATCCTACTTGCTGGCTTTATGACTCCGTGGCCTCACAAGTCGGTAGATCTTCCCTTTGTAGGCATCGTGATTCAATAGGCCTAGCGAGTCAGTAGCACTATGAACTGGCATCCCTCCTTCTTGTCAGTGCTAAGAGTCAACAGCCTCGTGAGTCAATGAAGAAACTCAATAGGGCAGTGAAGACTATTGAACTAACAAGTTACTTGAGAGCTTGTGGCCTTCATGAGTCGGCAATAGCACTGGGACTAGTGACTTCTTCAAATTGCTGGGATTTCTGACCCGGTGGGACGCCTGTAATGTAGGATTTTTTTTTTTTAGAAGCCTCCTTGAGTTGGTAAAAGCCCTAAATCAGTGGCCTCTTTCAATTGGCAAGGCCATGCGAGCTGGTGGCCTTCATGTGTCAGTCGTCCATTGGGCTATGTTGGCCTATTGTATAAGTCATTGGGGCATGTTGGCCTGATTTGTGAGCTGGTAGCTCCTTCTAGACTCAGTAAGTGGCCTTGCAGCTTCCTTTCCTCTGAACTATCTTGCCAGCTGGTCGCCTTGGATATGCAACAATCTGAGCATGTGGTAGTGTTGAGGCCTCTGTTGGGGGAAGTAGACTACTTCCACACCATTGTTGATAACTATGATGACCAAATCGCCGTCTTGGAGATTCTGTAGCCCTTATCAGTGCCGTTTCACTTGCAGCTAGATTAATGAGCCCTTGTCTTCCTTTTTGACTTTTGTTTTCTATTGGTGTCGACCGACTTAATCATTCGTCGGCACCTACTTCATTGGGTGCCGACAGATTCAGCTAGAGTGTATCATGCGTCGACCCCTGCAATTTAGTCATTTGTCGCCACCATCATGTACCGACACCTGCTTCTCTGGGTGTCGACCAACTTTGTCTAGTATAGAGACGAGCTTCGGCTGTCATGACGATAAGCTTCGACTGGTCCGAAGACAACTTTTGATTGGTGTTGAGATAAACTTCGACTGGCTATAAGATAAGCCCTCACTGGCACGAAGAGAGGCTTTGATTGGCATGAAGATAAACTTCAGCTAGCCAAAAGGTAAGTTCTCATTGGCGCGCAAACAAGCTTTGATTGGCATAAAGATGAGCTTTGATTGCCATTGAGATAAACTTCGGTTGGCTAATAGATAAGCTCCCACTAGCACGAAGACAAGCTTTGACTAGCAAGCACAATTTCTGTCAGGATTTTCTTTCTAGAGACTTGAGGTCTACTTGTCTTTGGTAGCTATCTTTGGATCCTTTTTTTTTTTATTTTCACATTATCGAATTGAGCACCCTTTCGGATTTTCACTCAACTCGACCCCGTCTTACTTTTGCCTACGCGCCCTTTCGGGTTTTCACGTAGCGGGGTACCCAATTTTGCCCATGGCGCCCTTTTGGGTTTTCGCCATGACCGGGTTTTAGCTCTTTTTACCCTTGTCCAGGGGAAACCTAGACAAGTCCAGCGAGGCACCTCTATTTTAAGCCTCTTTTTTGTTTTTTTTATACATATATAAATTATAAGGAGAAGTTCATGAGTGGAAAATAACTCGAGCACCAATCATACCATGATGTTGGTAGATGGTGTGAGGTTATTTGGGTTGATTACAAAATGGTAACCTAGAAAACCTATGTGCTATCTTCAACAAGGGTTCTAAAGATAACATCTATTGGTCAGCCAAGGCAAGAAGTCAAGGTTGATCTTATTTGGAATTTTGAAAAGGCAGAGGCTATCTAAACCTAGGGTCCTACTTGGCGAGAGCAAGCACATATAAGGTGAGGCATAGATGGCAAGAGACAGCTTGTCTAAGTTTTGAAGTCTTGTATTGACTAGAGAGTGCATAGCTGGATTCGGAGAATGAATAGCAAAAAGGGGATTTCTTGAAAGAGTAGGGATGGAACTCCCCCTTCTTGCTATTTTGACGTTTTGACTTCATTCATTTTCTTTTTTTTTTTACCACCTTACTGACTCAAGCGCCCTTTTGGGTTTTCACCGGAGTCAGGCCCTTCTTGCTTTTGCCTACGCGCCCTTTCGGGTTTTCACGTAGCAGGGTTCCCAATTTTGCCCACGACTCTCTTTTGGGTTTTCATCGTGGCTGAGTTTTTCTTGTCCTTTTTACCCCTACTCGGCAGTGGAATCCGAGTAGGTCCGACGGGCATCTCTATTTTTAGCCCTTTTGTTCATCATTTTTTTTATCATTTCATTTTTTTAATACAGAAATGTCGCAGGATAGGCACCGCGAGCATACATTCAATAGTGTACCCTCAGAGTTCTTGAACATGAAAGACTGGAGGGTGTATGTCGTCGAGGCAATGTCGAATTTAGCTCCATGAGTTGTTAGATCCTCCTGACGTTGAAGCATAATGACGCCATCTCGAACCATCGACCATTGTGAAGGTGGCTCCACCATATTGACTTGGGGGATCTTGAGCGTGGAATGTCAAATCTCAATGTTAAATCCCCCGAACCGCCGCAAAAAGGATGAGATAATATACGGTTCCTGCAAAATGATCTGGTTATATAAACATCGAACATGGCAACCCGATTTTAACTCTTAAATCTTCGAAGATCTCACGTGGCAATTGCCTCACGGGTTGAGATCGAACTACAATGCTTTTCTTGTAGTTGCAGCTCCTTGGAGATAGATGTTTATACCCTTGGAGACCTCAGACGCAGAACTAATCCCACGAACTGAGGCTGGACTACGGTATTCATCCCGTAGTTGCAGCTCCTTAAGGGTGGATTCTTATATCCTTGGAGACCTCAGACGCGGCACTAATCCCACGAACTGAGGCTGGACTACGATGTTTATCCCATAGTTGTAGCTCCTTAAAGATGGATTCTTATATCCTTGGAGACCTCAGACGCGATATTGATCCCACGAACTGAGGTTGGACCACAGTATTTATCTCGTAGTTGCAACTCCTTAAGGGTGGATTCTTTTTATATCTTTGGAGACCCTAGACCGGGCAACATTTCACGATCTGAGGCTGGACTACGGTATTTATCCCGCAGTTGCCGCTCCTGGTAGCTTGATTAAGAATTCGAGTACAGGAGCCCAACACGTGGGCAGAGAGGCTCGACTTCTTAAATCAAATGTTCTATTGTCTTTTCATGCATTTCTTTTGTTCTGTTCATTTTCATGATTAATTTTCTCTTTTTTTTTTAATTTTCCCTTTCTTCTATTTTTTCTATTTTTCTTTTCTTTTCTTCTTCTTTTTTTCTATTTTATTTTGTCTCTTTTTTTGACGAAATTTCATTCCATCCTCTCTTTTTAATCATTTCATTTTTTCCATTGATCATTTTATTATTTTCTATTTATTTTTTGTCTTTTTTTTCTTTTCTTTTTTTTAATGTATGCCTTTTAGAGACCTCAAATGTGGTAAACATTCCACAAAAGGAGGCTGAATTACGGTACTTGTTCCGCAGTGTCTATTTGTAGGAGGTCAATTTTGATTTATATCTTTGGAGACTAAAACTGTGAGAAATATTCCACAACTGAGGATGGACTGCGATATTTGTCTCGCAGTTGCTGCTCCTTTGAGGTCAATTTGTCTTTTATCCCTAGAGACCCCAGATGTGGAAAAATGTTCCACAAATTGATGATGGACTACGACATTTATCCCGTAGCTGCTGCTCCTTTGAGATTAATTTAATTTTGAATCCCTGGAGACCCCAAATGTGGGAAATGTTCCACAAACTGAGAATGGACTATGGAACTTATGCCGCAGTTGCAGTTCCTTTGAGATTAATTTGATTTTGAATCCCTGAGACTCCAGATGTGGGAAATGTTCCACAAACTGAGAATGGACTACGAAACTTATCCCGTAGTTGCAGCTCCTTTGAGATTAATTTGATTTTAAAATTCTTTTGTTTTAAATGTCTTTTTAGTCAGTTTTGGAAACATTGGGCACAAAGATCCGATTTTGAAATCATGAGGGCATGGAAGCCCAATTTTGAAATTTATGAGGGCGTAAAGGCCTCGATCTTTTATTAAACATGTGGGCGCTAAGGTCCCAGTTTGAAAATATGAGGGCGAAGAAGCCCACTTTTGAGTTTTGAAACATGAATTTTCAAATATGATTGACGCATCGTTATTTCGAAAACGTCAATTTTGTAATTTGACTGGCAAATTGTCACTTTTTGAAATATGACTTTTGAAACATGATTTTGAAATATGTTTTTTGAAACATGATTGACAAATTACCAGTTTTGAAATATGTCTTTTGAAACATGATTGGCAAATTGCCAATTTTGAAATATGTCTTTTGAAATATGATTGACAAATTGCCACTTTTGAAATATGAGTTCTTCTGAAATCATGAGTGACAAACTTGTCAATTTTAAAATATGATTTTTGAAAAGATGGTTGGCGAGACGCCACTTTTTAAAATATGAGTTCTTTTGAAATCATGAGTGGCAAACTTGCCAATTTTAAAATATGACTTTTGAAAAGATGGTCGGCGAGACGCCACTTTTTGAAATATAAGTTCTTTTGAAATCATGAATGGCAAGCTTGTCAATTTTAAAATATGACTCTTGAAAACATGGTTGGCGAATCGCCACTCTTGAAATATGAGTTCTTTTGAAATAATGAATGGCAAGCTTGCCAATTTTAAAGCATGATTGGTGAGTCGCCACTCTTGAAATATGAGTTCTTTTGAAATAATGAATGGTAAGCTTGCCAATTTTAAAATATGACTCTTGAAAGCATGATTGGCGAGTCGCCACTTTTGAAATATGAGTTCTTTTGAAATTATGAGTGACAAGCTTGCCAATTTTAAAATATGAGCCTTGAAAATATGGTTAGCGAGTCACCACTTTTGCAATATGAGTTCTTTTAAAATATGATCGGCGAAATGTAAAATTTTTGAAATATGATTTTTTTGAAATCATGAGCGGCGCAATCTTGCCGATTTGAAAATATGACCTTTGAAAATATGATTGACAATTTGTCAATTTTTTTTTAAAGTTGAATAAGGATAAATCCTTTGTCCATTTTATTAGGGATCCAGAAAAAGAATATGCACTCAAAATCCGGTAAGAAAACCTATGTATGCATATGCACATAAGCGGTGAAAGCTCGATGCGATATGATCATGCGGGCTCATATCATTGCCCTGCAGAAAATATGTAATTTTGTTGAGGTATTATTTGTCTCAGAACTATAGTCCGGCTAGCGGTATGGTTGGCCTATTTATTTTTTGCTGCTCGTCATCGGCGATAATACCTCAGGTGGCCCTAAAAGAGCTGATCGAGACAGCCTCGATGATCGGGTCTCATGCTGGGTGGTCGGTGTGACTACCTCAACAAGATGCTTCTTTTTTTGCTCTCTTTTTTTTTTCATTTTTTTGAATGAGTATTTACATGAATGGACATTACACGTTTGATCTGCATCTGCCCCCAGAATCACTCAATCTTGACGAGGTGGCTCTTGTTTATTTGTTGGCTGAAGGTCTTGAAGTTTCCCCGAGGGGCATAAGCTCATCGGTGCATCGAGCATCTTGAGTCGCTTATATTTTTCTAGCTTGCATCTACACTCCATGTTGGCCAGCGCAAGCTACAATATGTTTTTTTTATTGCGTTGAAGCTCCATGAGGCCGTGGCGGGTCCACTTTGTACTCGCCCACTTGTAGCTCTTCTTTTTTTATCAATGCTTCAATTTTGTCTTTGAGGACATAGCAGTCCTCTGTAACATGCCCCGACAATTGATGATATAAGCAGAACCGGAGATCGTCTTTCTTTTTGATGTCCTCTGGCCTTCTAGACTCAAGTGGGATGATTTTGTTGTGCCGACATGCCCATTCAAAGAGGGTTTGTGTCTTATCTCTTGGAAAGGAGTATGTATTTTGCATCTTCTCTTGCAATGAACCCCTTTTATTTCGCTTTGTTTGTTTGACAATAGGAGAGCCATCTTCACACTTTTGTGGTGTAAAGGCTTTAAGGTTCACAATATGAATATCTGCAGGTGTTGGCCTTTTCCCAAGCAATCTATTTTCCTGACTCGATATGTTGGCAGGAGGATAGTTGGAAAGGAATTGTTCAATCTCGGCGACAACTTTATTTAGCCGGTCGAAGGACTTGATCTCAATGCCGATCATCTTTTCTAGGACATGCCTGCTCAGGTTTTGCTTGCAAATTTGAACGGCGTCCTTTGGATGTAGTGGTCGTCTGCATGTCATGCTGAGATCTCTCCACCTTTTGACATAATCCAGAGCTGACTCATTGTCTTGTTGCCTGGTTGCACATAGCTCGACCAGTGTGATTTCTCTTTCAGAAACATAGAATCTTTCTATGAACTTCCTTTGCATATCTGGCCAGTCTGTGATGGACCCAGCCGGTAGCATTGAGTACCATTCAAAGGCAATTCCAGTCAGGGAAGATCTGAAGAACTTGAGCAGATACGACTCATCAGTGGCCAGATCTCCCATTACACTGACATAATACGCAACGTGTTCTTTTGGCGATCCTTGCCCATTGAACTTTTCAAACTATGGCTTGCTGATGCCAGGAGGTAATCTCTTTGCAACGTGGCACGTAGGGTATGGTACCCGGTACACCTCAAAAAGGGCTTGATCAGACTTGTCCATTCTGGATAGTTTGGTTTCTATAATCTGTTCCAACATTTGTCTATTCATAATCGGCGTTCGGACCATGTCTGGATGAGGAGGAGCCAACTGCATTTGAGTCATGGTGGCGGGCCCTTGAGGTGCTACTTGGCAGGTTATGGGCTGCTCTGGAGCTGTTGGGCTTGAGGTGCCCCCAGTAAGGCCTGATACTGACTGGGGCATTGTTGGTGGTAATATGGTGTGGGGTGAGTTGATGTCAACTTGTGGTGCCCCTATTATGTCCCCTGCTTCTCTTGGTGTAAGAGTCTGGGCATCTCTTTCTTCAATTTGTCTTTTCAACCTTTTAATCTCATGTTGGTATCTTTGTATCAGTGCTGCCACAGCAGGATCATATGTATGAATGCTAGGGACATCAGATATCAACTCAACTGGAGCCCCTACTGGAGAGATAGGTGGTAGATTGTTGATATTATCTGCTGCTATTATATCTGCAGCCTCTTCTTCGGCCACTGAGACTATTGGGGCTTTGTCCTTGGCTTCTTCCCTTCTGACAGGGGGATTCGGCCCTTCATTGAGCCTTGTCAATTCATCTTGTTCACGGGGCGTATCCCCATATTGACCTACCACATCAGTCATACAACACGTGTATGTCTGCAGAGTTTTGTCTATTCTTTTGGCTTCTTTGCATTCTACCTCGTCCCTGGGTGTCTGCATCCTTTCAGACCTGTCCTCTGGCATCCTCTGAGGTAGCTGCTGATATAGAGAAATTACATTTACCCCGTTTTTCCGAGCTTCCCGTCGGGCTGGGGCTTCATGTGGACGTGGCAGATCCACCTTGTACTCTCCCATTTACAGCTCTCCTTTGTTGATCAATGCTTGGGCCACATCTTTGAACACATAGCAATCTTCTATGACATGGCCCACTACTTGATGGTAAAGGCAAAAGAGCGGGTCACCTCTCCTCTTAGAGTCCTCCGGCCTTTTAGGACTTGGCAAGACAAGCTTGTTGTGTTCGCGGGCTAGCTCAAAGAGGACCCTTGTTTTGTTCTTTGGGAAAGAATAAGGCTTTTGCAATTTCTCTTGTAGCAGAATTTGCTTTCTTGGCTTTGACAACTTGGCAGGTGGGGAGCTGGCCACCCCTTTAGCAGTTGCTAAACCCTTGGGCTGTCTTTTCTCCCGGATTGCCTCATCGGTAGAAGAATACTTGGCGAGGAATGCCTCAATATCAGAGGCAACGTTGCTTAGTCGGATGAAGGTTTTGATATCAATTCTGACTGTTCTATCTAGGATTTCCTCCCGCAGGTTGTACTTGCACATGCAGACAACATCTTCGTCACATGGTGGTTGTTTGTACCCTCTAGTAAGGTTCCTCCACCTTTGAATATAATTATGAGATGATTCATCATGCTCTTGGGCAATGGCAAAGAACTTTTCTATTGGGACCTCCTCCTCAACCACATAGGGGTCTGCTTTAGACATTGACCACCTATTTGGCTGGTCTATCCTGGATATGGTGGGGGAATCTAAACATGTATACCCCATCGATGAGGACCCAGGAGACTTTGGCCAGCATGGCGCATCAAGAGTCAAGCTTCCCATCGCATTGACGCAATGCATATCATGATGGGGAGAGTATGGAGTCTGGTGAGCATTAGGTAAAGTAGCAGAGTTGTTTCCCTTTTCTGCCAGCTCCATCAAGCCACATATTAGTGTTGGATCTGCAAGATCTGGATGGAGATGGGCCGGCTTATTGTTTAGAGTGTTGATGATAGCCACCGGGGGAGGCTCTTGATTTTCAAGTTGCTGTTCAGGAGCATGAGCAGACAATGACTGCTGCTGCACAGGATAGCCTTGCAGCAACTAATATGGCTGCTGCTGCTGTTGGAAGAACTGTGGCTGTAGGAGTTGGTATTGAGTCTGTGGCCGCGGCTGCCGAGCCATAGCCAAAGACGTCTGTTATGGTTGTTCATTTACTGGTCGCACGACAGTGCGCTGAGCCGAGGCCTCGACTGACCCTGAGGTCCCTTTAAGGGTTTCCTCTGTGCCCTCGACTCTTTGGGCCGCATGTTCCTCAGTCTCTTTGCATTTTATCTGTAGTTTGAGTGCTTCAATTTCAGTTTGATATTGCTGTAGCAGCTCCAGGACGGCTAGATCTAGGGGTGTAGCAAGAGGAATCTCCTGTGTTGTGCCCCCGGGCGTCATTTCTGGTGGCGAGGGAATTTCACTGTTGCCCCCACTGCCTTGGGTGGTAATTACATTGGCAGTAATTGCCATCATTTGTGTCGCAGAGGCATTGGCACCTCCATATGTGGCTGTTAGAGCTGCCGCAGCTGCTCTTCTTCTTGTAATGGCACCTGGCCTCTCAGCCAATTCCGCTATCTCTTCATGATCAGTTGGTAGAGCTCCATAACGACTTCCTATGCCAGCCATGTGGCATGCAAATATTTGCCATGAGCCATTGCGGCCCCTTCCGACCCTCTGCGATGCTTCATGCGGGAAGGTCAATCTTTTGAAAACAGATACTCTTGACTTAATCTTTCCAGGTCGAGTGTGAACGTGCTCACAAGGCACATCATTTTCTCCTGAGCTGCTCCCAGCTTCAGCTTGGGAGGTCTTCATGACACTCGGTGATCTAGTCCACTGCAAAGGGGAGGTTGCGAGGCCAAGAATGTGGTCACGTGGCCTTCGCGTCTTTTCTTGTTGGTGGCACGTGGCCAAGACAACAGGCGTCGAGAGGTTTCCCCGGATGATCGGCACACGAGCAGATCGCCGTAACTCTGCTCTTTTGTCATGGAAGCAGACATAAGCACATGCCCCCCCTTGTTGCACTTTGGCTTTAAAGCCACGAGGCGGCCTCTGATAGCCCGAGACCTCCACATCGGTCACTTCTCTTGGTTTTATCTCTTGCGGTGCAGGTTCCTCTTGTACATGCACTTGCACTTTTCTAGGCCTCCACACTTGCTTGAATTTAATCGACTTTGGGGGTAGCTTTCCCTCGAAAGTGTTATACATTTCTCTTCTCTCAGCCAAGGCTTGGAACGAGTTCCTCACCGGTATGGTGGGTGTCACTTGTTCTAGTATTGCCTCAGCTCTTTTGGCCTGTAGGTAAATCCTCATGTCACCGATCCGCACGCTTTTCCCTGAATTGGAGACTCGCGCGCGACAAGTGACAATGTTCTCAGCCTCCGTTGTTTGTTGAAGACATCCATTGGTTCTTCTCTCTTTGTTCTTGTTGCGGTTGCCGTGCTCCACGTGATGAACATGGCAGCTCAGCTTCTTAGTGATCTTTTTGGCTCCAGCTTCATGTTCATCTTCAGCTTCGGCTTCTATTTTAGTCTTTGGGTGTAGGATGTTGACAAACACGACCCCCAGAAAGTTGGGGAATTCCACGACCGAAGGAAAGCTTCCGAAGCGAGTCGGCATAGCGAGATAGCCGTACCTGGCGTGATCTTGGACAACCAGGGGTCCAAAATGTACTCCAGCCATTGTCTATTAGTACCTGTTAGTCAAATCAAAAATGACAGTTAGCATTGAGTATAAAGGCCAAAAGGCTTTCTATTCTGGCGAAGAGATGAAGGGAAGCTTGGTCCTACCGGGCGTGCCACACTGTGGAAATAGATTTTGTAAATAAATCACAAATCTTTTTAAATTCTATTTTTTTATCATGTTTTCTCATGTTCTCATAGATGCGTATTGCTAATCCAAATCCCGTCGAACGCTACACGAGCGATAGTGACGAGAGATGAATCGTCAATTTGCATAGCGCAAGCATGCCAGCCACCGAAGTGGCAATAAGTGTTCTGCCTCCGAGAGTCGAAGGACTTTAAATCTATTGTGCGCACCATTTGACTTCGTCAAACGAAAGTAGAGGTCGGGTCGGGACTGAGATCCCGTCGTTGCCTAGACGCAACGACGTTAATTACATCTCTCTGAGAGAGAAAATCCCTGATTAATCGCCAGATTAGAGAGTCTCATGGCCTTAAAACAGAAACATCCGATAAAGGTGCAAAATGCGTGCTAAAGCGAGGCCAAAATGGCAAAGAGAGATTTCTATTCATGACATTTGGCTCTTTGTGATCATTATCATCTTCACATACAATTTTGGAGGCTTTTATTCATTTATTCATTTGATATTTGCCAATTAATGACACTTGTGTTCTCTTGATTTCATTTAAAACATGTTAGTTGTAGCTATGCTGGTGAGTCGGCAGACTGTTGAGTCGGCCAGGCTGCTAAGTCGGCCAGGCTGCTGAGTCGGCAAACTGCTAGCTCAGATGAGTTGGTAGAACCTTGCTGCAACATGAGTCGGCAGGCTGCTGAGTCGGCCAGGCTGCTGAGTCGGCAGACTGTTGAGTCGGCAGGGTCCTGCTGAACTGGTGAGTTGGCAGATTGCTATCGGCAGACTGCTAACTCAAATGAGTTGGCAGAACCTTGCTGCAACATGAGTCGGCAGGCTACTGAGTCGGCCAGGCTGCTGAGTCGGCAGACTACTGAGTCGGCAGGGTCTTGTTGAACTAGTGAGTCGGCAGACTGCTGAGTCGGCAGGCTGCTAACTCAAGTGAGTTGACAGAACCTTGCTGCAACATGAGTCGACAGACTGTTGAGTCGGCTAGGCCGCTGAGTCGGCAGACTGCTGAGTTGGCAGGGTCCTGATGAACTGGTGAGTCGGCAGACTACTGAGTCGGCATACTGCTAACTCAAGTGATTGGCAGAACCTTGCTGCAACATGAGTCGGCAGACTGCTGAGTCGGCCAGGCCGCTGAGTCGGCAGACTGCTGAGTTGGCAGGGTCCTGCTGAACTGGTGAGTCGGCAGACTGTTGAGTCGGCAGACTGCTAACTCAAATGAGTTGGCAGAACCTTGCTGCAACATGAGTCGGCAGGCTACTGAGTCGGCAGACTGCTGAGTCGGCAGCCTGCTGAGTCGGCAGGGTCCTGCTGAACTGATGAGTCGACAGACTGCTAACTCAAATGAGTTGGCAGAACCTTACTGCAACATGAGTTGGCAGGCTGAGTCAGCCAGGTTGCTGTAGTGCTGCCGAATCACTTAGCCAACATGAATTTTGAAGTCTTTTAATCTTATAATGTCTTTTGGTCTCAAAAGAATGCACGTGAAAATTTGGCAGCACCTCCCCTTACTCATGGTGAAGGAGGAGGGCACAGTACTCGTCCACCATGATGGAGACGGCACCAAAACGAGGTGTTAGCCGCACACGGCGTCACCCGAACAACACACGGTACCAATTCCCGAGGCTTGCCTACGAGGGAACTGATGAGTACCGGGACCGAAAACAAGTGATCTCATGAATCAAGGCTTGCCGACTCATCACGTATGAGGCTTTCCGACTCACTAGTTCAAATCTCTTCACTGATTCAGTGAGTCGGGAGCCTGCTGAGTCCTTTCCGACTCACCTACCAGAAACACAAAATGGTTTAAACTTCACGGGGAAAATTCGACAGCACCTCCCTCGGACTCATGAGATGTGGGGGAGGTCGCGGTATCCATCCACCATAATGGAGATGGTACCAAAATGGGGTATTGGCCGTGCACGACGCTACCCAAACGGCACATGGTACCGGTTCCCGAGGCATGGCTACAAAGGAACCGAAGAGTACCGAGACCAACAACAGTCCGGTGGGCAATCCGATGATGTACGAGTCTAGGAACTCAGGCATAGATATCATATTATCTAACCCGAGGCCTCATAGAGTCTCATTTCTATGTGAGTCTGCCGAAAAATTGCTCTGCATGCATGAGTCGGCAGCCCTCTTTTGCAAAGGAACGACATCCAAATCACGGAGAAACGGCGTGAAACTTTTATAGAATGGACTGAGGTATGTCCCGGTCAGTTCCAAACTCTCGCACGGGCGAAATCCCATGCCGATCGGTCTCAGATCGCGAAAAACATACATTCTGCCAAGTGAGTTGGCCACGAGCCCAGGTGAGTCGGCCACGAGACAGAACCATCTATTTGCCACCGGACGGCCGCTCAAATCACATCGGAATGACTCGAAATTTTTATGGAAGGGACTGAGGTATGCCCTGAGCAATACCAGGCTTTTAGGCGACGAAACGTCGATCGGTCGATTTTAAAACACCGAACAATCACTGCCCAGGTGAGTTGGCAGCACTTCCGGGGTCCGGTTCTCACAACACGAGAAAGATCTGAGCATCCTGTTGGAATGACAGACTATTCAACATGTTAGGAACCCATTTATAGGCTTGAACAGGGCATAGGTATCATTTACCTAACCCTTTGTGTTCAAAACCGTGGGAGACAGTGATTCGGCAGCCCACATTAAACAGGGATTCAACAAAAAAAAACGCAGCACAGGGGAGGCTTTAAACGGCATAAAAGGAGCCAAAAGGAGTGCAGAAAATAAGGGAAGGGGATTCCCACGGTTGGGTAAAGAACTTCTCATCTCTTCCTCCCCATAAGAGATTGGATATCGAAGGCATCCTTCCCTCAAGTGGGGTGAGATCCAACTACCAACTAAGGATGGAACAGTAAAAGAAAGCTTAAAAAAAAAGCACCAAATTGGGGCGAGAAAGCAATCACTAAACCAAGCGCAAAGATTCTATTGCACAGGGAAAAGAGTTGACATGCTCTATCAAATATGAAATTCTCATGACACAAGAAAACATGAAAGGGGTCTTGAATGACCCATATACATGAAAGAAGAGGAAGAATAGGACAGATGAGATGGGGGTACTCTCTCTCTCTATCCTTTCCTGGTTCTCTCACTCTCTTCCTCCCTTCTAAGCTTCCTCATACCAAATACTTGGAGGAGAAGGTCACCCTCCCTTTTCCTCCTTCTTTTCCACTTCTTTCTTCTACTGTGCTGCAACTCCTCCTGGAAGAAGCCGCCACCTAGCCTTCTTTTTCTTTCTTTCTTTTCTTCTTCTCTTCCATGCTTGCTGCGCAGGAACCAGGAAGACCAGCCCCCCCCCTTCTCTTTCTCTGGCTCTCTCTCTTCCCACCGCCTTCTTCTCCAAGCCAAAGCCCCAAAAGCCCTGTACGCACTGCCCTCTCCCTTTCAGCTTTTTGCAGGAGGTCCTTTTTGTAGTGGGGGGTGAGAGGTTTCTTAAAGTGACCCCTTGCATGGGGGTGCTTGGACCACTAGATAATGGGCCAATAGATGGGCCTATCCTGCTCTGTTTTCTTTTTTTGATGTCCACACCCATCGATCTCAGACCTTTCAAATTAATCTCAGCTAGTTTGCCCATGATAAGTGACGACATAAACCAACTTTGCTTTCTATTCTTGTGGTCGAGAAACTATGTAGCAAGACACAGATGCGCTCTCTACTGTCAAGACAATCGGTGAATGGACGAAAACAACTAGCAAACGCCAAGGACCTGTTGTCTCTTCTCTCCATCATGTGTTGAAACTTCACCAAAGTGCTCTCCTACATAGCTCGGGGTGGAAAACGTTGAATGGATGATGCTCTTCAAGTTTACGTAGTCTGCCCATCAAAGGACAAGCAAGCAAAGGTTATTAAATTCTAGAGGGTCTCTTATTCTCCTCTAATTAACAGTGAGATCTGGATCTATATTCTTTCTTTTGATCACATATGGCAATTGTAAGGCCCTCTAATTTTCCGTCGTATTATTTGTATCTATGTGTGAATATTTGTGCTTGTGTGTGTATGTACATATTTACGTACGTATTAATTAGTATAATTACGTGTACATGTGTTTATATTAAACATAAATAATGTATATATTGCATGATGATAGTATGTATACAATACCATATACATATTGCATGTAAATATGCATGGTATGCATGGTTTTCTGCATAATTAGGGTTCTGGCCGAAGGCCACCTTGGCGTCAAGCCCAGGCCGTTGAGCTGGTGTCAGCGTCCAGACATGGACGCCAACACTAACTCCAGCGTCCAGCGATATGGACGCCAACTTCTCTGGCCTGCATGCGCAGCAGAGCTGCAAGCTTCTGAAACAAGGCATGGCCACCATTGGGGGATGTTCCACAACGGCTCTAAGGCTGTCTAATCGGTATGGTGAGTGGGTGAGGGGCTCTCCTAAATCCTGAACCCGAAGTGGCCTCTCCCACTCTTTCCCTTCACCCTTGCAAGAGGAGAGAAGTGAGAAAGAAAAACCCTAGAGAAGCCAGTGAGAAAAACCCATTTTGGCACCCTCAAATCCGACCCCTTGGACCCTGATCCAGTGTCCCCCTACTGCAAGGAGGTTGCTGGACCAACGAGGAAGGCTTCCCCGACATCCCCTCGGCGTGGAGATCATCCAGGAGCCCAGAGGAGAGATCGTTTGGAGGCACTTCTGCAACTTCTTGGGACTGCCCAAGGAGGTCTTCACCAAGCCTCTAAATCCCTTAGAAGAATTTTTGAAAGGCAAGTGACCTATCCTTGATGTCCCCTTATGAGTCTAGGATGGTTTTGTGAATTTTAAGGATTTTTCCTCGAGTCCTAGACCCTCCAATTCACCCAAGATTCAGAGCTCGGGTCTGTGTTTCTGCACAGACCTGGTTAGACGGCAAGGTCCCTGGATGCCTGTGATGAGCTTGGCGTCCATCGACTATGCCGCTGACCCTGAGTCAGCGGCCAGAGACCGCCGTCGAGTTCTTATGGACAGAACAGTGAGCTGTTCTGTCCCCCTTGTACATTAATTTCGGTATGTTTTACGTGATGAGGATATATGGTAAATCTTATACCCTATGTATATTGTGCATTGTGGTGTGTGAATGAATGTGGTGTGATGGTGAATGTGGGTTAATAGTATCTTTTAAATTTGTGAGCATGACTTGTAGATAATTTTGCAAATCCATGTTCCATGATTTGGATTAGTTGAATGTCTTGGTTGCAGTCTATTCCTGAAGAATTGTGGGGCATGTATGTATGTTTGAAATTTTGGTAATTCATGCATGCTTGCGAAATTGCTAATAAGTTCGGTAGAATAAAATGAAAGCATGCAAGAATGATTTGTAGTATTCAATCCATAGATGTATGAATTAGGGAAATTTTGTGTTCTCAGTTCATGCATATGTGAATGGCTTATGTGTAAACAGCAAGTGGCCAATTTGCAAAATGTGTTAGACCATGTTAATTTAAGTTGTTAATAGCATGCTAATTAGGCGTTTTATTTTCTATAAATCCTATTTAGCTCAGAAAAATCTGAAAAATTGAGGGTATGACCTTGAACCCGAAAACAGCATGTGGTTAAAATTTCAGGTCTTTTGGATCAGTAAATAAAAAGTTATGTGTTTTTCATGTGAAATATGATAATTCGTGCATATGATCTTAATGTGATTAGATTTTGTTTAAACCCAGCATGATTGGTGTGTTTACTGTATGTTAACCCTTGAAACTCTGTAGTACCATGTTAGGAAAAACAGAGGTATTCATGTGAGTGAGAAAGTGAATGAGATGAAGTGTTATGTGTAAAACCAAGTGTAAAACGGTAAATATGTAAATGTGTAACTGTGCCAATGTGACACTGCTTCCGTAGAGGGCAGTGGAGCTGTATCAGTGAAAAGTCCCCCTAAGAAAGTTCAATGTGTTAAGTGACCCTAAGGGCATTAGGGGGAAATCCTGGAGGTGGACAAGTACCACTGGTTAGGGTGGAGACTTGTTCTCCCGGTCTGCGCAGTCCAAGAGTCGCTATTGGAATGCCTAGATGGCGTCTATGTGTAATGTGATGTGTATATGTCCTTCTTTGGTGGTTTGGACTATGTGTCACGGCACCTAAAAATGTGTAAAGTGTAATGTGAAATGTGTATGTGACCATGTGTAAATGTGTAAGTGACATGTGAATGTGTATGTGTAAAGTGTAACCATGTGAAAAGAGGAAACTAGTGTAAAGAAAAATGTGAAATTCTAGATGTGTAAACGTGTTATTGAAACCCATGTGAGACTAAATCTGAAACCATGTGAATTCAGAAAATGCATGTTATTATTCTTATGTTTATGTGTGCAAAAATGTTTAGAGTCCATGTTAGAGACAACTAATGATTATGTGTGCAAATAGCATGATAGATTGTTCATATGATATGTTTTAAGCAACATTGTAGATCTCATGTGTAGATTTATAGCCATTGAATCATGTGAAATCAGCAACCTAAAGCATGTGAAAAGGTTATGTTTGTACTTAAGAACATGTGGAATCCATGCTAGTTGCGTTTCCTTTCATGCATGTAAATTGTTCATGTTGATAGTTTTTATGTTTGATTCTTTAAAAGATTAAAGTTCATGAGTAAATTGAATAGAGACCATGTGATAGGTGAAGTTTATTTTAGAAATCTGAAAGCATGAGTTATGTATAAAATTGTAGAATGTTCATGATAGGTTGAAAACTTGAAATGACTAGCATGCTATGTGTTGCTAATTGTAATGTGCATGTAGAAACCACTAGGACTTCTAAGTGTACATCATGAGTAGTGTTGCTTGCTGAGTCCTTGGACTCACTCCTTGCTTCGGCGTACAGGTATAGTTGGTGACACAGTACCTTTGGAGGAGACAGCAGAGACGGACTCCGAGCGTGGAGACTAGCTAGTTTGGAGTACTTGAGATTTGTGTACTTCATAGTATGTACTTGGAACATTGTATTAGAATTATCATGAAAGGAATGTATTATGTGGACATTTTGAAATTCTATTTCAGCAATTTAAATTATGTGAACTCTTAGTTCCTTCTATTAATTGCAAACTGCATGTATGTTTAATGTGGATGATGAATGAATGAAGACATTGGTCTTTTACTTCCGCTACTCTGTTGTATATTCGCGTGTATCTCAGCTGTATGTATCGTTTGGGTAAATGTCCCACTGTGGCAGCACTTGTTATACCGACGTGGGTTGGTATAACAGTACCGGTATAATGAGGGCCGTCACAGCAATGCTTGGTGATGAGATCGGGCCGAGCTGGGTAAGATTTAAAGGGCTAACCTCTTATAGACCCGACATCATTGAAGCTAGAGTGCTAAGATAAGAGAGAGGGAACGAAGATATATTGGTTGCTGGAGTTAGCTAGACTTGTAAGGAAGTCGGTCCCGAGAAGAGATTTTTAGAGATGATTGAGTACATTGAATTCAACTCTGTCTAGAGAGAGAGAGAGAGAGAGAGAGAGAGAGAGAGAGAGAGAGAGAGAGAGAGAGAGAGAGAGAGAGAGAGAGAGAGGAGAGAGAGAGAAGTGATGAGCTGGACTATCTTTTGAAGGCGACTAGAAGGCAGAAAGAGTTTGTGGCATTGATATGGGATTAAGTTCCCTTCGGACACTTCTTCCCTCATTTCCTTTGCATTCTCTCCAATGGTTAGACTTGGGTCAGGCCTATGGATGTTATTGGGCCCGATATGAAGGGCCTATCATGAGCCCCCCACTCTAAATCTGAGATCCAAGTCAAGGTCCCAAGTTCGGAGTCTCAACCATTAGCACATTGCATTATGACATCAGGCCACTACTACTGCTTGTGCTGTGTGTTGTGCTACCTTAGGTCAAGTCATTATGATGGTACTGGCTCTGAGACTATGTGTAAGGCCCTCGAATTTCCGTCGCATTATTTGTATTTGTGTGTGTATATTTGTGCTTGTGTATGTATATACATATTTACGTATGTATTAATTAGTATAATTACGTGTGCATATGTTTATATTAGATGTAAATAATGCATGTATTGAATGGTGATAGTATGGATACACTACCATATACATATTGCATGTATATATGCATGGTATGCATAGTTTTCTGCATATTTTAGAGTTCTGGCCGAAGGCCACCTTGGCGTCAACCCCTAGCCGTTGAGGTGGTGTCAGCGTCCAGACATGGACGCCAACACTAATCCTGGCGTTGAGCGATATGGACGCCTATTTCTCTGGCCTGCATGCGCAGCAGAGCCAGAAACCTCTGAAACAAGAAAGCTCAGCCATTGGGGGGCTGTCCCCAACGGCTCTGAGAGCTGTCATGTCATCTTGTGAGTGGGAGAGAGGCCTCCCCTTATGTCTGAACCCGGATCTGCCTCTTCCCACTCCTCTCTTCACCTTTGCAAGAGGAGAAAAGAGAGAAAGAAAACCCTAGAAGAAAAATTGAGAAACCCACCCGTTTGCACACAAAGATCAGGCTTCCTGGAGCTAGATCCGGCCATCTCCCACGACAAGAGGACAGCTGGAGCAAAGGAGGAGGCTTCCCCGACATCCCCCTGCTGTGGAGATCATCCAGGAGCCCGGAGGAAGAAGATCTGATGACCAAACTTTCTCCATATAAATTAATTCACTTATTTATATATTAAATTTTGATGATTAACAAAATAGTACTAATGAATTTTGTTGATTAACAAAATAGTACTAATGAATTTCTTGAGCTTTGAGAACAGGAAATAAAAGAAAAATGAAAGTTCAGGACAATCAGGTAAGTCTCATCTCATATTCTGTCCAAGTCTTTGTATCGATTTCTTCATACTTCACATCGACTTCTTTGATAAGCAGAACGATTTCCTTTCTGACCGAAAAGTTCAAAACAAATCGATATCGCAACGATTCTTTAAGACATCGCAACGATTTCTTTAGAACCCGTAACGACTTGACTGTCGTAACGATTTCTTTAGACCTCGTAACGATTTCTTTAGACCTCGTAACGATTTCTTTAGAACTCGCAACGACTCTTTAGCCGTAACAATTTCTTTAGACCTCGTAACGATTTCTTTAGAACTCGCAACGACTCTCTAGCCGTAACGATTTCTTTAGACCTCGTAACGATTTCTTTAGAACTCGCAACGACTTCCTAAGGCGTAACGATTTCTTTAGACCTCGTAACGATTTCTTCAGATCTCATAACGATTTGCTTTGTGCAACGATTTGTTAAGAGTTTCATAACGATTTCTGTACTGTCATAACGACTTGCTAAGCCGTAACAATTTCTTTGGTTCTCGTAACGATTTATTTGAAACTCATAACGACTTGCATTTCATATCGATTTCTTAAGTGTTTCACAACGATTTCTTTAGAAACACAACGACTTACATCTCATAACGATTTGTTAAGTGTTTCACATCGATTTCTTCAGAATCAAAATGACTTGCCATGATTCATAACGATTTCTTATATCCTCTGTTATAGAACGATTTGCTATGGGTTATAACGATTTCATAAGTCATTGAGCCATCGACTTGTATATCTCTCATTGACTTGTTTTTATCGTATACATATCTCTGACACACCTGCATGTGATATGACCTAAACGTATCTTTGCATGCATGCAGAAGATATCATCCATAATCATGCCTATTCTGCAAACGTCTTTTAGTTTCAGCTAATTGGTCTTACTATTTCCATGCTATTCTTTCTAATGTTGACTGACATCAGAGACAGCTTAGTTGTTTGCTATCTGTTTGATAAGCGTGCAGATAACAGATCCATCTCCACTTTGCAACGTTAATTCAAATAGAAGACAAAAGATATCTAAAAGATCTCTTCTCTTTGTGTGTTCAAAGTGTTCAAAGACTGTTGACTGGAAGCTTCCAAGACTCCAACCTCTTTCAGTCTAACGTACACCTGGATGAGAGACAACGGTACCTTTAACGTTCAAATTTCAAGTAGAAGCTTAAATACAAGACTCAAGATGGAAAAGAAGAAACATAGAACGAGAGTGAATATCATTTGGAAAAGCAAGCAACTCAAGTTCTTCGAGTCCTCTGAGTTTCAAACAAGAGACAAGCATCTATTCCAATTGTTTTCCGTAGCTCTTTTGCTCTCAGTGTTCATAGAAGAAATTCTTGTGTGAGAGCCAGTGTAGTCCTTGGAGAGGAACCCTGTTAAATCCCTTTCTCTCTTGAGGCTTGTATGCTTCAGCTTGTAGCTAGTTCAGCTAGTGTCTGAAGCGTGTTCTTAAATTTTCTCTTCATTGGTTTGTTCCCTTCTGGACGAAGGAAGACCTGGTGGTATCCAGGGTGGTTGTTTTCCCTTCAGGTTGAAGGAAGACCAGTTGAGGCTGGGTGTAAGGATCTGTGAGGGGGATAGTACCCTTGTTCGTGAAATCCTGAGGCATTGCTCAGGGACTGGACGTAGGTCTCCTGTGGAGAGGAGTTCCGAACTAGGATAAAAATCCTTGTGTCGTGTGGTTGTGTCTTTGTGCATTTGCTATCTTTTTCCTCTAACTCTAACTTCTGTTTAAAGCTGTTGTGTAATCTTTTTAGTGAACAGGTTTTAATCAAAGATCAAATTTTAATAACCCATTCACCCCCCCTCTGGGCTAGCTAGCTGGGCAACAAGTGGTATCAGAGCAAGTCTCTTCGACAAAGAAGAAGATCCAACGATTGAAGAGCAAAGATCAATGGCAGCCCAAAGCAACTTCGAAGGTCAGTCAGTCAACAGGCCTCCCTTGTTCGATGGAGAAGATTACACCTATTGGAAGACAAGAATGGAGTACTTTCTACAAGGCCACGATTATACAATATGGTCCATTGTAGAAGAAGGTGATCTTCTAGTCACAAATGCTAAGGCTCAGTGGACAGATGACGACAGAAGAAGAATATCCCTAAACTGCAAAGCCAAGAGAATCCTTTGCTGTGCCTTCAGCAAGAAAGAATTCAACAGAGTTTCAGCCTACAAATCCACAATGGAAATGTGGGAAAAGCTCAGGATTACTTATGAAGGGACAGACAAAGTAAAGGAGACAAGAATCGATATTCTTGTAGCCCAATATGAAAGGTTCCAGATGCAGCCAAGTGAATCCATAACTCAGATGTTTAGCAGATTCATAGATATCACAAATGGATTAGCTGGATTAGGTAAAGTCTATGGTGTACCAGACATAGTCAGGAAGATACTCAGATCTCTACCATCCTCATGGACTCCAAAAGTAACAGCCATTGAGGAAGCCAATGATCTGAAATTAATGTCATTGGAAAAGCTAATAGGATCTCTCATGGCTCATGAGATAAATATGGAAAGATTAGGAGAATCCTCCCGCAGAAGGAAGCAATCAAATGCTCTCAAGGCGAATGATGAGATATCAGAAGAATCTTTGGATAACAGTGAAGGTAGCAAAGACAGTGATGATGAAGAAGCCATGCTGTCTCGAAGACTTCATAGAATATTAGCAAAGAAGAAGAAGAAGAAGTATCAGTCCGGAAAAATATTTTTCAAGAAGAACAAAGACTTCAGAAAACCAGAAGTAAAGGATCCGAAGAAAGGAGAAGTAATATGCTATGAATGCAAGAAGCCTGGACACATCAAGGCAGATTGTCCAATGCTCAAAAAGAATGATCATAAGAAGAAGGACAACTTCAGAAGATTCAAGAAGTATAAAAAGAAAGCAATGGCAGCTGCTTGGGAGAACAACAGTGACTCAGATAGTGAGTCAAGCTCGAGCAGTGAAGGTGAAGAGGCAAACTTGGCCCTCATGGCCAATACCGAAGATAAGGTAACTTCTGACTCTTCTTTTGATTCATGCAATGATTCAGATTCTGATAACTTAGAAAGTGCTTTTAATGAACTCTATGAAAAATATAAAGAAGTATCTAAATTACTTAAAATTAGTAAGAAGAATTTAATCTGTTTAGAAAATACAAACTCAGATCTAAAAACTGAAAATGAAGAACTTGAAAAACAAATAACTGAACATAAAAGAAGGAATGAATTATTATGTGAAGATTTAAAAGAGAAAAAGAGAAAAATAATTCACTTAGAAAAACAAGAAGACTTAAGTGGACTTAAAACAGAAATAGAAAGATTAAATAAAGAAAATGAACATTTAACAAGCACCATAAACAAGTTCACAAATAATAAACCTCTTCTAATGATAAATGGAGCTAAAAGATCAACTAAGAAGAAACATGGTTTTGGTTATACTCCCTCGGAAAATGAAGAAACAAAAGTCTTTCCTAATACTTATCCAACTCTGAATTTATATCCGAAAAGAATAAAGAACATAAAAAATTTAAATACAATCCAGTTGAAAGAATAACTAGAACAACCTGCTGTACTCATTGTAACAAACTAGGACATAACAAAGCAACATGTCCTAACAAGAACAAAAAGTGGATAATAAAAGGAAAAATCAATGATACTAACCCATCAGGACCCAAAAAACTTGGGTACCTAAAACTTAGTGTTTAAATTTCAGGGAAATTCAAGAGCATCCAAATGGTACTTGGACAGTGGATGCTCAAGGCACATGTCAGGCAACAAGAAGTTTTTCGCTGATCTCCAAGCTGAAGAAGGTACAGTCACCTATGGAGATAATGGAAAAGGCACTGTGATAGGAAGTGGGTCCGTGAACATCAAAGGAAAATCAGTTATTGAAGACGTAATGCTGGTCAAAGGATTAAAGCACAATCTTATTAGCATCAGCCAGTTGTGTGACAAAGGCCATCAGATTCAGTTCCAAGAATCAAAGTGCAGTATATTAAAGGATGGTGCAGTCATATTTGAAGCCTACAGAGAAAGAAACTTGTATGTTCTCTATCTTGAGGAACTCAAGAATCAAGATGTCTGTTTGGCAGCCAGCAAAGATCAATCAACAGAG
The DNA here is from genome assembly GCA_014218235.1 of Colocasia esculenta. Taxonomy (NCBI): domain Eukaryota; kingdom Viridiplantae; phylum Streptophyta; class Magnoliopsida; order Alismatales; family Araceae; genus Colocasia; species Colocasia esculenta. The sequence continues at coordinate 18,368,729 of CM024757.1, read as the reverse complement.
CTGTGGCACAGAAGATTGGGTCACTGCAGCTTGACGGTTTGAATAAGCTCAGAAAGAGAAAGCTAGTGGAAGGACTGCCAAAGGTCAATTCTAGATTGGATAGCATTTGCAAACCTTGTGCAAGAGGAAAGCACACCAAGAGCTCTTTCAAATCAAAGACTGTAGTAACCACCTCAAAGCCCTTAGAACTACTTCATATGGATCTATTTGGGCCAATGAGGACTACCAGTCTAGGAGGAAAGAATTTTGGATTTGTAATAGTTGATGATTATTCAAGATTCACTTGGGTATCCTTTCTAGAGCACAAAGATGACACATTTGACAATTTTGTCAGCTTCAGTAAGAAAGTTCAGAAAGATCAGAAGTTCACAATTGTCTCTATCCGATCAGATCATGGTGGTGAGTTTCAGAATGAAAAGTTTACAAAGTTCTGTGATGATCAAGGAATTGAGCACAACTTCTCAGCCCCAAGGACACCTCAACAGAATGGAATTGCTGAGAGGAAAAACAGAACTCTTTTGGATTGGCAAGAACCATGTTATCAGAATATGATTTGCCAAGATATTTCTGGGCCGAAGCCATCAACACTGCATGTTATATCATTAATAGAGTAATGATCAGGCCGATTCTGAAGAAGACTGCTTATGAACTCTACAAAGGAAAGAAGCCAAAGATCAGCCATTTCAGAATTTTGGATGTCCTTGCTTCATCCACAACAATGGAAAAAGGGACATTGGTAAGTTGGATGCCAAATCAGATGAAGGCATCTTTATGGGGTACACTTCTAAACCCAAAGGTTATAGAGTTTTCAATAAACGCTCATTATTAATAGAACAATCTGTACATGTTATTTTTGATGAATCTAACCCTTCCTTGAAAAAGGAAGAAATTAGTGACATTGATGATGCAGATGACTTGTCCGAAAAATTAAAGAATACCTCAATTAAGGACAAGGAAGATCCAACTCTGGAAGAACTGCAGCAAACTGAAATCAACATGAAAATCTTCCAAAAGAATGGAGACATCAGAAAGATCACCCTCCTGAAAACATTATTGGTGATCCATCCGTAGGGGTAAGAACAAGAGGTAATGTAATTCCATGTGATTATTTAGCCTTTGTTTCTCAAATAGAGCCTAAGACAGTCAATGAAGCTTTATCTGATGAATCTTGGATATTAGCCATGCAAGATGAACTAAATCAGTTCAAGAGAAACCAAGTATGGTCACTTGTTCCTAGACCATCCAATCATTCAGTTATTGGCACCAAGTGGGTGTTCAGAAATAAACTGGATGAGTCTGGAATAATCTTAAGGAACAAGGCCAGACTGGTAGCTCAAGGCTACTCCCAAGAGGAAGGCATAGATTTCGATGAAACTTATGCACCTGTAGCTAGACTTGAGGCCATTAGGATTTTACTTGCTTATGCATCTGCATTTGATTTAAAACTATTTGAAATGGATGTCAAATCAGCCTTTTTAAATGGTTTTATCAAGGAGGAAGTTTATGTTGAACAACCTCCAGGTTTTGATGATACCGAATTTCCAAATCATGTATTTAAACTACATAAGCTTTATATGGTTTAAAGCAAGCACCTAGAGCCTGGTATGAAAGGCTCAGTACTTTCTTATTAGATCATGGTTTCACTAGAGGTAAAGTAGATAGTACATTATTTATAAAATCTAAGGTTAAACATATACTTCTCGTGCAAATATATGTAGATGATATTATTTTTGGATCTACTGATGAATCTCTTTGCAAGTACTTTGAAAAGCTTATGCAGGGAGAATTCGAAATGAGCTTGATGGGGGAGCTAAGCTACTTCCTTGGATTGCAAATCAAGCAAGGGAAGGATGGCACTCATATCTGTCAAGCCAAGTACACCAAAGAGCTGTTAAAGAAATTTGGATTTGAAGGTGCAAAGCCATTATCAACACCAATGAGCACATCAACCAGAATGGACAGTGATCAAAAAGGTAAAAAGGTAGATCAAAAGAATTATCGAGGTATGATAGGATCATTACTTTACTTAACTGCAAGTAGACCAGACATTTTGTTTAGTGTATGCATGTGTGCTAGATATCAGGCAGACCCTAGAGAGTCTCATTTAATTTCAGTAAAAAGAATATTTAGATATCTGGCTAGAACTCATGATTTAGGTCTCTGGTATCCTAGATCTTGTGAAATAAAATTAGTAGGATATTCAGATGCTGATTATGCTGGATGCAAAGTAGATAGAAAAAGCACCAGTGGGTGTTGTCAGTTTCTTGCAGGATGTTTAATATCATGGTCATCCAAGAAACAAAATTCAGTAGCTTTATCAACAGCTGAGGCAGAATATGTTGCTGCTGGAAGTTGTTGTACACAACTTCTTTGGATAAAGCAACAACTTGAGGATTTCGGAATTCACATCAAATCAATTCCACTATTGTGTGATAATACAAGTGCCATCAACCTCACCAAAAATCCAGTACAGCACTCAAGGACTAAGCACATTGAGGTAAGATATCATTTTATTCGAGACCATGTAGCTAGTGGTAATTTAGAAATTTCTTTTATAGATACAAATGGTCAATTAGCAGATATCTTCACAAAAGCCCTACCTGAAGAGAGATTTACATCTCTTAGAAGGAATTAGGGATGTGCAATTTGTGAAAAGATTTCTGTAACTTTATTGACATATAAATTTTTTCAGATTAAATGAAATTTTCTCTCCTTTAAGAAGAAGCAAAACTCAGTTATCTACATGCTTTGACCGCTATTGTGTTGAAAGTTGTTTGACCCGTCAAACGGTTTTGTCGCTTTCTGGCTTTACCGCCTTTGGCGCTCCACTTTTCGGTAAAGTAATATTAATTTATTCAAATCGTTCTGAGAACGACTTGTCTTCTACCTTTACCCTTTTATCTTTTATCTGTTCACCCAAAGCCGATGCCCTAACGATTTCGGCATCGACTCTCTGCAACTTTCGAAGCTTTCTCCTCTTCCCGCGAAGAATCCCTTCGAGAGCTTCCATCCCTTCCATCATCTCCCTTCACCAGAATCTCTTTCTCCTCTGCACCCATGGCCGCTCCGATGATCACCGGAAGTGTTGGAGGTTACAGTGTTGAGTTTCTGTCCCCGAAGGAGCAAGAAAGGTTTACCTTCGTGAAGACGAAGATCTGCGGAAATAAAGCAATGGATGTTCAGAACCTTGAGAAGAGTGGCATGACCAGTCTAGTCGAAGCTTTGAGAAGATTGCAGTGGATGGATGTTGCTACTTTCACCGAGGTAAGTTATCCAGACCTGGTGAAAGCGTTTTACATTTGCTTGAAACCAGAAGCGGATGGGTCCCTTGTCTCCTCTGTCAGGGGTATTCAAATCAAGATAAACCATGAGCTATTGCATGAGTTGTTTGGAGTAAAGACCTTTGGGTATAGTGGCATTCACTCTGTGAATGATGAAGTAAAGGGTCTCGGAATTATTGGTCCATGGTTTAAGCTGAAAGATGGAAAGCTAGATATTAATCAGATGTCCGCATTTAATCGGTTGCTTCACTTTATTGTCTGCCAAATTATAGTACCTCGAAGTGCTACGTTTTCTTCATGCACTAGGGCAGATTCGGACATAATGTTCTGGGCAATCCAGAACAAGGAGATAAACTTGGCCGCTGTAATGTTTGAGTGAATGAAATTTGCTCATGCTCAGATATGGGAAACCAAGAGCAAGTTAAATGTTTCCTTGCCCTATGCTCATCTACTCACCAAGATTTTCAAGCACTTTGGAGTAGATGTGTCTGGAGCAGTAGTAGAGAAGATGGGCCAGTCTATAAGGTCCAGAAATTTAAAGAAAAGTGGTTTTTCAGTGCAAGATGGAGTTTGGACAAAGACCTCTGTGGCAGAAGGAGAAGCGATTATTGGAGATATCCCAGAAGTTCAAGAAGAAGCAGCAGCAGCAGAGCAAGCAGCAACAGCAGAGCAAGCAGCAGCAGCAGAGCAAGCAGCAGCAGAGCAAGCATCAGCAGTAGTACAAGCAGCAGCAGTACCAGTTGTGGCAAGACAGGCAGAAGTTTCAGAATCACTTGTTGTGGTGATTGACTCTCATTCTCCAGAAGTTCAAATGGAAGAAGGTGCAGCTGGTGTGGCAGACTCTTTGCCCACCACCTTAGTCGCCTCTATTTTAAGAGAGGTATTGGATTCCATTCCCTCCACCTCAGCTACTTCTAAAGAAGGTGGACGTGTTGATGAAGAAGTTATGGCACCAGGCCATACAGAAATTCAGTCTGAACCAGTTGCTAATGTTGAGATACAAGCAGGTACTCAACAAGATGTGGTCATGGAAGAAGCTCCTAGCCAAGGGGAGCAAAGTGTCATTGAACCTGAAGTGTCTGAATCCGTGGCAGAAGGCCACTTGGAAAAAGTTGTTTTGGAGGATGCTCCTGCCCAGGGGGAGCAAGAAAGTGTTGAACTCCCTGCTCCTATTCAGGGGGAGCAAGTGGGCACTGAGGAACCATTGATTGAGAATGTTCCTGAGTCAGTTGCCCCATCTCAGGAAATTCCACCTCCAGCCAGTGTTCCTGTTAGTGAAGGCCCAAGTGCAAACAATATTAATCTTGAGGAGCCTGTCACTCAGCAAGGGAAGCAGAAGAGAATTGTTCTCAGAAGGCCAAGAAAGGGCCATAGAAAAGTAAATCTAAAGCCTTTTATGGCATTGTTGGAGGCTCAAGGAGAGATCTTGTCATCAGTTCATACAAGTATTCAAGGCATTGTTGCTAGTCAAGCTTCAACCTCTTCAGACTTATCTTCAATTCGAAATGCAATGAGGTGGTTCAATAAAGAGATGTCTGATATGAAGTCTATGCTTGCTGTTCTGTCAAAGTCTAGTAGGGTTTCTCCGAGCAGACCAGCTGCTGCTCCTCGGCCACCAGGGCCAGCAGGGCCATCTGCTCAAGGGTCTCGGCCAGCAGGGCCATCAGTTTTGGGATTAGTAGAACCAGTGTCAGCTTCCGGGTCTTCAGGACCCTCCTCAGCAGTCAGAGAAGGTCAGGCTAAGGGAAAAGAGCCAATGACAGCTTCTAAGGCCCCTGACACTTCATCTCTTGCCACTCCAACCCTCTCCTCACCTCCATCTCCTTCTACAGCTCCTCCTGCACCACCAACCATCAAACACCCTGTGCCTCGCACCCACTCCTTCTCTCATCTCAGCTCCATCCTCATTCAATCCCAAACCCTCACCTCCTCAAGCTCAAACACCTCCAGTTCAACCAACTTCATCCTTTAATCCCAAACATCTTTTCTATCCTCCTACTCCTCCTTCTTCTGTTATCTTTCCTCCGGAAAAACCTCTACCTCTTGGTGTCTTTGACACAAATCTTCCGGATGCTTTTGAAAGAAACACCCTTATCACCATTCTCTCCACTTCTTCTCATATCCACAGGACTGATCCTCCCAGTCCTGCCAAGAAAAAGAGGAAAACTTCCTTCTCTCTTAGCATCCCTTCTGTTCCCTTATTCCCTCCTCTTTGGTGTTCTCTTACCCTTGATCCTAAGAGAAGACCTATCTTCAAGGAATATCTTCAAAAGTGCATTCTTTCTACCATTTATGGTATTCCTTTTCTTAACCTATCCGAACACCTAAACATTGTTCTTCCTCTTACTCAGATATCCCAATTCCACAAATCCAAAATCCTTGAGGGCATTGAGTTCAAGACTGAAGATCAGTGGGCAGCTGTCAAGGGAAATAAGGCTCAATATGAAAAGTATTTGACTGCCAGGGCAGAATCTCTTACCTACAGAGCTCACCCACTCACCTTTTCTGAGTGGTTCATTATTCAACATAAGAACTCTTGGGGACCTTACATTTTGAAAGAGATTCGTATTGCCAGGAACTTTCAGCTGTACAGTGACTTCTGCTACTTGAATAAGCTGCCTGAGGTACAGTTCTTCCAATTTCATTCAGCCTTAGTGTGACGACCCTCATTATACCGGTACAGTTATACCAACCCACGTCGGTATAGTAAAGGTTATCACAGTGGGACATTTATCCAAACACTATCACATGATTGAGATATACACAAATATAGACACAGAGTCGCGGAAGTAAAGGACTAACTGTCATCACATTTCATCATCCACATTTCTCATACATGATCCATATAGCAATTAAAGGACTAAACTTTCATAATTGAAATTAAACCAAACTACATTGTCCACAAGATTAAAGTTCTACATTTAATACATAATTTGTCCACAATTACATAAATGATAACTTTAATACAAGCTACAATTTACATACTATGAAACAAAAAGGGACACAACGTCAACTCCACAAGCTACTCTCCACGCTCGGAGTCGCTCTCCACGGTCTCCTCCAAAAGTGTGTCACCAACTAAACCTGTACGCCGAAGCAAGGAGTGAGTCTAAAAGACTCAGCAAGTAACTCCATACACATCATTCATGCATACATCATAGTAGGTTCTACTATTTCAATTTGCACGGTAATCATACAGCATGCTTGAACATCAATAAGAGACAACCTATCATGGTATTTCTACAAAGTCAAAACACATGGCACATGGTTTAAGATGTTTCACATAACACTCCCTACCACATGCTTTCTACTCATTTAATCACATGAAACTACACTTCCAATTTGACTATAACATGATGGCAATTTACATGGAATTAGAAATATCATAGCATGAATTATCGTCTCATACTCTAACACATTCACTTCACATGGTTACACATTCCCATATTTCACATGGTTCATTTTTTTTCAAACATTTCACATGTACACAATGTTCACATTCTAACATAAATAGTTCGCATGATTTCACATTTCACATTCACATGTTCACATATACACATTTTACACATGCTCACATTCACATTTCACAATTTATTTGCCGTGACACATGGTCCAAACCACCGCTAGAAGGACACATCACATACACATAACACATAGCACATCACCTAGGCAATACAGTGATGACTCTTGGCACTGCGCAGACCGGGAGAACACGTCTCCACCCTAACCAGTGGTACTTGTCCACCTCCAGGATTTCATCCTAATGCCTTTAGGATATCTTAACACATTGAACCTTCTCATGGGGACCTTTCCATGATATAGTTCCACAACCCTCTATGGAAGCAGTGTCACACACGACACATTTTACACATTACACATTCCGATTAACACACGTTTTACATATGATATTCACACTTTCTTGTTTATGCACATGGTTCTGTTCTTCCCTAGCATGGTGCTACTAATAACAGAAATCAAACATTTATTAGCTCTCATGGATTAATTGGAATGCACAACATTTAACCTAAATCATGGTACATGTATTTGTAGCTCATTTTCACATGGAAATCTCATAGAGTAGGCTAATGTTATCAAATTTTCCTGAAAATTTAACCACATGCTGTTTTCGGTTATAAGAACACACATACAAATTTTCAAAATTTTCTGAATTCACATGTATTTATAGAAATTAAAAAATTTGGTTTCATGCCATTCATAAATTAAGTTAACATAGAACATAGCATGGATTTCAGATTTAATCATGCACAGTCATGAATCACACATACATATTGGCACAAGAAATTTTTCCCAATTTAATTCCCAACACACTATTTTCTAGAATTTTCGCAAGGTCTACACATGTTTTCTATTTCTCATTGTAGAAATTATAAAAATTCGCATGAGTATGGGAAAATTTCCAAGTTTGCAGGGCATGGACTGATACATGTAAAAATGGTTCATAAAATTTCACAGCCTTTAATTCCTCAGAATTCATGGGAACAAAATTAAACATGCGTAACCTCTTTCCTACACATGCCTTTTAATAATTCTAATAATTAATTCCGTCCACACAAAAATACAGGAAATTTCACACACATCACATTATCTATTTTACATAACATATAAAATTTACATTATATCCTCATGCGCAGAAATCCGGAATTTAAAGATATAGGGCAGAACAGTCCACTGTTCTGTCAAGAAGAACTCAACGGCATAGTCTGGCCGTCAAACAAAGTAAACGGCAATATCGTTGGCCGTCAACGGAAGATCTTGACGGCGAGGGATCTTGCCGTCAAGTTCGGGCTGTGCAAAAACACAGTCCGAGCTTCAAGGAATGGTGAATGTAGGGGATCCAGGACACGAGGAAAATCCATAAAAATGATAGAAACCTCCTAGACACATACATGGACAAGGTGAAAGGGTTACTTGCCTTTGGAAAAACTCCTAAAGGGATCAAAATGGTTGGAGAAGCTCTCCTTGGGCAGTCCCAAGAAGCCTCCAAGATGTCTCCACTCCGGCCTCTGTGATGCTCCCCTCTGCAATCCAGGGTCGGGGATGTGTAGCCGGATGTGTTGTCTCCCTCTTTGTCAAAGTAGATCTCTAGATGAGGCCTTGGATCGCCGGATCAAAGCCTCCAAACTCCAAGTTTTCTCACAGCTCACTAGGGTTTTCTCTTATCTCTTTGCAAAGAGCCAAGAGAGCTCTAGAGGTTGCAACAAGGGCTCTCTTAAGAGAGGACCCTCTCACCCCACGCAAGAGGTCGGTTGGAAGGCCAAGGAGCCGTTGGGGAGTGGTTGGTATCTCCCATCAAGGCATGGCACACCATGCTGCTGCAGACTGGTCTGTCAGGATATAGACGTCCACCGATATGGCCGTCGACTGAATAATCGACGTCCACCTATATGGACGTTAACAATAAGTGAACGTCCATTCATGTTGACGTCGACTAATCCTTCGGCCAGAACCCAAAACCATGCAAAACTCTAATTTCTCCTAAGTTCATGCATGCAATACATAGGGTGTAATGCACACACTCACTATGTCACGAAATCAACCGATATATACATACAACTAAGTTTATACATACATTCATAAATACACCAAGATAATGTATACATAATACTTACACGATAATGCATATACATACATAAGCATAAAATTGCACACAGTAAAATAATAAGGACAAAATTCGAGGGCCTTACACTTAGTGATGCTGAGATCAGAACGTCCTGTAAATGTTCCCCTCTCAGTGGACTTTGCTGATCTCCAAATTGACTCTCTAGTCCTTCTGCCAAAGCTACACTCCCTAGTGTTTGATTCAGATGCAGGATCTCGTGCTTTAGACATGTTTGCAAGGCAAATGGGCCGGATGTCAGCCAAGTAGGGCAGACTACCTTCATTCTTGCGGTTCATCTTCAGAGAATACCACTCTGGCCGCATTTCTTCTCAGACCTTGGCTCCACTCATTTCTGAGTGTGAGAGACTTACTCCCTCAGAATGGGACCTTCCTTATCAGGCCTCACATCTACAGTTGGAAGCTATCAACCGTGATCTAGCTAGTCAAAGGAAGCCCACTCTTTCAGCAGAAACATTCTTGGATCTCAACTCCATCACTCCTATTCAAGAGATCTATGTTGTGTGGGCAGCCAGATACTCTGCCTTCTATGCTCTGAAGCAGGATCTCCTAGATCACAAGATTTATTATCCAATCTCTTTGGACAAATTTCTCCTTCAGGCCAGTTTTGGTAAGAGTACATTTTACAGATTTATCTCGGATAAAACCCAGTATGGAGTATTCTTAGAACAGCAAAAGAAACTCTACATTCAAAGGAACATTCCCTCCATGGGTCCTACCTTTTCAGTTGCTTTTGGAGTATTTCAGCAGATTTTTGAAGATCTTGAGATCAAGGCATGGGCTGTTATTGAACAGCATGCCTCCTTGTTATCTCCCTTGTACTATCTTTCTCCAACTTAATATAATGATTTCTTTCTTCTTTGTCTCATCGACCATCTTTTTGCTTATTGATAAAATGGGGGAGAAAACTAAAGCTATTCTGAAAAACATGTTTGTTGGAGAAAACTAAAGCTATTATGAAAAACATGTTAGTTTGTTGTGTAATGTTTAGTATATTTTGTCATCATCAAGAAGGGGGAGATTGATGACCAAACTTTCCCCATATAAATTAATTCACTTATTTATATATTAAATTTTGATGATTAACAAAATAATACTAATGAATTTTGTTGATTAAAAAAATAGTACTAATGAATTTCTTGAGCTTTGAGAACAGGAAATAAAAGAAAAATGAAAGTTCAGGACAATCAGGTAAGTCTCATCTCATATTCTGTCCAAGTCTTTGTATCGACTTCTTCATACTTCACATCGACTTCTTTGATAAGCAGAACGATTTCCTTTCTGACCGAAAAATTCAAAACAAATCGATATCGCAACGATTCTTTAAGACATCGCAATGATTTCTTTAGAACCCGTAACGAATTGACTGTCGTAACGATTTCTTTAGACCTCGTAACGATTTCTTTAGAACTCGCAACGACTCTCTAGCCGTAACGATTTCTTTAGATCTCGTAACGATTTCTTTAGAACTCGCAACGACTCTCTAGTCGTAACGATTTCTTTAGACCTCGTAACGATTTCTTTAGAACTCGCAACGACTTCCTAAGGCGTAACGATTTCTTTAGACCTCGTAACGATTTCTTCAGATCTCATAACGATTTGATTTGTGCAACGATTTGTTAAGAGTTTCATAACGATTTCTGTACTGTCATAACGACTTGCTAAGCCGTAACGATTTTTTTGGTTCTCGTAACGATTTATTTGAAACTCATAACAACTTGCATTTCATATCGATTTCTTAAGTGTTTCACAACGATTTCTTTAGAAATACAACGACTTACATCTCATAACGATTTGTTAAGTGTTTCACATCGATTTCTTCAGAATCAAAACGACTTGCCATGATTCATAACGATTTCTTATATCCTCTGTTATAGAACGATTTGCTATGGGTTATAACGATTTCATAAGTCATTGAGCCATCGACTTGTATATCTCTCATTGACTTGTTTTTATCTGTGTTGACTAGTGAAAGTCCACGTATACATATCTCTGACACACCTGTATGTGATATGACCTAAACGTATCTTTGCATGCATGCAGAAGATATCGTCCATAATCATGCCTATTCTGCAAACGTCTTTTAGTTTCAGCTAATTGGTCTTACTATTTCCATGCTATTCTTTCTAACGTTGACTGACATCAGAGACAGCTTAGCTGTTTGCTATCTGTTTGATAAGCGTGCAGATAACAGATCCATCTCCACTTTGCAACGTTAATTCAAATAGAAGACAAAAGATATCTAAAAGATCTCTTCTCTTTGCGTGTTCAAAGTGTTCAAAGACTGTTGATTGGAAGCTTCCAAGACTCCAACCTCTTTCAGTCTAACGTACACCTGGATGAGAGACAACGGTACCTTTAACGTTCAAATTTCAAGTAGAAGCTTAAATACAAGACTCAAGACGGAAAAGAAGAAACATAGAACGAGAGTGAATATCATTTGGAAAAGGAAGCAACTCAAGTTCTTCGAGTCCTCTGAGTTTCAAACAAGAGACAAGCGTCTATTCCAATTGTTTTCCGTAGCTCTTTTGCTCTCAGTGTTCATAGAAGAAATTCTTGTGTGAGAGCTAGTGTAGTCCTTGGAAAGGAACCCTGTTAAATCCCTTTCTCTCTTGAGGCTCGTCTGCTTCAGCTTGTAGCTAGTTCAGCTAGTGTCTGAAGTGTGTTCTTAAATTTTCTCTTCATTGGTTTGTTCCCTTCTGGACGAAGGAAGACCTGGTGGTATCCAGGGTGGTTGTTTTCCCTTCAGGTTGAAGGAAGACCAGTTGAGGCTGGGTGTAAGGATCTGTGAGGGGGATAGTACCCTTGTTAGTGAAATCCTGAGGCATTGCTCAGGGACTGGACGTAGGTCTCCTGTGGAGAGGAGTTCCGAACCAGGATAAAAATCATTGTGTCGTGTGGTTGTGTCTTTGTGCGTTTGCTATCTTTTTCCTCTAACTCTAACTTCTGTTTAAAGCTGTTGTGTAATCTTTTTAGTGAACAGGTTTTAATCAAAGATCAAAATTTAATAACCCATTCACCCCCCCTCTGGGCTAGCTAGCTGGGCAACAAGATCTAGGAGACGTTTCTGCACCTTCTTGGGACTGCCCAAGGAGGGCTTCACCAACACCCTAGACCCTTTAGAGCAATTTTTAAAAGGCAAGTGACCCAACCATAATGTCCCCGTATGTGTCTAGGTCGTTTCTACTATTTTTATGAATTTTCCCTCGAGTCCTAGACCCTCCCATTCACCCAAACTTGAGAGCTCGGGTCTGTGTTTCTGCACAGACCTGCATTGACGGCAAGGCCAATGGACTCTGATATCATGCTTGGCGTCCATCGACCATGCCGCTGACCCTGAGTCAGCGGCCAGAGACCGCCGCCAAGTTCCTCTGGACAGAACAGTGACCTGTTCTGCCCTTCCTATACACTATTTTCGGTATGGTTTCCGTGATGAGGATATATGGTAACCCTATACACTATGTGTACTGTCAAATGTGGTGTGTGGATGAGTGTGATGTGTGGTGGTGAATGCTAGAATATTGTATCCCATGAATGTGTAAGCATGATTTGTTGATAGTCTTGCCAATCCATGCTTTGTGGTTAGGACAAATCTGAATGCCTCAGTTTTGTCAGATCATGAGGATTAGTGGGTCTGTGTATGTCTGCTAAATTTTTGATAATTTGTCCATGCTTGAATGAGTTGCTAATAAATTCGGTTCGGTAAATAAAAAAGGCATGCAAGAAAGATTGTGATGATTGATCTATGGCTGTTTGATTTAGGGTAATTTTGCATTCTCAATCATGCATATAATAGTAATCTCTGTTCAGACAGTAGCTTGCTAGAATTTGACTTGTGTATAAGTCCATATCAACTTAATTTATGAATGGCATGCTAAATAGGTGTTTTATTTACTGTAAATCCCAATTAGCTCAGAAAAATCTGAAAAATTGAATGTATGATCTAGAACCCGAAAATAGCATGTGGTTAAAATTTCAGTTCATTTGGACTAGTACATAAGAAGTTATGTTTTTTTTTCCATGTGAAATATAGTAATCCATGTATGTTATCGTAATGTGATTAGATATTGCTTAAACCCAACTTGATTGGTGAAATTGACTGCGTGTTAAACTCCTAAAATCTGTAGTGCCATGTCAGGAAAAACAGAGAAATGCATATGAGTGAGAAAGTGAATGAGATGAAAAGTGCTATGTGTAAAACCATGTGCAAACCGGTAAAATGTGTAAATGTGTAACTGTGCCAATGTGACACTGCTTCCGTAGAGGGAAGTGGAGCTGTATCAGGGAAAAGTCCCCCTAAGAAAGTTCAATGTGTAAGTGACCCTAAGGGCATTAGGGGGAAATCCTAGAGGTGGACAAGTACCACTGGTTAGGGTGGAGACTTGTTCTCCCGGTCTGCGCAGTCCAAGAGTCGCCATTGGAATGCCTAGATGGCGTCTATGTGTAATGTGATGTGTATATGTCCTTCTTTGGTGGTTTGGACTATGTGTCACGGCACCTAAAATGTGTAATGTGAAATGTGTAATGTGTATGTGTTCATGTGTAAATGTGTAAGTGAACAATGTGAATGTGTATGTGTAAAGTGTAACCATGTGAAAAAGGAAACTTGTGTAAAGAAAATGTGAAATTCTAAATGTGAGGATATGATATTGAAATCCATGTGAGACAAATCTGAAACTATGTGAAATCAGAAATCTTATGTTGTTATCATCATGTTTATATGTGCAAAAATGTCTAGAATCCATGTTAGAGATAATTGATGAGCACGTATGCAAGTAGCATGATTGGTTGTTCACATGATATGTTTTAAGCAACATGGTAGTTCTCATGTGAGGTTTACAGCCATTAAACCATGTGAAACCAGCAACTTAAAGCATGTGAAAATGTCTATGTATGTGTTTAAAAACATGTAAGATCCATGCTAGTCGTGTTTTCCTTTCATGTATGCACAATGTTCATGTTGGTAGCTCTCATGTCTTGGTCCTTTAAAGACAAAATTTTATGAGTAAATTGAATAGAGAGCATGTGATAGGTAAAGTTTTATTCTTAGGAATCTGAAAGCATGATCCATGTATAAAATTGTAAAACTTTCATGATAGGTTGAAACCTCCGAATGACTAGCATGCCATGTGTTGAAAATTTTGTATGTGCATGTAGAAACCGCTATGACTTATACGTGTATGTTATGAGTAGTGTTGCTTGCTGAGTCTTTAGACTCACTCCTTGCTTCGGCGTACAGGTGTAGTTGGTGACGTGGCACCGTTGGAGGAGACAGTGGAGACGGACTCCGAGCGTGGAGATTAGACTTTGGAGTTCTTTGTGACTTGTGTATTTCGTAGTATGTAATTTGAACATTGTATTAGAGTATCATGAAAAGAATGTATAAGTGTGGACATTATGTATTTCTATTTCAGCAATTTAAATTATGTGAACTTTTAGTTCTATATCGTTAATTGCAAACTTCATGTATGTTAAATGTGGATGATGAATGAATGGAGACAGTTGTCTTTTACTTCCGCTACTCTGTTGTATATCCGCGTGTATCTCAGCTGTATGTATCGTTTGGGTAAATGTCCTACTGTGAGGACTCTCGCTATACCGACGTGGGTTGGTATAACCGTACCGGTATAATGAGGTCCGTCACACTATGCACCACGCTGAGCTGTGATGTTGCCTTTGACCTCGAGACACACACTGCTTACAGAGTAGTTGTCATGTGTTCATCCGATGGGCCAATATAAGGGAGTCAAAAGGCTAGGGGTGGCACATTTGCATCTATTGCAGGAGATAACATCTCAAGAGAGTTTGGGAGAAGTCATCGTGAGTGAGTTCATTTGATGTCAGTCTGAGGTGGCATGGCTCTTCGCCTTCACTGCAACCTTAGTGCTTGCTAAGTGTTTGGTGGTAAGAGATGTCGGCAAGCGAGGGGTCAGTTCTAGGCTCTATATAGAGAGTGCTAGTTGTAAGGCTATTATGACTCATTGGTCTTTGGGTAGGTCGAGAAGTTTTTCCAACTCTTTTAGTTCTTGGAATCGGTCAGGGTCAGTTAAGCTACGGTGGGGGGGGGGGGGGGGGGGGGTTCCAAGGTGGTGGTGGTGAGTGAAGCCCAACCGTAAGAGAAGTGAGACTTTGGGGCTGACACAGGTGATGAAGATGAGGTTGTGAGGCCGACCCACCATGATGCATAAACAGTGGGCCAGGTTGCATCTAATGTCACTTAGGGGGACCTTGTAGTTCTCCATCAGCAGTACAAGATCCCGGTTGAGTATGAGCTCAATCCCCCTTGGGTAGAAGAATGTGCACTTGGGCCAAGATGGTTACTTGTGCATGCATGAGGAGGCCGTTTGGGCTAGCTTCCACTTCCCAATTTTTCTCTTCGTGTCTGAGTTTTTCATCTAGTCGAGTTTGACCGACTTGGTGACTTAGGGTTTCTCTGAGGTGATAGAGCGGGGATAGGCCAACCTAAGATTGAGCTAGAGTGTGCTTAAGGTGGTAGCTTGGGGCATGGTCGACCTTGTACTTAGTCCACCGAGGTGGCAGCATGGGGCCTAGTTAACTTGGGGTTGATCATGTCTAAGGTGGTAGCTAGTGTAGGGAATGATTGACCTTGTGCTTTGGGACCACCGAGGTGGCAGTGTGGGACTTGGCCAACCTAGGGTTGAGAGCATATGTCTAAGGTGGTAGGCAGGGCATGACTAACCTTGTACTTTGAGACCGTTGAGGTAGTAGCACAGGGCTTGGTCAATCTGGGGTTGAGAGCATGTCTAAGGTGGTAGCGCGGGGCATGATAGACCTCAAGGCTTAAGCTGTGCATGCATATGAAACATACTTGCATTAGCATTGAATTGATTACACGAAGTACCTTCTCAAACTGATTACATTCCAACTTCTGGGATGGGCTTGCTTGTCATGGTTTCTAGCCAATATGCGCCATGTCTTGCACCTCGATTACCTAATACCGACCTTCCTATAGTTTGGGAGGAGCATCCTCACAGCGTGAGCTGGGTCAAATGTATCCAAATTTCTTAGGACGAGGCCACTGGTGGGGAAATGTCAATCCCGCACTTGCCGATTATGGAACTACGTTGTTGTCCGCTAGAGAGCTAAAACTTTGAGCAGTGCCCTCTCTGTCATTGAGATTGGGGTCGTAAGCAATGATATGAGGTGAAGGTTCTCCGACTTCAATTGGTAGCATGACTTCTACATCGGACGCTAGATTGAATGGTGATTCTCCTTTGGCCGACCTTGGTGTGGTCCAATATGGCTAGAGGACAAATGACAACTTTTATACCCAACTTCCCATGGCCTAGTTAAGGCATGCCTTGAACCTGTGGATGTTCATTTTGTTGGTGACCTTGGTGAGTCTGTTGGCTTAGAGGTAAGTGACCAAGGTGAAGTACGTTGAGATATGCCATGGTTGACACATTGTGCCATTAACAATTTCCTCGTGAAGAAAATACCTTTGTGGTAGATGAGGACACATGGTAGCACAAAGTAGGTGATGATGGACGTCCATATGAACTCCCAAACTGCTTTCTTGATGATCTGAGCTAGGGGCTCCTTTTCCACCCATTTTGTGAAGTAGTCCACGGTGACAACCATGAAGTTCCATTGTCTTGAGGTTGGAGAAAGGGCAAGGAACATTTACCCCTCATCGAGCAAAGGGATAGGGCTGAGTCGTGGTTGTAACCTCAATATCTGGCACATGGTGCGACTTGGAATCAATCTGACACTGTTCACACCTCTTGACAAGGTTGATGATGTCTTGGGTCATGGTCGACCACCAGTATCCATGTCAAACATGTTTTCTAGCCATGGCTCATCCACCTATGTTACTTTCGTAGATTCTTTCATGCACTTCTTTGGCCTCATTGGGGCCAAGGCATTTAAGGTATGGCAAGCCATAGGCCCTTTGGTAGAGTTCCCCTTAGATCAAGGTAAACTTTGCTACTCAGTTCATGATGTCTCTGGTGGATTTCTTGTTGACAGGTAAGGAGCCGAGCAGGAGGAAATCACATAGGGGGGCCTTCTAGGTTGTAGTGACTTCAGTTTCCTTGAGCCCTCTTTAGACTCGTAACTTTGAGCAGCTTTCTTACTGATCACCTCAGTCTTTCTCCATTCTCCTTCATACTCACACACCTTCTTCGCCCGCGGAATGGAGGTACACCACATAGAAGGTACCAAACTTGAAGGAGGTAGATGTGTGGACCAATACTTACATGCCAAGGATGAAATCATACACCTACACCCTCCTCATAGTTGGGGGAGGGGATTTCTTTGATGAGGGCTGATCATTGTTGCCTAAGCTCGGAGGAGAATGCAAGATGGGCCAAGACGTCGATCTTAATTTGCATTATCTGACTTGGCACTTGGGTGATGCAGAAGTGTCATAATGGAGACAAAAACTTCCTTACGACATTGAGGTACTGGAAATGATGGGTCTTTTGCTTCGTAGTCTCCTGAGATCTGGCTGACAAGAAGTTGAGAATTGCTATTGGCATTGATACTCTCAGCTTTGCAGCTTTGAGTTGGAGGGCCATAGAAAGTCTTGAGATTAGGGCTTCATATTCCGCGTTGTTGTTAGAAGCCAAGAATGCAAATCTAATGGATCACTCAAGTGGATTTCCATCGATAGAGGTGAGAACCAAACCATACCCTCCCCTCCCCCAAGAGGACCCGTCCACGAATAGTCTCCAGTAGGGTAAGGGTGAGGTCGTCCTAACTCCTCTGAATGATGCTTCCTCAACACTCGTGTTCAAGACTAGGATTGTGGCCTCGACAATGAAGTCAATGAGGGCTTCTCCTTTGATCGCAGTCCTCAACAAGAAGTTGATGATGAATCACCTAGTTCAACTACCCATTTGAGTACTCAACTTGAGATGTCCAACTTTTTGAGGATCTATTTTAGCAAGAGATCAGTCAGCACTAAGATGGTATGTGACTAGAAGTACAGCTTGAGCTTCTAGGCTGCCATGATGAAAGTTAATGCAATCTTTTTGGATTGAGGATAGTTCAGCTCCAACCCCTGCAACACCCTATTAACAAAATACACAGGGTGTTTCTCTCAACCCTCCTCCCATGCCAGCACAAAGCTGATGGCTTGAAGGGTCGCTGAGAGGTAGAGATAGAGGGTCTCATTAGGGCTTGGCTTGGACAATGTTAGTGCTGAAGCAAGGTAGATCTTGAAGTCATTGAAGGCTCTCTAATAGTCTTCTTTCCTTTTGAAAGTTTTCCGACACCTTAAGGCCACAAGGAAAGTGAGAGATATTGCTCAGTCGTTTGGATAGAAAACGACCGAGAGCTACTAGCCGACCATCAAGACACTGGCCTTCCTTCATGGTTTTCAGCAGTTGCATCTCTAGGATGACTTGGATCTTCTCTCTTCTATTTCTCGATGGCTGTTGAGGAAGCCAATGAACTTTTTTGACATGACTCCAAACGCACAATTTTCAAGGTTGAGCTTCATTTTATGCTTCTGGAGAGTGGAAAATGTCTACTAGAGGTTGGCGAGATGCTCCCCAAATTGCAAGTTCTTTAAAAACATGTCATCTACATAAATCTCCATATTGTGTCTGAGCTAGAACTCAAACATCTTGTTAACCAACCTCTGGTAGGTGGCTCTGACATTCTTCAGTCCAAACAACATCTGAATGTAGTAGAGAACTCCAAGATTGGTGATGAATGCCATCATTTCTTTGTCATCTAGATGCATCTTGATCTAATGGTGGCTGGAATAGGCATCTAGGAAACTCAAAAGTTTGTGCCCCAAGATTGCATCGATTAATTGGTTGACCCAAGATAAGAGATAGCGATCCTTAGGGCCTGCCTTGTTGAGGTTCGTGAAGTCCACACACATACATCATTTGCTAGTGGCCTTGAAGAGGACGTCATTGGCAAACTAGGTCAAGTATTAGACTTTCGAAAGAGTCTGGTCCATCTTCTTATCTAAAGCTGCTCATAGATGACCTCCTGATGCTCTTTTCTAAGCACCCACTTCTTTTGGTTGATGAGACAAGCAACAGGGTCCATGCTAAGTTAGTGGGTAATGACCTATAGGTCGACCCTAGATAGGCCTTCCTCTTGACTAATCAAAGACATCCACATACTCCTCGAGGAAAATGCTAAAGAGCCTCCACACTTCTTCCCAAAGAATTGCACCAACCCTATGACTCATGAGGGATCTCCCATCAGATGAATGATGGAGAGTTTGGTTGTCGACTTGTGTCAAAGGTGGGGATTCAGCCTCTACTCTTTCTGATACACTCATAGCCTTGAGGAGCTAAACTCAAAGGGCCTTTGAGTAACATCTTTGGGCTTCAGCTTGGTCACTACACACCTCACCTACTTTTGACAGAGTCAAGAAATTGAGCTTTTGGTGCACCTTTGAGGGGATGCCAATGATCTAAGCCAGTATACCTTAGCCAATAATGACATTGTACATTTAGGTGATGTGTACCATCACAAAGTCGATCTAGACTGTAAGACATGCAACTCGATCCCAAGTGAGATGGGTAGGGGGACTACCCCCTCCATGTTTGGTTGGTGTATTGTTGAAGCCGTCAATGGGGGTGTGAATGGGTTGGACCCAACTTGGTGGTATGTCAGGTTTTTGGAAGCAATTTCCATTATCTACCAAAATTTTATTTACATCTTATTGATTGGTGGTGATGGAGATGACCAATGCATCATCATTAGGAGACTTGATACTTGCTAGATTGACTTCTAAAAAGGAAATTACATCTTTGTTCTCAGCCCGAGGATGCTTCATATTGCCTATCTGCTAGACTTCTCAAATATTGGCTTTTTCTCTTGCCTGAGCTTTCACCAGTCAAAGATGGGTCTCCCATGATCATCATCACAACCACTTTGACTGGTTAGTTGTCATCCTATCTTAGGCTTGGCACTTTTCTTTTCTTATCTTTGTGATGATAGCCTTCAAAGCTTCTATTGACAACCCTTCACCAGATGAGGGCTAGGATCTCATTCCATAATTTCTAGCACTCCTTGGTTGTGTGACCATGTCATAGTGGAACTCATAGTACTTGGTCTTGTTATTGCTGATTTGGGTCCCATTCATCTTCTCTTGCCATCACAATAGTGCTCATCCTTGATTTCCATAAGGATAGGGACAGAAGAAGGATCAAAAAGTTCATGATAGGGGAATCGACCATTGTTAGAAAGAAATCACTTTAGTCCTCCCTTTCTGGCCTTTTGCCTTCTCGGGGGTAGAATGTATCTACCCCTTGCTTCCCACTGGGAGGTGCTTAGGAAGGATTGTGAGCCTTGAGGATTGCTTCATGTTTAGAGTATCAGTAGGCCTTGCTTATGAACTTAGTGAAGGTGGTTGGTAGCTTTATGGCCAATGAACATTGTAAGTCTAAGTCGGTGGTTCATCCCATCAGTGTTGAGACAGTAGTTGAGATGACAACTCTAGGGATTTGTAATACTTTTATATGGAATCATCCAACATATCCCTAGAGGGACTCATTGAGTTGTTGTCGTATGTTGAGGAGGAAGGTAGAGCTTTTATCCAAATGAGCGTAGCTCGAGAAATGCTCTAGGAAATAGTTTTCGAGCACCTAGAAAGACCAGTTGGACCCTAGGGGCAGAGTCTTGAACTAGGCTATGACTCCCCTCTAGAGCAGGGTTGGGAAAGCCCTGCACTTGACCTTGTGTGAAGCGGCGAAGCCCCCTAGAAAGATAGGAATGTGTTAAATTTGTCCAAGTGGTCGGATGGATTAGAGGTTCTATCATAAGCCTTCATATTCAGCATCTCAAGCTAACTCCTGTGTTACTGTCAATATCTCCTCGGTAAATGGGGATCAATGTAGACAACGAGAGAGGTCACCAAGCTTGGGATCTACCCGACCAACCTTTGGACCTCCTCTAGCTTTTTCTCAAGCCCCACAGTGTTGATGGAGGCCAAGGGTTAGCTGGGCATTGTGGATGATATCTATTGGAAGTTGGTCAAGGGTGGCGATGGGGTATTGATGAAGGCTCTTATGTCTATCTCCAAGGCATCCACCAGCTGAGGCGACATTGGGACAATTGTTGCTACTTGAGGCTATCTAGAGGGTTGGGGCTCCCACGAAGTCAGGGAGGGCCAGTAAGCCCTCTATTGCCTCTCTTAGGTTGGTGACCTATTGAGCGAGGGATTAAAACTACTCCAGGGAGACTATGTGGTGGCCGGATTAGGGGCCCTGGTTGTCACATCGGACTCACACTTCTTCGAGCTCTCTGATTGAGTTGTCCCGTTACTTCTTGACAGAGCCATAGTCATTCCTTGTTCCCACAAACGACACTAATGATGAGGCTAGTTTGAGCCGAGTAAGTTTTATTGGGTTGACCTATGATGGGCCCAAGGTTGAAGCTCGAGCATTGGGATGAGAGAGAGGGAACAAGGACCTATTGGTTGCCAAAGTGAATTGGACTTGCAAAGAAGTCCATCTCGGGAGTGCTTCCTAGAGACAACCATTGACCAAGTCAATATATTAAATTCACCTCAATCCGAGAGAGAGAGAGAGAGAGAGAGAGAGAGAGAGAGAGAGAGAGAGAGAGAGAGAGAGAGAGAGAGAGAGGTGATGAGTTGGCTATGTCTTGATAACATGTATCCTAATTGACATTACTTGTAACCATTGCCCTTCTTTTGAAGGTGACTGGAAGGCAAGAAGAGTTATGACAATGTAATATGAGATTAAGGCACTGTTTGGAAGCGCGCCATAGAAATTCGATTTAAAAAAAAAAAGACTTTTCTCAAGGCATGATGTAGGCAGGGTGATTTCTCGCCTCGTCGCCTGCGCTTTTTGTGGCGTGGGGGACGAGGCTATGAGAAGACAAAAAAGT
This sequence comes from Colocasia esculenta, assembly GCA_014218235.1. Lineage (NCBI taxonomy): Eukaryota > Viridiplantae > Streptophyta > Magnoliopsida > Alismatales > Araceae > Colocasia > Colocasia esculenta. Next base: position 18,346,967 of record CM024757.1, on the reverse strand, counting down.
TACACAAAATTCTCATTTTCTTCGGCTAAACGCACACGTCGATGGTTTCCCTCGTCACCCATGTCAGAAATTTTTCAGAAGCGACCTGAAACTTGCTTCTGAGCATAGAGGTGAGAGAACAATCGTTTTATCTATCTCTCTTCTCCCATTGAAATCGACTTACACGTAAGTCGGAACTCCGCCAAAAATATTTGGCACCACTTTGACTTCTATCAAAAATTTTAAAATATAAATTTTTTTTCCACTGTGCTCCCAAGAGTGCTAAAATTTCTTTATTGAGTTGAGACCTTCTTTCTTTCTTCTCTTTACCTTCCCTCCAATGATCAGACTTGGGGCCGGGACCATAGACATTGTTTGGAAGGGCCTATCACTTAGATTAACATATTCGTTATTGGTAGTGATATCCTGTAATGAGACTTGGGGTAGCAATAGAGGCTTGGGGCAGAAGTCTGCAGAGTCAACGATGATCTTTGGCGGTACGATCTTCCGGGCTGTTGCGTTCGCCAACCAGTCAAGTCAAACATCCACGTTGGTCATCCCTGGCAATTAAACCCCCCCACCACGCGGCAAGAAGCTTCCGATCCGCTGTGGTCGTCCCGGTCCGGTCAGGTGATTGCCACCCTGCTTCGCCCTGTTCCTTCCGACAAAAGGCAGGGTAGACACCGTCCTCTGCCGACCGTTTCACCGTCCGGGTCGGCGCGGATGGACCCGGTTGACCCCTTCCCAGTGGCTGGGACGAGGGGGTGCTGACGGCATCTGTGAACGGGGTTTTGTGGAAAGAGAAAAGCTTTCCCTCTTTAGTATGAGATTGGTCAGCTTGGACGACGTACGTGCGGACTCCGATACTTTCCCCACACTTCTCTCAAAAACCTATTTCTTTCTCTCGTCTTTTTTCACTCTAATTTTTAAACATAAAATGTAGCTCTTGAATTTTTGAAAATCAATTTTGTACATTTTGTTGGGGTAGGATTATTATGTCTTGAATTTTGTACATCAAAAGTTGGGGGTAGGATTACTTTTTGAGATATTTTAGATTTTTAAAAATCAAAAGTCTACAAACAGTGATCCCAAATGTAGTCAAATTCTATTTATCAATAGAAAATACTTAATACACACAAGCATAGCAATAACATGCCAATTATTTGTGTGTCATCACATTGGTGCTATTTGAGTTGGTGGATGGTGCACGAGTGATAGCTAGCTAGTGATAAAAGAGAAAATAACAACTAGTGATAGATAATAGTGTTTGTAATCACGGGATTGTGCGTCTTCGAAATACGACAACGAATATTGCATACACTAACGAAAAAAGGGATGTGATGACTTATTGGTGTTGTGTCAGAAAAGTTCAACGCAATAAGAAGCTTGTCACGATCATCCGACTGGACGCGATCTTGTTGTCACGTCCGTGCACTCCGTCGCCTTCTATGTAGGAAGCGAGAATGTGTGGTAAGTTCTCCTTCTCTTTCTCCGGTCGGCCATATGATGAGAGCTCATTGTCCACTCTTCGTAAAATACTTGACAAAATAATAAAATAAAAGAGAGAAACCAAATTAGACCTTCAAATAATATAGAAAATACTCAAACGTAAAAGGAAAAAGGAGAACATGGAGGGAACGAATCTGGAGTGTTGTTGCAACTCTGATTTTTAAATCTCTAAATAAAAATAAAAATTTAATTAAATAAATATTATAAATAGAATTAAATTAGAATAAATAAAGAATAAATGAAATAAAAGAAAATTAAATCAAAACCCATTAAGCTAAATTAAGAATGAGTTGTATTAATGGTCCAAACTTAATAGGATGGGCCCAAATGTGAAGAGCCCATCATGGGATGAGAGCTAATTAAGTGAAATTTGTATTAAAAATAGTAATAATTAGTAAAAAGGTTAAGATAAATATTAAATAACCTATATATATCCTAAAAAAGAGTCCTAGACTTACCCTAACCCTTTACCCACGAAATTAGATCTTTTCCCAATCCTAATTAGGAGATAAGGGCAAGAAATAAGATGATAAATAAGGAAATTCAGAGTTTAAGGGAAATGAGAAGTTTTAGAAGGATAGGACTCTTGTAGCAAGTTATACACCCCCCAATTCGGCCCTATCAACCCATATAAAGATTTCTAGAGCCTTGGAGGACGAGGAGAAGAGCTGTGGATGTAAGGAGCAAGAAGGAGAAGCTTGGAAAGGTGGGAATTCTTCTTCATCTTCGTCATTTAACCCTAGGTCTTCTCTACAACAAGAAAACGTAGGCAATCTCTCAAGCACAAATCGATTAACTTCGGCCATAGGTAGCCTATACATCCATCTATCAAACCCCCAGGATTTCCCCAATTTTCGTTGCTCCATGAGAGCGAATTAAATGTTTTAATCTCTGTTATCATCATGTACCCGAACCTTCATGATTGCTTTCAATCCATGCATGTACTTAATCCTATGCCTTGTGAATATTCTCATAAATACTACATGTTGTTAGACTTCAAACACCCCTATTTTCTCCAAATTTCATCATGTATCCATTACTAATTAAATCGTTTCTCATGACTATGCATGTTTAGGTCACCAAAATGTAACATTGTTAAAGCATGCACAAACCTTGTCCGTTTTCTAATTACTCATGCTTGTTGGTAGATCTACGAGTCTACTTTCATTAAAAATTGGTTTCATAAATTATGGATCACTGTGCGATTTGATATTGATTTTAGTAGTAGGCTGTGTCATGGAAGGGAGGGATGGATCAAACCCAAAAAGGGCAAATTCCCTTTTCTGGGTCGGCCCACCTCTCTAAAATCGCGACGGCCCGACCCGTCGCGATATCAGAGAGGTCACGATCGGCTGGTCTGTCATGTTATAAATGCGACGGCCTGTGCCACCGCGGTTTCCTCCCGAACCGCGCCAGGTCGGCCGGTTCAGCTGGTCACGTCTGGACCGTCGTCGCATTCTGAAACGCGACAGGTACCCCCGTCGCGATTTCAAGAATTGCGCCAGAACTGAAATTTGCACTTATAACCTTGATAATTACACCATTTGACCCTTGGTTACACTTAATCAAGCACTGTTATGATTAGTATTAATATGATTATTAAAATTGGGTAATAATTACATAACTTCAATTAATTAAAAGCCAAAAGCACGATTATACATGCTCTCATGATTTCTTACACTTGCACACACAAAACATTATTATTTGCAATGAGACCCTATTAAAAATACTCAATAATATATCTGGTAATTATTAAGTGTAATTGTTTCACTTAAATTCCCTATTATTTAAATGACACTTATCTTTGTTTTATTCGCGTGCTTTGTACACCGATATCGCATCCCTCTACCTTCGAGGAGTCGAGGCAAGACAGACAACGTTTCATTACACACTTTTTCTTGACACAGACAACCTCTCCATTGGGAATACTCCTGACAGGACCAGGGACTCATTGTCAAGGTCTCCGTAAGTCTCCTTAGTTTTGGCGCACGTCTATTCCTGACGAGCTGGTTGTACCCTTAAAACCCGTTACACCCTTAGGGATCAGTACGATCCAACGGCCTTAGTATGTTTCCTTCTTATCTTGGATCACGACGGACCATTCTAGCCTATGGCACAACACGTCTAATGGGCGGATGTGACTTCTACCTGACTGCCGGTACCCGACCTGGTGCCGTGCAATTGTGACTATCATCGGTTTAGCGTTGTTTTACGATTATACCCCTATCTCATCTATTATTTCTATACTCTCATCTGTTCACATTCTCTTCACTCTCTCGTCTATTCGTCTACTATTCTCATATATTCTTTGTACTCTATTTGGCCATCCCTATCTTTGTCTAAGATAAGAAACATAACTTATGCCACTGCAATAGGGCCCGATCAGGTCCTGGGAGGAGCGCCAGAAAAGTACCATTTGCCCATGGGAGTTAAAATGATCAAGATGTTGGCATACATCCAGTGCCATTATACTATCAAGATTTAATCTATGACAATCAAAGTACAATCTACTCAAGTGCTATTGTTACAAGTGCTATATTTACTAGTGCACTGTTGTGCAACTTTACGTGCTATATCGTTACATGGCCAACTTTCTCTACGTTCGTTGTACTAATTTCCATGTACAAGTGCTATCATTATCTTGCCATTGTTACTATACTTTGCATAGTTACCTTGCCTTTCAAGACATTAATCATTTAAACTATGCTTGTTCTCATGAGATATTAAGTCCTACTGGGCGTTATTCGCTCATCCTGCGTTATTATTTCATGTGTTTCAGGTGAGTCTGATGGGGATTACCACACTCATGAGGAAGGGAATGAGGATGATGCTCAGGAGTGACCAGTTTCGTCAACCCATGCTTAGTAGTTAGTTAGTTAGTCATCAGTTAGTCAATATGTATTAGTTTGAATTTGAATAAAGTACTATGGGCCCTAGTTTTGGCTCTGATTAGTCAATGTAATGAAGTTTGATGGATTATTAATAAAGTTGGAGTTTATTTGGTATTATTCCAATTGTACAATGGTTTGATGTTTATTTATCACTCTGTACTATTTAAATAACTGTAATATCGCTCCGATATTCCGCATCGGGGCGTTACAAGTGTTTTAAAAACCCCTAAGATTGTGTAAAACAAGAGTGTGTGGATGTGCAACCTATCTAAAAGAAATAAATAACATGTATGGAAAGAAAAGAAGAGAGGGAGAAGGATGAAGATCCCCAAAGGACGACTCCCTAGTTGAGGATGAAGCTCTTGGATCATGCAACAGCCTCGTGGATGAGGAGGAGGTCGTCTCCTAGCCACCACGCTCTAGATATATATGTAAGAAAATGTGATGTTATGGTAGAAGGAATATGGGAAAGAGAAGGGAAATGAGTGAGCTACATGTTATATAGGGAGCTCTAGAGGGATTTGGGCAGCACTTCATAGTGGTATGTGGGGCTTAACTTGAGCCGGAGGGAGATGGTTGATTTTATAGAGAAGAGACAGGATATCTCGTCCATAAGGGATAATGACCCATAAATTAGATAAATGCGAATAAATCCGTGTAGGGAGAGTTTGATGAGGGGTCTAGGGTTGGATAGAACATATCTCTGTAGTTGGAGGTCGTTCTAAGGCCGTTGGGATAGAGATAAGGCCAATAAGATAAGAGAGATAAAGTTAGGTAACCTCAGCCATGCAAACTCTTGTTGCAACGCATCGTAGGGGCGTGATAATGGTTGTCATCAATTTTTTTCCCTCATCATTCGACGATCTTCAACAGTATACGAGATCGAGTCACTTTAAGGAACATTTTGATAATTATTTATATGATTGTGTTATTTGAGGATTACTGCCATACTAATAAAATTGAGACTTTAGAAACATCTGTTAGTTGTACTCTGATGGCAAGTTATGGTGCCTACGAGCATTTATGAACAATTATTTTTTACAATTGAATTGCTCAATTTCTGATATAAAATTAGTTTCAAGTTCAACATCCAAATTTATGTTACAATGCCAGATCAAAGAACGTTTTGCTAAATCATTTCTTAATCTTCTCACTATACATGCATATTGGATTGAGTATGTTGAAATTGATTTTGCATTTTTTTCCAATAATAAATACGTTAGGATTTAATAGGCATCATGTAGTAACCCAGATTTTTATAAAACTTCAATAAATAAAAAGTCATTATCACATGTGTGAAACTAACACAGAATCACATGAAAAATTAGGGTGACAAGTTAAATAATGGAATACAAGTATTAATAAAGAAATTTGGGTCAAACCAATATATTCGGGTCAACAAAACACCAAATTACAATTTAAGGCAATAATACCTAATAAAGCTTCATACCCATTATCACATGTGAGAAAACCAATCAAATCTCATAAAACAAAATACTTTGAGACTAAATAATATTTCTCAACATCCACAACTGGAATAAGACCCAAATGAAACCAATTGGGCCACAAGATAAATAGGTTGGGAAAAATTTCCAAAAATTCATAATTCTCAACGAGGCATTCATAAAAGAGACTAATTTAGGTTAATACCTACTTTAATGGGTTTCTAGATTGGCCCAAGATCAAGTCCTACCATAGGAAGACCTTCCTTAAGGTTCCCTCTCCAAATCAAACTAGGAGATCCCAATTTTAGACAACATGGATGGGAAATTCAGAGCCCTCATGTTTGGGGTATCGTTGGACTCCTAAACAACCCTAACTCTATACTACCCAGAAACCTCTGGGGGACAAGTTTACAACTTGTTGGGTCATGATGTGGCATTCTAGGGCTGCTAAAGAGGAAGGAATCACCCCCAAACGTGGTCATCTTCACCAACCTACAACCTGCAATGTTCTACAAGCAACCCTGTGTTTACAACATTGAAAGATAGGTTTTCTCGGGCACAAACATGATAAATCATATATATTTGGAAAGCTTGTCGATCCTATATTGCAATAAACCTAATGTGCCCTATTTTCATTGAGTGGATCTAGAGTATTAAGCATTTTATGTTCGTCGCATAATTTTAGGACTTTTCTTGTTAGTCTCATAAATTATGTATCCCTAGGTCAAATTGATCTAAACCAAAGGTATAAGGTTCTTATACATCAAGCTTAAAACAAGTTTCATGTTGAGAGTTTTCTCTAAAAACACCTAGAATCTCGAGTTGTAAGTCAAAATACGAGATTGTGCGCAGTCCTGTCTGCGATCAATCTGGACACCATTAAATGCGTCTAGACTACTAGACACCTTTAATGGTCTCTAAATGTGTCTAGAAGGCTGGACACCTATTTTAGAGGGTTTTGACGAAGGTCGTTTGCACACCATGATGCGATTTTAAACCCGAATCTAACCCCTATTTGCATTGTCTTGTGCGGTATTTCAATTTTTGGGTCATCTGCAAAACACGTCTAGTCAACTGGACGTAGTTTTAAAAAACTTTCCGCTAAACAAACCCCTTGATCTTCATGCTGTTTCAAATTTTGGTGTCCACTGGGAGACTAGATGAAGGCGTCCAATCAACTGGACGCAATTTTCAAGCAAAACATTTTTTTTTTGTTCTGTTTGGTTTTCTAAAAGGCCTATTTAGGTACTTTAACTCTTTTGTAATTGTGTAGACTGGTTCCGACACAATTTTGCTACTTGATAGAGACCATGATTTCAAAAAACCTTTTTGCTTTAGGTTTTTACAATATTTATTTAAGTCAATAAGTGTCCAACATCCTAAAAGAAATCAACCACATGTTAAAAGGTGTTAATAACATGAATATGATTCAAATGTTCTACATGTGAGTGATTAATCATTCTCTTCATGCGATTATGCTTCATAATGTCCTTGCATTCTAGCTCATTGTTAACAATCTGATAAGTTGTGCAATAACCATACTTGTTGTGAACACATGCTTTGCTTAGTTGGTAGCCCTATTTAATTCAAGTTTTCTTGAATTTATACTTGCTATTTGTGGACTTTCTAAATTTTGGACTTACGTTATTTGAGATGCTTTCTATCATTTATATGATTCACTATACTGCTCTCACATGCCCGATTAGGAAAGTTTTTGAGTTAAGACAATTATACACTTGCACAATAGACACACCCTCTTGATGAATTGGAACCTCTCTATTGGACATTCCGTTTTGATAGATTATAGACCTTTTTGTTAAGATCTTTGTAAGTCTCTATAATTTGTGGATTCTCTCATAGAGATCGAGCTAGTTGTACCACAAAGTTCCTTAGAATTGGAGAGCACTATGTTCCATATACGATCTAGCATACGTCCTACATCTTGTAAAGACACTAAAAGTTTATATAACTTAAGAACACGCCATTATGCTGTCCGTTTAAACCTAAGACATTCATATCCCTTGTTATTCTTGAACTTTCAATATACCTTTGGAATCCATGAGAAATTATACTCGTGCTACTATGTGCTTATCCTTGGAATCTATTGGCCATAATATGTTTTGTGTGATCAACATTATTTTGAGACTTCGGTCCAATGACTAATGTCTATGCAATAAAAGCCATGTCTGGTCTTGAGGAGGAGTGCCCTGACGCATTTAATAACTACAGGAGGATGAACTTATGGTGTATGGCAAGACATCCGAATATGTGTAAGATTTGAACATGCCTTCGTGTTGTTATGATATGTTTGACTATCTGAATGATTATGTGATATATGTAAAATATAGCTAGTTTTGTTATTATTCATTTGATATGTACTCGTTCTCGAATCCTTGATCATAGTTTGTTGTCACTCAACTACATGAAACACTATGAACTCATTGAATTACTGCTAATGTGTAAGACCCGGCCCTCTTGGGCCCTTGGCCCTGTCCTCAGGGTCACGGCAGGAACTCTGGTTGCGACATGGTCGCGTCAGGGGAGCCCGTTGCGACAGGCTTTTGGACGCGGCACACCTGGTCGTCGCGACATGGTCGCGACGGGAGTGGGCGTCACCTTCCTGTCGTGGCGTCTGGAGGCGTCGCGACTACTTTTCTGACCGATGTGACCGTTGTCCTTTCTATCAGAACGACTTTGTCGGGTGTCAGGTGCATAGAGCGTTGACGCGACCTGGTCAGCCGTCGCGTTCTGGTTTCCTGGTCTTCGAGGTTTGACCACTTTTGGGGTCGCGCTTGGGCAGGCGGTCGCGACAGGGTCATGACGCCCTGGGGTGTCGCGACATGGTTAGTGTTGCGCCGGCCCGACCGGTCGTGTCTTGGGGCCGATCGGTTTAAAATCAAGGGCTGCGCCCCATTTCCCCCTCTCCCCCTTTCCTTCCTCTTCTTCCCCCTTCTTCTTCCTTCCCTGAGTTCTCCCTTCTCTGGTGGTTTCCCGGCGTGTTTGAGGTGCTCGTGGTGGGAGGTGACGCCCCGTTCGTGCAGGCGGCGTAATCGTGGAGCTAGGAGCGAGGAGGAGGTGGCCATTCCGACATGAAGGCCCCAACGGGTCGAATCTACTCTTGGAGGTAGGGACCCTTGACTCCTCTCACCCTAGCATGCTCCCGTCCCCCTTGAGATTGTGGTTTCTCGTGGTTTGGGGTTATGGGAGCGTGAGGATCATGCTCATGTGAGTGAGAAATCCATCGAGCATAGATTCCTTGTAAATCCATGTTTTTTGGGGTTTGAGGGTGGTTTGTATGGTTTATAAGGTTTCCTACATGTTTAGCATGCTCCCCTCCCCTTGTGGATGTGTTTTGTATCAGATTTGGGGTGGTCTCTGGGAGGATTGTCTCGGAACCCCTCTCGGCTGAGAACGCGACCTGTATAGAGGTCGCGATGATGTCGCGACCGGATAGGCTGCCGCGACATCATCGCGGCGCTCTTAGGCGTCGCGATAGTGTCGCGACGGCCTGTGGCGTCATGACAAGGTCGCGATGGCCCGATGCGTCGCGACTACAGCAAAGATAGGTAAGGTCTTGAAAAGTCTCATTTTCTGTGGAGTCTTCACTGTTTCCGGTTCTTACTGTACCTGTGGCACCAGTGCTAGTTCCCTAGTACGGTCCTACACTAGTCGCTCGCACGGTGCTCAGCACTTGAGGGCTTGTCCCGTGAGAGAGGTTGTTACCATTGCTTAGGACCCCCGTCCCCGCGTGCCTGTTGAGGGAGTACTCCAGGTGGCGGGCGTGCTCGAGTCATGGACTCTGGAGCGGAGGGGAAAACGGTGGTTAGGACAGCGGCGTTGAGTCATTTGCAGAGCTCTCATAGTTGGTCTGGGACGCCGAGGTCGTTTTGGGTGTTCTTCCCGGTGCAATCCAGCTAGTCCTTTTCTTACTGCCTCTCTCTTTGTGGCCTCGGAACCACCTAGAGAGGCCAGACGTGGGACCATAGTCTGGCCAGACTACGACGATTATTGTTGTGTAGTTGTGTTCCTGCCTCACTCTAACGAGACGTGGAGGTCTGGACCTGGGTCGAGGATAAGATGTCAGTGGACGCACTTGACCGGTTGACTAGTGGTAGTATTTTCCGTAGCTAGTTGAACCACTCTATGTTTGTCCTTGTATTTTGGTGATAACAAAACTTATGATAATATCAAGTATATCTTTGTGATAACAAAATTTATGGTTAATTAAATATTATTGAATATCTTGTATCATCTGTGTCGCATCAATCTCATAGCAAAATGCTGAGTCTCACATTGATGCAATATGGCGCACTAAAATGCTAAATCGATGTTCATTTAATATACATCGATTTCTATTCAAAGTACCACATCGATTTCACTAACAACAATTTCATAAGTTACACAATGATTTGATCGTGTAACGATTCGTTAAGTGAAACATCGATTTTATCGTGCAACGATTTGATAAGTGAGCGCAACGATTTGCCCTCACATCGATTTGCCTTCTACAACGATTCATTAAGGCTCATAACGATTTGCTCGCATAACGATTTCATAAGTGAGAACAACGATTTGCTCTCATATCGATTTGGTTCTCATAACGATTTCATAAGTGAGAACAATGATTTGCTCTCATATCGATTTGGTTCTCATAACGATTTCATAAGTAAGAAACAACGATTTGCTTCTCACATCGATTTGGTAAGTCAAACATCGATTTGCTTATGATTGAACATCAATTTGGCCATCGATTTGCCTATACTTATAACATCAATTTGCTTATGATTGAACATCGATTTGGCCATCGATTTGCCTATACTTATAACATCGATTTGCTTTCATGTAAACATCGATTTTGTCCAAACATCGACTTCATGTAAACATCGATTTCCTTTATATTCAGATGTTTTCAAATATGTTTGGCGCCTAATGAAAAGTCAAATATCTTCTGACAAAAAGGCTGCATGCATATCTCAGAGTCGTGTCAGAAAAAGATATGAATTGCTATTTTTATCATGATAGCAGAAACACAGTAGCATGCACTGTCATATTATAAACACTCTTTTATGCTAACACTCTCTTCTATGCTTACAGACCTCGAAGACCACTAAAGTCTGTTTAAGACAAATGAAGAGAAGATCAGCAACGACTAGAAGAGCTCCAACGGATCTCTTCAACGGATCTATTCAAAAGCCTCTCATATAAAAGATGAAGCATGGCTGAAGAAAAGAACAAGAGCTTTTCTGAAAATCCTTGAAGGAGTGTACATCCAGTGAGGAACCTCAATGCCACATACACTCAAAGGAAAAGAGAGAAAGAGCCTGAGCCAAGAAGAAGCAAGCAAAAGTGTCTGAAGTATTCAAGCATCTTCAAGCTTTCTTTTCTCTCTTCTTTCTCTCTCTGAGCTGATTGTAATTTTGGGGAGAGAGTCTTTTGGTTGAGAGTTTCTGGGTCAAAGTCCATTCTTGTAGAACTCTCATCCGTGTTCTTTCTTTTCTAAAGAAAGACTTCTGTCCAGCTGTAGGACTGTATACAGTGTGTCTCTTCCTGTGTGAAGAGTTGTCCAGTTGTAGGACTGTATACAGCTTAGAACCCAGCTAGGGGTTTGTGTCTAGCAGAACCGCATTGGGGTTTGTACCAGGAGGTTTGCTTCTGAGCCTGTAAAAGAAGTGGGCTACCTTCTTGCCCGGGAAAGAGAAGAAGACCAGCTGGGGTGCTGGGTGTTGTAAGGTCCTTGAGGGGGACTGTACCCTTGGTTAGTGAAATCCCAAGAGATTGCTTGGGGATTGGACGTAGGACTTCCATATGGGAAGGGCCGAACCAGGATAAATTCCTTGTCTCATTTGTGTGATTGTTTATTTGCTTCCGCACTGCTACTCTTCATCACACCAAACTAACCAAACTTTCAAGTGTTAATTTTCTGTGTTTTAAGTTTGTATTTCAGACTGCAGAAAACCTATTCACCCCCCCCCCCTCTAGGTCAACTTGCTGCCGTACCAAAAGAGCCAATAAGTGGTATCAGAGCGGGTCTCTGAACATTCAAAGAAGATCTAATGATCTTAGAGCAAAGATCCATGGCAGCTCAAGGATATGCTGAAGGTCAATCAGTCAGACCTCCATTCTTCGATGGAGAGGACTACCAATATTGGAAGATGAGGATGGAATGTTTCATTCGAGGCACAGACTTTGATCTGTGGCAGGTAATAGAGACAGGTGATTATGTTGTTACTCCTGCTGTCGGCACTACTGCCATTACTATAGCTAATAAAAATAAATTATCATTAAATTTTAAAGCTAAGAACTATTTATGTTGCGCTTTATCCAAAAAGGAATTTAGTAGAGTATCTACATGTAAATCTGCTAAAGAAATGTGGGATAAACTGCAAATAACTTATGAAGGAACAGATAAAGTGAAACAAACTAGGATAGATATTCTTGTCTCTCAATATGAACAATTTAAAATGCTTCTAAACGAAAATATTACTCAAATGTATAATAGATTTTCAAGCATAGTAGTTGGTTTAAGCTCACTTGGTAAAACTCTTTCTAATAAGGAAACCGTTAGGAAGATACTTAGGTCTTTAACTATTTCATGGACACATAAAGTAACAGCTATTGAAGAGGCCCATGATTTAACCAAATTGTCGATTGATAATTTAATAGGTTCTCTCATGGCACATGAAATAAATATGGAGCGATTATCTGAAAGCTCATCTAAGAAAAAATGTACTAATGCTCTTAAAGTGGTAGCTGCTCCTTCCACCTCTTCTTCTTCTTCTAGTTCCAAAAAAGCAGATTCTGAAGATAGTGACGTAGATGATGTACTGTCCAAGCTTTAGAAAATTCTCAAGAAGAAGAAAAATGGATCAAGAAGGATTCAAAAGAAAGAGAAAAAGGAGAAAGAACCAGTCTGCTATAAATGCAGAAAACCTGGACATCTGAGACCATATTGTCCTAGACTGAAGAAGACTGATCAACCAAAAAAATCTAAGAAGCAGCACAAGAAATTCAAAAGAAAAGCCATGGCGGCTGCTTGGGAAAATGAAGAAACCACAAGCTCAGAATCATTAAGCCCAGAATCGGAAAAAGAGCAGGTAAGTCTAGCCCTCATGGTAGGACTAGATGAGGTAAATTCTGACCCATTTTTTGATTCATGCACTGATTCAGGATCAGAATCTGAAGACTTAGAAGTAGTTTTAATGAACTATATGAAAAACATAAAGGTGTTGTAAATAAATTAAAAAATCTGGAAAACAACACCACTTACTTGGAAAACACCAATTCTGATCTTAAATCCGAATTGGAGCAACTAGAAAAATATTTAAAGGACAGTAAAGATAATAATTATCTTTTAAATGAAGATTTGAAAATCAAGAATAATGAGAAGTTAGAGTTAGAAGAAAAATTAAAAACTCTAACTGAAGAAAATCTATATTTAAAAGAATCAGTTAGTAAATTAACTAGAGGAAAAACATCTTTAGCCCTATGCTTAAAAAGGTCAAAATCTGGAAATAATAAACAAGGGCTTGGATACATACCTCTGGAAAAAGGAAAACAAGCCATAATTCCAGGAAAATATCCATTACCAAAATTTGTAAAAGAAACCAAATTGCCTCAGAAAAAAGCCACTGTAAAAGAAAATGTTTCAAAAATTTATGTCCTAAATAGACATCATAAAAACAATAAGAACTGCAAAATAGATTATATTCATTGTTGTTCTCATTGTAATAAATTAGGACACATAGTAAACATCTGCATAACAAGACACTTAGTTTGGATTCCGAAAGGATACTTTTATGCATCTAACCATCAAGGACCCAAAAAGATTTGGGTACCTATTTCTGAATAAGTTGATTGCAGGATAACTTTGGAGTATCAGGATCAAAGGATGCTTAAGGAAAGAGTGACAGCTAACTCTTCATCCAAATCTCATCTGAAGAGGGAGTAGTCATAAATATTGAATTTTTATAATTATTACTAACAATGTTTGCAAGTTTTCTGTTAAGATATATGCAGATAAAAATCTTGAAGACTTGACAAAGAACATGTCAAAGGTCAAGAGCAACAAGATCTGACTTGCCTCACATTAAGAGGAAGTCTTATGCTCAGGGGGAGCCTTCACTAAGGGGGAGTCATTCATTAAATATCTATTATTGTTGAACCCCTCGATGGTAATAAATTTTTTAAGGGGAGAAAATGTATGGTAAGATCCTTCCTTTTTGGTTAGTGACAAAAATGGGGAGAATTTGTATGGTCTATGAATTTTCTGCATTTTCTATACTTCATATATTTGTGTCAGAAAATTCACATAAATTTTGTCATCACCAAAAAGGGGGAGATTGTTGAACCACTCTATGTTTGTCCTTGTATTTTGGTGATAACAAACTTATGATAATATCAAGTATATCTTTGTGATAACAAAATTTATGGTTAATTAAATATTATTGAATATCTTGTATCATTTGTGTCGCATCAATCTCATAGGAAAATGCTGAGTCTCACATTGATGCAATATGGCGCACTAAAATGCTAAATCGATGTTCATTTAGTATACATCGATTTCTATTCAAAGTGCCACATCGATTTCACTAACAACGATTTCATAAGTTACACAATGATTTGATCGTGTAACGATTCGTTAAGTGAAACATCGACTTTATCGTGCAACGATTTGATAAGTGAGCGCAATGATTTGCCCTCACATCGATTTGCCTTCTACAATGATTCGTTAAGGCTCATAACGATTTGCTCGCATAACGATTTCATAAGTGAGAACAACGATTTGCTCTTATATCGATTTGGTTCTCATAACGATTTCATAAGTGAGAACAATGATTTGCTCTCATATCGATTTGGTTCTCTTAACGATTTCATAAGTAAGAAACAACGATTTACTTCTCACATCGATTTGGTAAGTCAAACATCGATTTGCTTATGATTGAACATCGATTTAGCCATCGATTTGCCTATACTTATAACATCGATTTGCTTATGATTGAACATCGATTTGGCCATCGATTTGCCTATACTTATAACATCGATTTGCTTTCATGTAAACATTGATTTTGTCCAAACATCGACTTCATGTAAACATCAATTTCCTTTATATTCAGATGTTTTCAATTATGTTTGGCGCCTAATGAAAAGTCAAATATCTTCTGACAAAAAGGTTGCATGCATATCTCAGAGTCGTGTCAGAAAAAGATATGAACTGCTATTTTTATCATGATAGCAGAAACACAGTAGCATGCGCTATCATATTATAAACACTCTTTTATGCTAACACTCTCTTCTATGCTTACAGACCTCGAAGACCACTAAGGTCTGTTTAAGACAAATGAAGAGAAGATCAGCAACGACTAAAAGAGCTCCAACGGATCTCTTCAACGGATCTATTCAAAAGCCTCTCATATAAAAGATGAAGCATGACTGAAGAAAAGAACAAGAGCTTTCCTGAAAATCCTTGAAGGAGTGTACATCCAGTAAGGAACCTCAACGCTACATACACTCAAAGGAAAAGAGAGAAAGAGCCTGAGCCAAGAAGAAGCAAGCAAAAGTGTCTGAAGCATTCAAGCATCTTCAAGCTTTCTTTTCTCTCTTCTTTCTCTCTCTGAGCTGATTGTAATTCTGGAGAGAGAGTCTTTTGGTTGAGAGTTTCTGGGTCAAAGTCCATTCTTGTAGAACTCTCATCCGTGTTCTTTCTTTTCTAAAGAAAGACTTCTGTCCAGCTGTAGGACTGTATACATTGTGTCTCTTCCTATGTGAAGAGTTGTCCAGCTGTAGGACTGTATACAGCTTAGAACCCAGCTAGGGGTTTGTGTCTAGCAGAACCGCACTGGAGTTTGTACCAGGAGATTTGCTTCTGAGCTTGTAAAAGAGGTGGGCTGCCTTCTTGCCCGGGAAAGTGAAGAAGATCAGTTGGGGTGCTGGGTGTTGTAAGGTCCTTTAGGGGGATTGTACCCTTCGTTAGTGAAATCCCAATAGGTTGCTTGGGGACTGGACGTAAGACTTCCATGTGGGAAGGGCCGAACCAGGATAAGTTCCTTGTCTCGTTTGTGTGATTGTTTATTTGCTTCCGCATTGCTACTCTTCATCACACCAAACTAACCAAACTTTCAAGTGTTAATTTTCTGTGTTTTAAGTTTGTATTTCAGACTACAAAAAACCTATTCACCCCCCCCTCTAGGTCAACTTGCTGCCGTACCAAAAGGGACAACAAGTGTCTCTTGTCCAGGCAGGATTTTCCCCACCTGCGTAGCTAGCCGTGTGGTGGTCACGACATGCAGGTTCTACGGAGTTTCCGACCGTGGTGTTTTCCGTACCGTTGGTAGTTGGTAGTTTTGCTTCCGCACTTCCGTTCGTAGGTGGAAGATATAACTGTTGTCATTTAATTAAGTACATAGTTTTGACTACTTGTTAGAGCTAATAGGAGATTGGTAGTCCCTACTAAGCTTCTGTTGTGATGCTCATCCCTTCCTTTTCCAGGTGAGACTTCTCAGCAGCGGCAGGGCGCGCTCCGGGCGGAGGAGACATGGCGGTAGTTGTGGTCTCCGTAGCTATCAATGGTTCCCCCGTTCAGTTGTACGTCACCCTCGGGGTATGCCCCTAAGGGACTTCTTCTTCCCCTGTCTTTACTTGTACTAGTTGTGCGTGTTGGGACTGTACCTAGAGCGATACGTAGCGGTCTCGCTCTTCTTTTTGCTTCCGCGTGTGTGCTCCTAGTTAGCAGTTGACGTTTATTTCCTTTACATATTTTGTTAGACTTATATTATAGCCCTTCCGAGTCCCTGGACCCGTGGTCAGCGACTGCGAAAATCGGGTCCTCGGCTTGGGCTGAGGGTCGGGTTCTCGAGGTCGTTACATCATGTTTGTCACATGATTAATGTTAATTTGCTATCATGCAGTACCATCGTTCCATCATTGTAAATATTTTAATTGTTAATACATTAATATATCATTATCTGCACATTGAGATATAAATCCTACTAGGCGTAAGCTCATTCAGTTACTTAACATTTTTCAGGTAGTGAAAGTGAAGATGTGGAACTGGAAGGGGACGGGCAAGAATGAAGAGCGTCCCAATTATCATGAAGCGATGGAATGAAATAAGTCCTTAGATAAGTATGTAGTAGCTATTCCCTTTGGGCCTATTATGTCATTTGAATAATGGATCTTGAGTTTGGCTCTGATGATTAGTGGTTGTAATTTACAGTTGACATTTGAATTAATAATAATAATAATATGTTGGTTTATCATTATTATTTAATTCTTGCTCTGATTATCTGCTTGATTATAACTACACGCTTCAATTTTCTGCGTCGGGACGTGACACATCACTTGACTAATTACTCATAATCGAATTTTATCATTTAATTATTTTCATTAATCCAATGTTATTATTACTTGTTTTATGTTATGTAAATAATATGAGATTTAAATATTGGTCGCTTACATGTAGACACACGAAGAACTTTAACTATTGAGCCACTTAGTAAATTATTTATCATTACTTATTTTCAATTAAAAATCAGGTGTATTGTTATGTATGCTTTGACTTGGTCAAAGGGATCTAAGTGATGAGAAGTCTCGATCGTGTGTGTATGTCCTGCGGCCCTGTGGCGGGTGGGTCATTTAGTTTTGCTTCTTTGTTTTGCCCATTTTGATAATTGGTTAGGCCACTCAGAGTTAAGCTAACCATGTATTTACTAATTTAAAAGAAACCCATTTAATTTTGATGTGCACTAACCTAAAAAATAACCTAAGTTAATTAGGTACCCATGGACATTTGTGGACTTTTGTGTAGGCTTTTTTTAAAAAAAAATCCATCGTACCCAAGATGCCCCAAGTTGAGGTTCAGTCTTAAAAAAAAAAAAAAAACCCCACAACACATGTAACATGTTGAGTTGGGGTTTGTTTGTTTGTTTGTTTTTTTAAATGGGGGACCCCACGCACATACCGATGGTTAACCAACTTAACCTTCTTTTTTGGCTAGGGTAGCTTAACCTAAGAGTTACCCCTAGATAACCCACAAATACTTTGGTTAACCTAATTAGCTTTCCAAAGTACAAAAGTGAGTTAGCCTCACTCTTGTCCCCTCTTAACCCAACCCTCAACCCCATCCAAAGCGGATTTGTGTGAGTGGGTGTGGGTGGGTGAGTGGGTGTGTTTGTTTATCTTGCAGAATCTAAGGAATAGAATGAAGGGTTTTAGTTGAATCGACTGTTTGGAGAGAGTACTGATTTTGATACAGTATGATTTCTGATATTTATATGTTTGTGGCACATATTATTGATAATGAAATTGATACGAGATGAATGAAAGGGAAGATGGACGTAGAGGGCAAAAGGAGAGGGGTGGGAAAGAAAAAGAAAAGAGAGTCTTGAGATACTTAAAAGACTGAATTCTAACCTTTGTAATATAGATCTAGATCCCTATGTTAGGCTTGCCATGACTGTATATTTTTCTTAAATACAAGGGCAGACTTTGGAAGGATCTCATTAGATCCTATGACTCCGCTGAGTTTTTCAAACTTCTTTTAATTTACTTTAAAATTTAAGTTTAAAAGGGTTAACTTTTTATGGTAAATTTATAGATTTGGGCTGGTGACTCTACTGACCTTGATCAAATGACCCCATCGAGTGATTTATTAGATAAAATTTTTATCAAATTCTCTACAACATAACAAAACACTTGTTACTAGTCGTACCAACGTCAAAATGTGTAACGGCCCTGACACCCAGACCCCCAGCTCCCACCGAGAATCCGATCATTGACATCGCCGCCCACGGGCCCGAAGACCCAGAAGGGCTAACGGACTAGTCTAACAAGATATATAACGGGAGTAAGTCACAAAAACATCACTAAAAGTACCAACAAGTGAAGGAAAAAGTGTCCAACAAAAGTGCAAGACTAGTACAGTCCCAAAGTAAACAAAGTACAAGTGCAGAAGGAAAAAGGGGATAACATATCCCTTAGGGGCATACCCCGAGGGTGAGGAAACAAGTACAAGAGAACACTACTCATGGAAGACGTCATCTACTATGGCCTCGTCTTGTCAGCCCTCGGCGGTACTGCTGTGAAGTCTCACCTGTAAAGGAGGGAATGAACTTCACGAAGAAGCCCAATAGGGTCTACCAATCTCCCACTGGTTCTAACAACATAATAGATATATATGCATAACTAAAATAAAGTAATTAAATCTATTCTACTAACAGAGTAAGTGCGGAAACATAAAGTAACAACACGACCATCGGTCTAAACCAAATGTCGGGACTGGAAACCCATGTAAACTATGACACTAGGAAGAAACCAAGGCTGCAAACACAGACATTATACAACTACCTTGACAAAGACACTAGCCACAAAACAACTACCACTAGTCAACTGGTCAGGTGCGCCACACGCCTTGCCCTCGCCTCTAGTCCATGTCTAGCACCTCCCGTGGGATTGAGATACGGAACTAAAGTAACCATAACCTACCATAGTCTGGTCGGACTATGGTCCCACGTCTGGCCCCTCTACATGGTACCAGAACCAAGTAGAGTGAGGGAGTGAGAAGGACTAGCTAATCTGCACTGGAAGAGCACCAAACCACCTCGGCGTCTCAGACTTAGCTAAGAGAGCTCTGTAAACGACTCTACACCCCTGTCCCCACTGTTTTCCCCTCTGCTACCAGAGTTCGTGACTCGAGCTCGCCCACCGCCTGGAGAACTCTCTCAACAGACGCGCGGGGACTGGGGGTTCAGGTAACGATAACAACCTCTCAACGGACAAGCCCACAAGTGCCCAGCACTGGGCAAGAGACTAGAGTAGGACCGTGCCAGGAAACAACACAGGTGCCATGAAACAGAGTCGTAGTGGAAGGAAAACTCTGAACAGGTCGTCAAGCCATTCTCTGTCTGAGAAGGTGATGTAAAGGTTGTCGCCACCTGAAGGCGACACCTTGCCTGTGGCAACTTGGGTTTGAAGGCAACATGGAAACTGTCGCGAACTGGGTCGCGACAAGGGCATTGTCGCGACCACAGACAGAGGTTCTGGTGACCACCCAAGACCTCCCACAGCCCACGGAGGAAATCCAGATCAGAAGGCGACGAGTCGGGGGTGTCGCGATCTGGGTCGCGACATCAAACTTGTCGCGACCATAGACATACACACCCGAGAGCCCCTTCAACATGCAATACACCACAATCCGAAAAACACAGAAAGAGGGGAGCATGTAGGATGATGTAAACAGGTGAAACAAGCTCAAACCACCCTCATAAACACCCATTCATGCCAATGAGATGGATCTACACTCCAAAAACCTCACATGAATGCATGATACTCTCATCATCCCAAGCACAAAGGCAAGCACCAAACACACATGCACAGCCTAGCATGGATTCTACTGGCTTGGAGAAGGGGTTTGGAATCCCTAGCATGATAGAACTAAGGGGAAGACAAAAGTCCCTACCTCAAAATGAAGAGCCAACCCGTTGGGGTCTTCTCGTCATGGCCACCTCCTCTTCGCTCCAAGCTCCATAGAGACACCGTCCACGAGCCACGAACGTCCTACACGCCAAAGGAGAGTCACCACCATGAAGAGGAAGCCACGCCGGAGAAGAGCACCACGCTGGGAAGAAGAAAACCCCACCTCTCCTCATACACACCCTCACACTCTCCCTACGGCGGAGAACACACAGAGGGGGTCAGAGGAGAAGAAGCACAGTCAAAAGAGGGGAAGAAGCCAACTGTTCTGAGGCCTGAGCACTTATATGCCTCGGAGTTGAGAACGCGACACATTACCTATCACGTTCACTTACTGAATGTAACGGCTAACCTGTCGCGATCCCAAGGTCCTGGTCAGACCTGTCTAACAGAACCGCCATGTGTCATCCTTGCAGACCTGACACTATGAACGTGACACCTGACATGTCGCCTTCATCTTGTTAGTGGTTGACACTTGTCCCAACTGTCCAGACAGCAAGACGACAAAACTACATGTTGTGGTCAGAGGGCTGAACACGACGACATGCCTGTCGCGTTCCTAACTAGAACGCGATGGCCATCCCATCGACTTTAGAAGGCGACGTCCCCATACGTCGCTACCTTCATCAGAAGGTGGTTGACCAATGAAAGGAGAGTGCTACAATCTAACCAACAAAAAAAATAATTTCGTGCTCAAAATTAATGGAGAAACCCGGAGAAGAAGGCAAGCAAACATACTAGTCACTCAAACAAGTAAGGAAAATGCTCCCGCTTCTCGTCCTCGCTCTCCCACGTGGCCTCGCCACCGACACGATTCTCCCAAACAACCTTGACGAGAGGAATCTGCCTCCTGTGCAACTGCTGCACTCTGCAGTCTACAACACTGACTGGGTACTCTGGCGCTGACAGATCTGGAGCAACCTCTAACTGTGAGTAGTCCAACACGTGCGGCGGATCTAGCATGTATCTACTCATCTGCGAGACGTGGAAGACGTCGTGAACACCTGCCAACTCGGATGGAAGAGCCAACATGTAAGCGACCTTGCCAACCCGCTCCAGGATGGGAAAGGGACCAACAAACCTCGGGCTGAGTTTTCTCCTCTTCCAAAACCTGGGAACGCCCTTGGTGGGCGAGATCCATAGAAACACACTGTCACTTGCCTTAAACTGAAGCAGCCTCCGGAGAACGTCTGCGTAGCTCTTCTGTCTGCTTTGTGCTATCTGTAGTCTCTGTCTGATCAGTCTTACTATGTCTGAACACTACTGTACCAACTCTGGCCCTAGTAATTGCCTCTCTCCAACCTCGTACCAGTGCAAAGGTGTCCGACATGGTCTGCCGTACAGAGCCTCATAGGGCGCCATCCCAATGTTGGAGTGGAAGCTATTATTATAAGCAAACTCCACCATGGGAAAGTGCGACTCCCAGGTGCCACCCCAGTCTAGACAACATGCTCTCAACATGTCCTCGAGAGTCTGTATGGTCCTCTCTGATTGACCATCTGTCTGCGGGTGATAGGCTGAACTTAGCCTCAACTCGGTGCCCAGTGACCTCTAAAAACTGTGCCAGAAATGAGAAGTGAACCTCGGATCTCTATCTGAGACAATAGAGACCGGGGTCCTGTGTAATGGTACAACTCTGTCTAAAAATAGTCTGGCAAGCCTGTCCACTGACCAAGTTGATCTGATTGGCAAGAAATGAGCTGTCTTCGTCAGTCGGTCGACGATCACCCACACACTGTCATTCCCCTATGCAGTACGAGGTAAACTAGCAACAAAGTCCATGGTGATGTGCTCCCACTTCCACACAGGAATGGGTAGCAACTGCAACTCACCACTAGGATGCTGGTGCTCTGCCTTCACCTACTGACAGGTAAGGCAACGAGCAACGAACTCCGTAGTATCTCTCTTCATCCTAGGCCATCAAAAAGGTCTATCTCGATATGTGCACCTCAGCCAACAGCTCTTGCCTGACGTCTGCTGGAACGTAGAGTCTGCCTCTGAACCTGACGTCGCTGTCCTCGTCTAACTCAACCTCTGGCATCTGCAACACGTCTGCTAACTCTGCATATGCACTCTGAGCCTCTATCACCTGCTGATATATGACTGGACGAACTGTCAAGCTGGTCAACATTGCTCTCTCCCTGAGTCTTGATGGAGAAAACACTCCTTGAACTGCTCCCTCCAACAACCTCCAGTGTCTAACCAACAAAAAACTCAAGTAGGCTCTCCTGCTCAAAGCGTCCGCTATGACATTAGCCTTTCTCGGGTGATAGGAAAGAGTAAAGCCATAGTTCTTTAAGTACTAGACCCACCTACGCTGCCTGAGGTTCAGATCTCTCTGTGTGAAGACCTACTGCAAACTCCTATGGTTCGTGAACACCTTGAACACCTCGCCATACAAGTAATGTCTCCACAACCTCAAGGCAAACACGACCATTGCAACCTCTAAGTCGTGTCTCGGGTAGTTCTGCTCTTGCTTCTTCAGCTGCAAAGAAGCATAAGCGACTACCCTCCCGTGCTGCATCAACACGGCAAAAAAACCAGTCCCCGAAGTGTCGGTGTAGATAACAAAACCACTGCTACCAGACGGTACCACAAGGATCGGAGCTGAAGTCAACCTGCTCTTCAGCTCCCGAAAACTCTGCTCACACTTTGCTGTCCACACGAACCTGGCCTCTCGCCTGGTCAACCTTATCAGCAGCTTAGCAACTCTGACGAAGTCCTGCACAAACCTCCTGTAGTAACCTGTCAACCCCAGAAAACTGTGCACCTCTGCAATCGTAGTGGGCTGGCCCCACGAAATCACAGCCTCAACCTTGGCGGGATCCACCGCCACTCCAGCACCAGGAACCACGTGTCCAAGGAAGTGCACCTCCTTTAGCCAAAATTCACGTTTGTTGAATTTGGCATAAAGTTGGTGACTCCTCAGTGTCTCTAGCACTAGTCTCAAGTGAACCTCCACAACAAGAAAAAGCGGCATTTCTGACGGACATAATCCATCGGAAATCCGTCAGAAACAATAGCTTCCGACAACTTTCCGGCGAACGACAGTAGGAAAAGGTCCATTGGAAAATTCTTGTCAGAAATTACCGACGAACGACAAATTCGTCGGTAATCCGTTAGAACGTTCGACAGAATATTCTGTCAAAAAATTCATCGATAAATTTCGACCGAAAGTGGTCGGCAAACATTGTCGGAAAATTGGCCGGTATTGTTTGACAGAAAATCTGTCAGAAGTCTGTCGAAAATTTCGTCGGATAGTTTCGTTGGAAAACAATCCATCGAAAGTTCCGACGGTTTTGCCGACGGGTTTTCCGTAGGAAATTTCCGACGGATAACATCCATCGGCAAATCCGTCAGAAATAATCAACTTAACTTCTTAAAAAAATACTGAAATTAACAATGATAAATTACAAAACCTGCTAAAATATTCATACATTCCACAATAATAAGTACTAAAAATCAAACATAAAATCATCACACACAAGAAATATAAAATCATACACAATTATAAGTGCTAAAAATCAAGAAAGGTCTGCTTGATCGTCTGCTGTCCCCGCCTCACGATCGTCAGGTGCCGGATGATCCTATATAAAAAAAACAAATATGAGAAACATAAATAAAAAATAATATATAAATATTATTTTCATAAATTTAAATTTAAAGCATGTGATTCATCACTAAGTTTAATTAGATAATATTTTTGATCATTTACACTTAGGTTTTTTTTTTAGATTAGTGATTTGAACACCGAACCCAAACTGGGAATCCGAT
Organism: Colocasia esculenta; assembly: GCA_014218235.1. Taxonomy (NCBI): domain Eukaryota; kingdom Viridiplantae; phylum Streptophyta; class Magnoliopsida; order Alismatales; family Araceae; genus Colocasia; species Colocasia esculenta. Next base: position 18,322,903 of record CM024757.1, on the reverse strand, counting down.
TAGGATTCCATCAGTTCCCACATGTCACTTTCACCCATCCGTTCGTGTCGGAGCGAATGACACGTCGATCGGATCCCTATTTTTGAGTTTGAACCCCCCGGGTTGCTTGTTTTGATCCCTTACACTTAGATTTTTTTTTGGATTAGTGATTTGAGTGTTGAACCCAAACCGAGAATCCGATTAGGATTTCGTCAGTTCCCACACATCAGTTTCACCTACCCGGTCGTGTCGGAGCTAATGGAACGTCGATCGGATCCCTATTTGTGATTTTGGACCTCCGGGTTGCTTGTTTTGATCCTTTACACTTAGGTTTTTTTTAAATTAGTGATTTGAGTGCCGAACTTAAACCGGGAATCCGATTAGGATTTCGTCAGTTCCCACACGTCACTTTCACCCACGTGGTCATGTCGAAGCAAATGACACACTGATCGGATCCCTATTTTTGATTTTGGACCCCCGGGTTGCTTGTTTTGATCCTTTACACAGGTTTTTTTTAGATTAATGATTTGAGCGCCAAACCCAAATTGGGAATTCGATTAGGATTCCGTCAGTTCCCACATGTCACTTTCATCGGCCCGGTCGTGTCAGAGTGAACGACATGCCGATCGGATCCCTATTTGTGATTTTGGACCCTCAGGTTGCGTGTCTGATCCTTTACACATTTTTTTTTTTTAGATTAGTGATTTGAGTGCCCAACCCAAATCGGAAATCTGATTAAGATTCTGTCAGTTCCCACACGTCACTTTCACCCACCCGATCGTGTCAGAGTGAACGGCATGCCGATCGCATCCCTATTTGTGATTTTGGACCCCCAGTTTGTGTGTTTTGATCCTTTACACTTGAGTTTGTTTTAGATGAGTGATTTGAGCGCCCAACCCGAACCGGGAATCCGATTAGGATTCCGTCAATTCCCACACGTCACTTTCATCCACCCGATCGTGTCGGAGTGAACGACACACCGATCGGATCCCTATTTGTGATTTTGGACCCCCGGGTTGCGTGTTTTGATCCTTTACACGGTTTTTTTTTAATTAGTGATTTGAGTTTCGAACCCAAACTGAGAATTCGATTAGGATTCCGTCAGTTCCCACACGTCACTTTTACCCATCCAGTCATGTCGGAGTGAACGACACGTCGATCGCATCCCTATTTGCGATTTTGGACCCCCGGGTTGCGTGTTTTGATCCTTTACACTTGAGTTTTTTTTAGATTAGTGATTTGAGTGCCGAACACAAACCGGGAATCCGATTAGGATTCCGTCAGTTCCCACACGTCACTTTCATCAACCTGGTCGTGTCGGAGCAAACGGCACGCCGATTGGATCACTATTTGTGATTTTGGACCCCCAAGTTGCGTGTTTTTATCCTTTACACTTGGGTTTTTTTTTAGATTAGTGATTTGAGTGCCAAACCCAAACCAGGACTCCGATTGGGATTTCGTCAGTTCCCACTCGTCACTTTCACCCACCCGGTCGTGTCGGAAACGACACACCGATCGGATCCCTATTTGTGATTTTGGACCCCCGAGTTGCGTATTTTGATCCTTTACACGAGTTTTTTTTAGATTAGTGATTTGAGTGCCGAACCGAAACTGATAATCCGATTAGGATTCTGTCAGTTCCCACACGTCACTTTCACCCACCCGGTCGTGTCGGAGTGAACGGTACGCCGATCAGATCCCTATTTATGATTTTGGACCCTGGGATGCGTGTTCTGATCCTTTACACTTGAGTTTTTTTTTAGATTAATAATTTGAGTGCCAAACCCAAACTGGGAATCCGATTAGGATTCCGTCAATTCCCACAGGTCACTTTCACCCACCCGATCGTGTCGGAGTGAACGACACGCCGATCGGATCCCTATTTGTGATTTTGGACCCCGGGTTGTGTGTTTTGATCCTTTACACAGGTTTTTTTTAGATTAGTGATTTTTCAAGTGACTTTTTTATCCTCTCATAAGTTGATTGTATAAAGGGACCTTCTTTATAGGTTTCTTAATTTAGATTTCTTTTTTTCCCTTTTGAGCTCTTTGGACACCTAATAATAAATTGACCTGGGTGGCATCCAGTTGTAGTGGTTTCATTTCATTCAAACTATATGAAATTAATATTAATACTGACCTGAGGGGCTTGCTGTGAGGGGCTTACTCCTTGGACGGCAGAGATCAGCTGCTCGACCATAACGCCAAACTGCAGCTGTAGCTCTTCCAGGATGAGGGTTCTCATGTCCTCTCCATCACTGCCGGGCGGTGCAGTAGATGAACTCACGTAAGCCGGAGGAGCGACCAAACTCGCATATGAGGACAACACTGGATTAGTATCCAGGATGTCCCCAAAGCCGTACACTCGGCCCTTCCTCGGCCTTCCTGTTGCGTCAACCCAAGACTCCAGATCCTGTAGACGTGTTTTTTTTTTCAAAACACAATCCCACAAAGATATGATTTAAAACAGGAAATTGGAGATGAAAAGAAATGGTGAGAAGGGGTGGAAAGAAAACAAAAGGCGCATGTGTGCACAAGATGGAGTGTGATCGCCAGACACGCGAGGGTGTCGAAGGAAATGGGTGAAGAGAAGAAGTGCAATACTTACCTTCACCCAAAGATTGCGGGATAGTGTGTGCGGGCTCTTCTTACTCCTTCCACCGGCCGGCCGACAAAGAAGATTTAGCTCCGAGGTTACCTTGCAAAAAAGAGACAACAAGAAACACGTGACAGATTGATTAGACTTGAAGGTGTAGTAAAATGATCAAATGAGATGAAAAGAAAAGCAATAAATGGCGTTAACACACCTTGTGGGGTGGTGCTAAACCCCTAAAAAAGTGGTAAGGGAGTAAATGATGTGTGTTGTGTGTTGATGATGTGAGATGAGTGAAATGCACTAAGAAAAATAAAATAAAAGAGAATGAAAGGGAGGGAAAAAGTGGCAATTTGGGCCGCTGCTGCAATGGACGAAGTGAAGTGGAAGAAGAGCTCCTCCCGCCTCACTCCAATGCAATGGGGAAGACGAACCCGCCGAACGCCAAGAGAGGAAGATGTGGAGTGTCTTAAGTTGAGAGCGCTCCTCTTTGGCTTCGGAATACGAGTCTCCGGTGCGGCAGGGCTTCGCCATAGTGTGTGAGTGATGCTCAAAAGAATGGCCTCAGGGGTCTATTTATAGGGGAGAATTCCTTTAATCGCATCTGGTACAGTGGACGCCTATATGATGAATCGCATCTGACTTAAGCGTCGCGATTTCAAAGATCGACTTGCTCCGATTAAGCATTTCCAAACATCGATTATAGCCTTCTTTAGAATCGCGCCCGACATGTGCGCCGTGTTTCTAAACCTTCCGATTTACACCGATTCTTTGCCAAATATCCAAAATAGAAACAATGAATCACGACCAACAAGGTGGTCGCGGTTCCGAGCAGAATCGTTCTTTGAGGGGAAATCGATCTTCGTAATAGGGAAGGTTAGAAGCGCGTCGACACTAGCAGATACAATTCTATTTAGCAACAAAATCTTTCCAAAAACAATTTTGGAAATTGCCATAATTCGAAAAAGGAAACTCTTAATCACGGTAGCTATGGTGGACGCGAATCTAAATAGGTAAAGTGCTAGAAAAGGAAGTGTGATACACGTCAGCTTTACCCGCCGCATATCATACCTTCTAAACGGCGTCCACTGTGTCGGACGAGAATCAATTAGTTTCAACAGACACCCTTGGACCCTATGTGAAAATTCCTAAAAATCCTAAAAAAATCCAAAAAAATAGGAAAATCACTCAAGAGGAAGAGAGCCACTTTGAGGCATTACGGTGTAACATGAAACTTGCTCGATATGATGCCAAAATGGTGTGTCTACAGATCCAAGTCTCGCTGGGAAGTGCCCTCTACATAGCGATCCATAATCGTTCTGTCAGAGGTATCCTACAGAATAAATTTAAAAATGTGTTATTGAAATCATATTTTTTTAATATCTAAATTGAATTCAAAAATTATATTTTGACTTACAGTAATCGTGCAGCACTCTCGCTGACATAGTCATCCGTCCCCTTTCGCTTATGAGTCTGATCAAATAACTCGCGAAAAGTAGGGTCACGCTCGAGCTCGTGACGCTTACAATTAAACAAAAGTAGTTAGTTTCACAATAATAATTAATGTATTAAGCAATTGAACAATAATATGCTTAACAATTTCTGGCTGTGGGTAGCATAAGATACGGACCCACTAGTATGCACATTCTTCTCCGGAAGAGCTGCTTGATTGCGTTTAGTCGCCTGTGACCACTCCTGCCATGGTCTAGTAGCCCAACAATGACAAAGGGACTCTCAATAGTCCCTCCTAAGCCACACAGGGTCATAATCCATCCAAGGAGTAGGATCTCGGTTGCTTGTGGTCTTCGTTGCCTTGTCCCGGGCCTCCCACATCGACTTTCTGAAATTAGTCTAAGCAGTAGACTCCCAAACAACTCGTGCTCGAGGGAGATCCTCTGGTCTCGTGAACACGTACCTCCACTATTTAGAAATAAAATTACTCAACTTTGTGCACTAACAGAGAGAGATAGTAATTAAGAAATGACTTCAAATCAGTAAAAAATAATAATACCGTGAACATGTCAAATAATAATTCCCAGACGGATGGGGGGAACTCTTTCCATGAGTCCACTGGTCCTGGAACGTGTGAGTGGACCAACGACGTAATATTGCGGGAGGCATAACCTGGATCTATCTTTCCCCCTGCAATTGCACATTAATTTTGTGCATGAACTATATAACATAAATAACAAATACAGTAAGTTTGAAGTAATCAAGTTTACCCAGAAATCCAGCATGGCTGGCGTCCAGGTAGCTGAGGCCCCTCCTCATCCGCCGCTGGATGATGGCTCTCTACCTCTGTTGAAAACAATTAAGTACACTATTATTTAAAAAAATGGAAGACAAGAAACGTACTAAAGTATGAAAACATACATGCACCTGTTGGTGATTGGGATGGGAAAGGTGACGCTACTGGGCAAGAGGCGGAACCTGCAAAATTATATGCACATTAGAAAATATGAATTTAATATGAACAATAATATATAGAGTTGTGTGTTTAGGTACATATACATATACCTGTCGCCCGGACGCTCGGCGTGGTCGAGGAGGCATCCCTGCAAAATTATATGCACGTTAGAAAATAAGAATTTAATAAGAACAATAATATATAGAGTTTTGTGTTTACATATATATATATATATATCTGTCGCTAGGACGACCAGTATGGACAGGGAGGCGATCCCTGCAAAATTATATGCACGTTAGAAAATATGAATTTAATAAGAACAATAATATATAGAGTTTTGTATTTACATATATATATACCTGTCGCTGGGACGGCCGACGTGGATGGTGAGGTGGATAAAGTTAATATGAACAATAATATATAGAGTTTTGTGTTTATATATATATATATATATATATATATATATATATATATATATATATATATATACTTGTCACTAGGACGATCGACGTGGATGGGGAGGCAGACCCTGCAAAATTATATGCACGTTAGAAAATATAAAGTTAATATGAATAGTAATATATAGAGTTTTGTGTTTGGGTACATATACATGTACCTGTTGCCGTGACGACCGGCGTGGACGGGGAGGTGGACCCTGCAAAATTATATGCACGTTAGAAAATAAAAAGTTAATATACACAGTATAATAAAAGAATTGAGTTGAGTACATATATACCTATCCGCGTAGACCCTCGGCCTACGGAGGTGGAAACCCTCCCACTACGTCCTCCACGTACCATATCTCTATTGAGAAAAATAAAGATATAACATGTCATCAACACTCAAATTTGAAGTAGCTATTTAATAACATATAATTAGCAACAACACTCAGTTCTTACAAAATTTTGTAATATTATCTATATTCATCATCAGATGCTGAAGATATGTCTAATTCAGCATTATCTTCGTCATCCTCTTCGAATTCGTCCTCATCATCGGGGGATTCTTCCTCCTCATCAGACTCCACCTCCCGCTCAAGGGCATTTGGGTCAACTTCTTCCTGTTCGTTATCCTTATATAAGCAAATTGGTTCATTTATATCATCAACACTGAACTGCGTAGAAGGAGCCAACTCTCGTGAGTCACTTCGGTCTGATTGGAAAAAATTGTCATTAACACCTTCGAGCTCTATATCAGCTGGGAGAAGCTCATACTCAGGGAATAGCCTTGTTTTCACTCTACAAGCAGCCCACCAATCTCTCAATTTGAGGGATGAATAATTCGAATAATAAACTTGTTGGGCTTGTGCCGCCAGAATGAATGGCTCATACGTACTCAACTTGGACTTATGTTTGACATTGACGATCCCATATGTTGTGTCATTACGAATAGAAGTCGGATCGAACCAATGACACTTGAGGAGAAATACATTGTTGCCTTGTCCCAAAAATTACAGTTCAACGACTTCTTCGAGAATGCCATAATAGTCTACTTCATTTTCATTGTAGGAACTTCCCTTCACACATACGCCGCTGTTCATCGTAGACTTATTCCATCCATAATCTCTCATGTGAAATCGGTATCCATTCACAATGTAGCCTGGATAGACACGTACATTCTTCGAGGGCCCATAACTAATCTCTTGTACTCTTGAATCAGTAATAAAGCCTTGTTCAACCTATTATTAAAAAAAGGGACAGACAATGACAAATACTAATTATGCATAAGAACATAACACTTATGCATCAAAATATTTAGACACTTACTCGATATCTTAACCAAGTAGCAAAAGACTTCTTATGTTCCTTTTCAACCTGCACGTCAGTCAGATGTGGATTCCTTTGCAGTATGACTGAGTCAAACTCTCTGCAATGAAAATATCACACAACCTCTAAGTTCTGCGAATTGCAAGAAAATGAGGTACATCATTAGTGTTGAGAGCTTACTCAATGTAAGGGTCTAGTTCTGCACAATTCATGAAGATGTAGATCTCCGCAGCTACCAACTCTCTGTCTTCGAGTGCGCGAGTAGAAGCATATCCGAACGCTTGTCCAGGACACTTGAATATAGAGAGTCGGTCAGACACATTAGAATCTCCACCATCATCATTACGTGGAGTTTGAGTGCGTTGAGTTCATATTTCCGTGTCAAAGTACATCGAACAAAAGTTCGATATCTCTTCAATAAGGTACGCCTGGGTAATGGAGCCCTCAACTTGTGCTTTGTTGCATATTTTCATCTTAAAATCGTGCATGCACCTACGACAACAATTCAAATGAATACATATGAAATATAAAAGATTGTCGTAATGTGAATAAATTGAGACATAGGAATATACCTCTCAAATGGATACATCCATCGAAATTGTACTGGTCCTCCGACTCTAGCCTCATATGGCAAATGAATGATCAGGTGCTCCATTGAATCAAAGAATGTTAGAGGAAATATCTTCTCTAATTTATAGACTGTCTGTATTATATTTTGCTCCATATTTTGTAAGTCATGAAGTTTGAGTTCTGATGCACATAAAATCCTTAAGAATTGACTTAGCTCGGTCATTGCACCCCATATTTTCTTTGGCAACAACTCACGAAAAGCAATTGGAATCAGTCTTTGCATGAAAACATGGCAGTCATGACTCTTCATTCCGTATATTTTCCCCTCGTTGACATTTACACAACGGACAATATTCGAGACATACCCATCCAGAAATCTCAATTGCTTCAACCATTGACACACTTCCTTAATCTGTCTGGCCCCAAGCACATATGAAGCTTTAGGTTGCACCACTTTTCCACTAACATGCTACAGTTCTAGTTCTGGACCTCTACAAAGTACTTTCAAATCCATTCGTGCCTTGACGTTATCCTTCATTTTGCCTTTGACGTCCATAATTGTGTTAAACACATTATCAAAAACATTCTTCTCTATATGCATGACGTCTAGGTTATGCCGTATCAAAAGTGTTGACCAATAAAACAATTCCCAAAATATGCTTTGCTTCACCCAATTGTGATCCTTCCCAAACCCTGAGATTTGTCGTGTACTACCAGCCAGTTGTGATACAGCCGGTAAGTTCTGGACCCGCCTCGCCATGTTTCCACCAAACACCCGTTCCATATCTACCTCATCCATCACATTTGTATTTTTCATAAAAGAATCTTTTTGCATTCGGAAAGGATGGTCACTCGGTAGAAACCGACGATGACAATCGAACAAACATGCTTTTCCACCAGATTTCAACACGAATGATTTAGAATCCTCCATACAATAAGGACATGCCAACCTCCCATGTGTGCTCTAGCCGGATAACATGTCGTACGTTGGAAAGTCACTTATTGTCCACATTAATGCAGCCTTCAAATTGAAATTCTATTTTCTGAATGCATCATAAGAGAGAACCCCATCTGACCATAACAATTTCAGCTCATCAATCAACGGTCTGAGATATATGTCTATATTTTTTCCTAGACTTTTTGGACCAGAAATCAACAATAAAAGGAAGAGATTCTCACGCTTCATGCACATGCCTGGCAGAAGGTTGTACAGTGTTAGGAATACTGGCCAACATGAGTAAGATGCCACCGAACCTTCGAATGGATTGAAACCGTCTGTGCATAAACCCAGCCGCACGTTACGTGGATCCCTTGAGAAGTAAGGATGAGTACGGCTAAAATGAGCCCAAGCTTTGCCATCGGCAGGATGACTGATTTCACCATCATCACGACAGACTCTTTCTGCATGCCAAGTCATATGTCCAGCTGTCTTCGGGGACAGGAACAACCGTTGCAATCTGGGTGTGATCGGAAAGTACCGTAGTGACTTATATGGAACATCCTTCTGCTTTGACTTGTCTCCTCTCTTAGGCTTGAATCTATCAGGCTTACAGATACAACATGATGTCTTATCTGCATCATCTTTGTAGTACAACATACAATGATTAGGACATGCATCAATTTTCATAAAACCAAGCCCCAGATCATTCACCATCTTCTTCGCACGGTAAAAATCATCAGACAACCTCTCTGATTGAGGAAGCATATTCTTGACGAGTAAGAGAAGTCGATCAAAACAACTCTCGCTCATATGAAATTCAGTAGCTACGACACTGGAGATAACCATGTATACTTCTCACAACCATCCCATAATGGCTCATCAGCATCTCGGAGTAACTGATAAAATCTCTGAGCTATATTATTTGGCACTTCTTCATTTGTTTGGTCATCATGAATATTGAACTCCGGACCAACAACATCGACAACAATGTCTACGTATGTACTTGTGGAGGCAAAGTTGGCTGGTTCAGACGACCAGATATTAAACTCACCATGAGATGACCATAACTCATAATGGGTGTAACGACCCGAGAACTCGACCCTCGGCCCATGCCGAGGACCCGATTTTCGCGGTCGCCGCCCACGAATCCGGGGACCCGGAAGGGCTATAATCTATGTCTAATAGGATATGTAACGGAAGTAAACTTCAACTACTAAACTAGAAGCGTACAAGCGGAAACAGAAAAGAAAGCGAGACCGCTCTAAGTACTGTCCCAACGCACGCATGCTAGTACAAGTAAAAGGCAGGGGAAGAACAAGTCCCTTAGGGGCATACCCCGAGGGTGACGTACACTGAAAAAGGGGAACCACTGCTAGCTACGGGGACTCCGACTACCGCCCCGTCTCCTCCGCCCGGCGCGCGCCCTGCCACTGCTGAGAAGTCTCACCTAGGAAAAGGAGGGATGAGCTTCACAACAGAAGCTCAGTAGGGAATACCAATCTCCTACTGGCTCTAAACAGGCAGGAGAAATATATATATATATCAAATGAATAACAACAGTTTATATCTTCTACCTACAAACGGAAGTAAAGAAGAAAAACTACAACCAGCACGGTACGGAAGGTACACACGGTCGGAAACTCCGTACGACTGCTCGTCGTGACCACCACACGGCTAGTAAACACATACGGAGGGAACTCCTCCTGGACAAAGAACACTAGCCACGGAAACACTACCACTAGTCACGGTCAGGTGCGTCCACCGACGTCTTATCCTCGACCCGGGTCCTGACCCTCACGTCTCGTCAGAGCGAGGTAGGACACAAGTAACACAACAGTAACCGTCGTAGTCTGGCCGGACTATGGTCCCACGCCTGACCTCCCCAAGTGGTTCCGGGGCCGCAAGGAGTGAGGCAGTGAGAAGAAGGTCTGGCTGGCCTGCGTCGGGTAGAACTCCTAACTATCCTCGGTGTCCCAGACCACCCACGAGAGCTTTGAAAGTGACTCACACGCCACTGTCCTAACCACCATTTTCCCCTAAGCTCCAGAGTTCGCCTGGTGGCTGCCAACTCGAGCGCACTCGTAGCCCGAAGTACTCCCTCAACAGGCTCCTGAGGATGGGGGTCCTAGGTAACGGTAACAACCTCTCACACGGGACAGGCCCTCAAGTGCCGAGCACCGGGTGAAAGACTAGTGTAGACCGTACTAGGGGACTAGCACAGGTGCCACGGTACAGCAAAGCAAACGGAAACGGTGTCAGGCGAAAACTTGTCTCTCGGTCGATAACGCGACAGGGCGGACCGTCGCGACCATGTCGCGACGCCCTCGCGTGTCGCGACCTTAACGCGACGCTCAGGAGCGTCGCGACCATGTCACGACCGGGCGCGCCGTCGCGACATGATCACGGCCTCAGAGGTTGCCGCGTTTCCAGCTGAGCAGGGTTCCGGAGTAGTCCCTCCAGGAACCCTCCCCAAAACACAAAATACACTCACAAGGGGGAAGGGGATCAAGCACAACGTGTATTAAAAGCAATAAATCCACCAAACCGCCCAAAATCCCTCAAAAGCATGGATCTACGCTTGAAGGAAACCTCACTCAACTCGAGCATGGAGTTCTCACACTCCCAAGCCCCAAACCACAAGGAAACCACGGTCTAGAGGGGAGGGGATCATGCTTAGGGCGAGAGGGTCGAACGTCCCTACCTCCACACGAAGAACGCACCTGTTGGGGCCTTCTCGTAGGAATGGCCGTCTCCTCCTCGCACCGCATGCCACAAGCACGACCCCTACACGAACGGCACGTCCACGCCTCAGCACGAGCACCACGAGCAAGGAAAAAGACTGAGAAACTGCGAGAGAGCTCGAGAGGGAGAAGAAGAGGAAAAGGAAGAAGAGGGGGAAAATGGGGCGCGCTGTCGGTTTTAAATCGATGGCCCCTCAGATGCTGTCACGACGCCTAGGAGAGTCGCGACCATGTCGCGACCGCCCGCCACGTCGCGACACAAAAAGCACGATCAAACCTCGAAGACTGGAAAAGCAAACGCGGCGGCCTAGCAGGTCGCGTCAACGCTGCATGACCCTGCCACCCGACATGACCATTCTGACAGACAGGATAGTGGTCAAGCCGTGTCAGAACACAGTCGCGACAGCCAGGGGTGACGCGACAAGGACACGACGCTCACCCCCGTTGCGACACGAACCGCCAATCCTATCGCGGCAGGCCGCTCTGGCGTGACCATGTCGTGGTCAGGGCGCTTGTCGCGACCTTGGGGATGGGCCAAGGGCCCAAGGGGGGCGGGTTTTACATCCCACCCACCTTAAGACATTTCGTCCTCGAAATGAAGACAACTCGGTCTCAAATCGAAAAACAGCAAAGGGAAGATAACGACATACCGATCAATCAAACAAATAAGGGAACTGCTCCCACATCTCATCCTCACGCTCCGAGGTGGCCTCGTCACCAACGCGGTTCTGCCAAACGACCTTCACCAGTAGAATCTGCTTCCTGCGTAATTGCTAAACTCTGCGGTCGACAACACTGGCCCAGTACTCTGGCACTGACAAGTCTGGCGCTATCTCCAGCTGTGAGTAGTCCAACACGTGCGAAGGGTCTGCAACGTACCTTCTGAGCTGTGAAGCGTGAAACACACTGTGCACACCTACAAGCCCTGCCGGAAGACTCAACCTGTAAGCCACCTCGCCGACTCTCTCGGTGACAGGGAAAGGCCCGGCGTACCTCGGACTGAGCTTTCCCTTTCTGCCAAACCTCATGATGCCCTTGGTCGGCGAGACCCGCAAGAAAACAAGGTCACCAACACTGAACTGTAATGGTCTCCTGCGGACGTCTGCGTAACTCTTCTGTCTGCTCTGTGCTGCCTGAAGCCTCTGCTTGATCAGTCTGACTGTATCTGCACACTGCTGCACTAACTCTGGCCCCAAAAGCTGCCTCTCACCAACCTCGAACCAGTGAAGAGGTGTTCTGCACAGGCGACCATACAAGGCTTCGTATGGTGCCATTTCGATGCTCGAGTGATAACTGTTGTTATATGCGAACTCCACCATCGGAAGGTGCGACTCCCAAGTGCCGGTCCAGTCTAAACAGCACGCTCTCAGCATGTCCTCCAGTGTCTGAATAGTCCGCTCTGACTGTCCATCTGCCTGAGGGTGGTACACTGTGCTGAACCTCAACTCTGTACCCAGTGCTCTCTGAAGACTGCGCCAAAACCCTGATGTGAACCTCGGATCTCTATCGGAGACGACTGAAACTGGGATCCCGTGCAACGAAACAACTCTGTCCACGTACAGCCTGGCTAACCTATCCACTGACCACGACATCCTGATTGGAAGAAAGTGCGCTGCCTTGGTCAAACGATCCCAAATCACCCAAATACCATCGCGCCTCTGCGGGGTGCGGGGCAAACCAACCACAAAGTCCATGGTGATGTTGTCCCACTTCCACTCGGGAATGGGCAACGGCTGCAACTCACCACCAGGACACTGATGCTCGACCTTCACCTGTTGACAGGTAAGGCACCGGGCAACAAACTTTGCCACGCCCCTCTTCATCCCTGGCCACCAGAAGGACCTCCTCAAGCAATGGTACATCTTGGTGGAGCCAGGATGAACAACATACCTCGATCTGTGAGCCTCTGACAAAACTGCCTGGCGCACCTCGTCAGGAACGTACAAGCGGCCTCTGAATCCGATCTCACTTTCCTCGTCGAGTTCAACATCTGGCATCTACAAAAATGTCCGCCAACTGAGGGTCTGCCTGCTGTGCCTGCAACATTGACGGTCGAACTGACAGACTGCCTGCCACCGCACGGTCTCTGGTCCTCGATGGAACGAACACTCCCTGGGACAGCTCCTCGAACAGCCTCCACTCTCTGACCATCAGCGAACTCAAGCGCACGCGCCTACTAAAGGCATCGGCTACGACGTTAGCCCTTCCTGGGTGATAGGAGAGGGTTAAGTCGTAGTCCTTTAAATACTCCATCCATCGGCGCTGGCTCAAGTTCAGATCCCTCTGGGTAAAGATATACTGCAAACTCTGGTGATCGGTGAAGATCTGAAAAGCCTCGCCATACAGGTACTGCCTCCACAACTTGAGAGCGAACACCACTGCTGCCAGCTCCAAGTCATGGGTGGGGTAGTTCTCCTCATGCTTCCTGAGCTGTCGAGAAGCATAGGCAACAACCCCACCGTGCTGCATCAGCACGGCACCCAAACCTGACCTTGACGCATCGGTATAGACCACAAAACCACCGCTGCCCGATGGCAAGACTAACACTGGCGTTGAAGTCAACCTCGCCTTCAGCTCTTGAAAACCCTGCTCACAGTCCTCTGACCAAACAAACCTGACGTCCTGCCTAGTCAACCTGGTCAACGGTGCTGCTAACTTGGCAAAATTCTGAATGAACCTCCGATAGTAACCGACCAAACCCAGAAAACTACGGACCTCTGACACCAATGTGGGCTGCTCCCACGACAACACGGCCTCCACCTTGGCAGGGTCCACTGCCACACCAGAACCCGAGATCATGTGCCCGAGAAAGTGCACCTCCCTCAGCCAAAATTTGCACTTGTCAAACTTGGCATAAAGGCGGTGACTTCGCAGGGTCTTCAGCACGATCCTCAGGTGCTCCTCGTGCTCCTCTTCAGAAGCCGAGTAGACCAAAATATCATCAACAAAAAAAACCACAAAACAATCTAGGTACTCACTGAACACCCTATGCATCAGATCCATGAACGCTGCGGGTGCGTTCGTCAGCCCAAATGGCATCACGACGAACTCAAAGTGACCATACCTAGAACGGAAAGCCGTCAAACCAACATCTGACTCTCTGATCCGCATCTGATAGTACCCGGATCTCAAGTCAATCTTCGAGAAAACTCGGGCCGACTGCAACTAATCAAACAAATCATTGATCCTCGAAAATGGGTACCTATTCTTCACAGTAACCTGGTTCAATTGCCGATAATCGATGCACAAACGAAGACTACCATCCTTCTTCCGCACAAACAAAACAAGCGCGCCCCACGGCGAACGACTTGGGCGAATGAAGCCCAGCTCAAGAAGCTCCTGCAACTGGCGCTTCAACTCACGCAGCTCCGCCGGGGCCATCCGGTAGGGTGCCTTGGACAAAGGCATCGTACCGGGCAAAAGCTCGATGGAGAACTCTACCTCCTGCTCAGACGGCAAACCAGGTAGATCCTCTGAGAAGATGTCGGAGAACTCAAAACAACCGGCACGTCAAAAACTGAAGGTCCTCTAGGCTCCAAAGAACAAACCGAAGCAAGGTACACCATACAGCCATCACAGATCAAACGACGAGCTCTAAACAAGGAAATAAATGGCCGACGGGTAGACCGGATACCTCGGAAGCAGAGGACGGGCTCTCCAGGTATCCTAAACCGAACGGTCTTCCACTGGCAATCAACCACGGCTGAGTGAGCCTCCAACCAGTCCATGCCCAGGATGACGTCAAAGTCGCAAAGCTGCAGTGTGTACAACCTGGCCGGCAACTAGTGCCCCTCAACCTCGACTGCCACACCCTCCAGGTAACCAAAGGAACGCATATAGTCACCAAACGAGAGATCGACCATCATGTCACACTGCCTCTCAGGAGCGTGACAAGCAAGGGACTCATAGAATTCCTCGGAAGCAAAACACAAAGAAGCACCGGGGTCGACCAAAACACGAGCAGCTCTGCCAAGGATAGATAGAGTACCTATAACAAGGTTTGACGCCTCTGCCTGCTCTCGGGTGAGCGCCATCACGCGACCACGACCACGCCCACGCTGCGGTGCCTGCTGGGGCTGCTGCTGCTGCGGCGGCTGCTGGGGGTACTGTTGCTGCTGCTGGTATGGCTGGTACTACTGTGGCTGCGAAAACTGCTGAGCCTGCTGCTGGTACTGTCTCTGCTGCTACTGACGCGGCGCCTGTTGCTGAGGAGGGTACTAGTACTGAGGCGGCTGCTGAGCGTACTGAACTGGCTGCTGCTGCTGCGGCACTTGCCCCATGGGGCAATCCCTCCTGAAGTGGCCTGGTAAGCCACAAGTGTAGCACACCGGCTCCTGACTGCCCTGCTCAGCTCCCTGAGCAACCGACTACTCTGCAAACCTGGACTAGCGCTTCTGCTGCCGGCTCCGTCCGCCCCCGCGAGTAGACAACTTCCTAAACTGCGAGTGAATCCCAGCGCTGCTGGAACTGCTCGAGCCGGAGGAAGAGGAAGTCGTACTACCGCGGCTGCCTGTCGGACGCTGGTAAGGTGAAGACCTGGAAGAGGCTCCTCTCTGTTGCTGCTGCTGCTGAGGCTGCCAGGTCTCTCTGTCCAAGGTGGTGGCCTTCGCCACGGCCTCTCCCAAGGTGGTACACATGTGTGCCGTCACACCCCACCTCAAGTCTGGTCTCAGTCCTGCTATGAACCTCTCTGCACACGCCTGATCGCTGCCTGTGACATGAGGCACATGCCTCAACAACCGGACAAACCTCTGCTGGTACTGCGAAACTGTGAGGTCGTCCTGAACCAGCGCGTGAAACTAGTCCCGTCTCTGACGTCGAGCGTAGTCGGGGAAGTACTCACCGTGGAAGACCTTCGAAAACCGCTGCCAAGTGATGTGATCCAACCTCTGCCCCTGGAAGTGCGTCTACCTCTGAACTCTCCACCACTCATGGGCTGCTCCCTTGAGCTGGTACACTGCCAGTCGAACCTGGTCCTCCTCAGCGCACTTCATTGTCTTGAAGATGTGCTCTAACTCATGGGTCCAGCTCTCTGCCTTGTCTGGATCATACTCACTGTGGAACATCGGTGGCCGAAGGCGCAGGAACCTCTCAAGGAGAGTGGTCCTGTCCTCCGTAACCGCCGTCCTCTGCCGCCTGGCCCGGGTACTCCCAGTGCCCGACCGCTGCTGATGCTCTGGCTGCTCCACCTCTGGCTCTACTTGCTACTCCGGCACTACTGGAGGAGGTATCGGGAACTAAACACCTACTTCTGCCTGCCCAGGCTAGTACGCTCCCTGGTACAAGTTCCTAAAGAACTGCTCTGCTAAGTGAAACCAGTCTGCGTACTGCTACGGCTGAGGCTGGTACTCCTGCTGCTACTGCCCACCTGCCACTGCTGCTGCCGCTGCACCCTGAGGCTGTGCCACTGACTCGTCTACTGACACCTTGCGCGAGCATCTCAGACTCATCTTGCTACTCGATCAATTGTCTAGCCTGACTGCGCCTACGCGGAGCCATGTCCTATACGACACACAACCAACAAGGGTTAACAATACCACTCGGGCGGCTAGCATTGTACTTGGACTACCGTTGGGACTTCCCGTTGCAATTCAAATCCATTACAAGTCCTGTCAGACTCTCGCTCTGATACCAACTGTAATGACCCGAGAACCCGACCCTCGGCCCACGCCGAGGACCCGATTTTCACGATCGCCGCCCACAGATCTGGGGACCCGGAAGGGCTATAATCTATGTCTAACAGGATATGTAACGGAAGTAAACGTCAACTGCTAAACTAGAAGCATACAAGCGGAAACAGAAAAGAGAGCGAGACCGCTGCGTACTGCTCTAAGTACAGTCCCAACGCACGCATGCTAGTACAAGTAAAAGGTAGGGGAAGAACAAGTCCCTTAGGGGCATACCCCGAGGGTGACGTACACTGAAAAGGGGAACCACTGCTAGCTACGGGGACTTCGACTACCGCCCCGTCTCCTCCACCCGGCGTGCGCCCTGCCGCTGCTGAGAAGTCTCACCTGGGAAAAGGAGGGATGAGCTTCACAATAGAAGCTCAGTAGGGACTACCAATCTCCTATTGGCTCTAAACAGGAAGGAGAAATATATATATATATATATATATATATATATATATATATATATATATATATATATCAAATGAATAACAACAGTTTATATCTTCTACCTACAAACGGAAGTGTGGAAGCAAACCTACAACCAGCACGGTATGGAAGGTACGCACGGTCGGAAACTCCGTATGACTGCTCGTCGTGACCACCACACGGCTAGTAAACACAGACGGAGGGAACTCCGCCTGGACAAAGAACACTAGCCACGGAAACACTACCACTAGTCACGGTCAGGTGCATCCACCGATGTCTTATCCTCGACTCGGGTCCTGACCCTCACGTCTCGTCAGAGCGAGGTAGGACACAAGTAACACAATAGTAACCGCCGTAGTCTGGCCGGACTATGGTCCCACGCCTGACCTCCCCAAGCGGTTCCGGGGCCGCAAGGAGCGAGGCAGTGAGAAGAAGGACTGGCTGGCCTACGCCGGGTAGAACTCCTAACTGTCCTCGACGTCCTAGACCACCCACGAGAGCTCTGTAAGTGACTCACACGCCACTGTCCTAACCACCGTTTTCCCCTAAGCTCCAGAGTCCGCCTGGTGGCTGCCAACTCGAGCGCACTCGTAGCCCGAAGTACTCCCTCAACAGGCTCCCGAGGATGGGGGTCCCAAGTAACGGTATCAACCTCTCACACGGGACAGGCCCTCAAGTGCCGAGCACCGGGCGAAAGACTAATGTAGACCGTACTAGAGGACTAGCACAGGTGCCATGGTACAGCAAAGCAAATGGAAACGGTGTCAAGGAAAACCTGTCTCTCGGTCGATAACGCGACAGGGCGGACAGTCGCGACCATGTCGCGACGCCCTCGCGTGTTGCGACCTTAACGCGTCGCTCAGGAGCGTCGCGACCATGTCGCGACCGGGCGCGCCGTCGTGACATGATCGCGGCCTCCGAGGCTGTCGCGTTTCCAGCCGAGCAGGGTTCTGGAGCAGTCCCTCCAGGAACCCTCCCCAAAACACAAAATACACTCACAAGGGGGAAGGGGATCATGCACAATGTGTATTAAAATCAATAAATCCACCAAACCACCCACAATCCCTCAAAAGCATGGATCTACGCTCGAAGGAAACCTCACTCAACTCGAGCATGGAGTTCTCACACTCCCAAGCCCCAAACCACAAGGAAACCACGGTCTAGAGGGGAGGGGATCATGCTTAGGGCGAGAGGGGCGGACGTCCCTACCTCCACATGAAAAACGCACCCGTTGGGGCCTTCTCGTAGGAATGGTCGTCTCCTCCTCACACCACACGCCACAAGCACGACCCCTGCACGAACGGCACGTCCACACCTCAGCACGAGCACCATGAGCACCACGAGCAAGGAAAAACACCGAGAAACTGCGAGAGAGCTCGAGAGGAAGAAGAAGAGGAAAAGGAAGAAGAGGGGGAAAATGGGGCGCGCTGTTGGTTTTAAACCAATGGCCCCTCAGACGCTGTCACGACGCCCAGGAGCGTCGCGACCATGTCGCGACCGCCCACCACGTCACGACACAAAAAGCACGGTCAAACCTCGAAGATCGGAAAAGCAAACGCAGCGGCCTTGCAGGTCGCGTCAACGCTGCACGACCCTGCCACCCGACACGACCATTCTGACAGACAGGACAGCGGTCAAGCCGTGTCAGAACACAGTCGCGACAGCCAGGGGTGACGCGACAAGGATGCGACACTCACCCCCATCGCGACACGAACCGCCAATCCTGTCGCGGCAGGCCGCTTTGGCGTGACCATGTCGCGGCCAGGGCTCCTGTCGCGACCTTGGGGACGGGCCAAGGGCCCAAGGGGGCCGGGTCTTACAATGGGCAACAAATCCTCTCGTATACAAATGATGCTGCACATCCCATGTCGATATCCACTTTCTGTTCTTACAAGCCAAACACGGACATCAGATGTTACCCATCAGATCAACTGCTACTGATGAATTTCTCAATGCAAACCGAATGAAACTGCCAACTCCATCTTTAAACTCCTCTGTCATAACTCCATTAACTATTCCACGGTACATCCATGACCGATTCTCATAAGATATTTTTCCTACACAGATTACATGTCATGTCACGAGTTAAAACCCAACACACCCTCACATCGTTCAAGTAGGTCAAAATTAATAGGTAGGACATATTATTTAGATTATCACTTTTTACCCATCTGTGAATATTTGATCGCACTTAGATGGCCATTCACTATGTGTTTGTATAATTTGTTGAAGATTTCGGCAGCATCTCCCCACACCTCTCCGATATACCAAAAATCTTTATTGATTAAGATATTTTCTTAAACGCTTACTAATAAGTGGTTAATAAAATATTCTAAATCCATAAAGGTATATCAGAGAGGAGTGAGTAGACGCACCCGAAATTTTCAACATATAATATAAACACATATTAAATGACCACCTAACTGCGATCAAACATTCACAGATTGTCCAAAACGGGACAATTCAAGACTTTGAGTTAGATATACACGTTCTCATCATTAAAAATAAGACTCATGCACATCAATCCTAAAGTCTTGAACGGGAAGGTTCATTGACACGGGCTTAACACGCTCTCGTGAGGTGTGTGCAGTAATAAATTGCTATACATGCATAGATCAAATTTAAAAATCACATAAATATGAAAGGAAAATAAAAACAAACTATTACATGTGAACAAGTGCAATATTAAAATAAATTCACACATACAAGTAAATGAATTACATTAAAGTAAGAACTGCAATACTAATAAAAAAATTTTGCGAATGTGTATAGGAGTTCGTGAAGGTTCGCAGCGGCCCCATGGACAAGTAGGCAATCCCTCTCCATTTCTCCAAACCTAACTCCCCCAAATCTTTTCCTATCAGCTACTGGTTGCCGTGTAAGTAGGTGAAATATTATTTTTTTAGTGTGTTGCTATAGTGATAACAAAGTTGTTCAAACAATTAAATAATGAAACACATAGGAGGCATTCTTTGGTAACATTTTTAAAGATTTCATTTTTTTGAAATTTAAAATCTCCTAAAAAACTCATTTACATCAGTTTTTAAAGCCCAAAATCTAGCACATCATCGTTCTATTTTTTTCTCTCTATCTCTCTCCTCTATCTTAAAATCTATTTTTACACAATTTAAAATCTATTTTACTTGTTTGATAATTAGAAGGAGAAAAATAAATTTTCAATCATTAAATAATTAAAACCCACACTTTAAAAATATTACCAAATAATGTCTGAGACTCAAAACTGAATTCTTCTCATTCTAATCATATACTCTTTTATTTAGCCTAAAAGAGTAGATGGAACTTTGATTATCTTACTCTATGGCAAAAGGTCTTAATCGATCAATTGAGTCACTTCTTATATACAACTAACTATTCTACTTTTTAGTTGGAAACTTGTCTCTTATATTATCCTTTAAAATTTCTTTATAATCCCATTCTTAGTGAAATTTGAACCTCTAACTAACTATTATAAGTCAAGTTAGTAGAGGAAGAACTTGACAAGAGAATGAAGTTGAGAAGAGAGTGAGTTTGTTTGAGAGGATTATGTTTGACTTTCACTAGTCTTCTTTTTATCTAGAATTATTGATATCTTCTTGAAGATAATCATGAGAAAGAGATATACGTGAGATCTGATATAAGATTAAATATTTCTTTAAAAGCCCCTTACTTTTCCTTCTCTTATATGTCACCCTATTTGGAGGGCACTTCCCCTCCGATAATAACTATCTTAATCTTTTGGCACATGATATTTGACAAGTCTATGATCTCTTGAAGCTGATGTAACTACTGACGTAGATTAATGTCGACATATATAACAATATTATTAGATAACTTAACCTTATTTGAATCATCTACCGAATCAGATCAGATGATGGGGACATTCTTCCATAAACCCCAGACACACGGCAGACAAATTTTCATCATCTTTTGGGGGTGGGAAGTGGGGGATCGATTTCAAAGATGCGTGCACAAATGCAATTTGAATGCTTGAATGGGGAAATATGGAATGGATGTGATTGATCATCTTTATACTAGAGCAAAAGTTTCTCGGGGTGTGAATATGACATTACATCTATATATGGAGGGCATACAAGAAAATGCAAAAAGGAGGATAGATTTCCATGAAAATTTTAATTTAAGAAAAAATATACGCAAAATTTCCCATATATGTATAATTTAATCCCCAAGTAACAGAGGGCCCAAGAGACCTTTGCCTCTGTCAGCCGCCCCTCTCCCCTCCCATGCACACAAAAAGGCACTGTAAGGACTATTGGAGAGTCTGGCCCGAACAGTCCCTCCATTGCTTCCTCCCCCATACTATTCAAAGAGCAGCAGCCAGTAACATTTTCCATGAGACTGGGATGGGGAGGGGTCGGGTGTGGGGGTTGCCAGGAGGGGGAGGGGGTCACCGAGAGGGGGAGGGGGAGGGGAGGGGGGCTGACAGGGGGGGGATGACAGGGGTGGGGGGCTATGGATGGGAGGGCGAGGGGGCCACCGAGAGAGGGAGGGGGGCCGCCGAGAGGGGTAGGGGGCTGCGCATGGGAGGGGGAGGGGAAGGGGGGCGACAGGGGTGGGGGGGGGGGGGGGGGGCTACGGACGGGAGGGGGAGGGGGCCACCGAGAAGGGGAGGGGGGGGTCACCGAGAGGGGTGGGGGGCTGCGCACGGGAGGGAGAGGGGAGGGGGGGGCGATAGGGGTGGGGGGGCTACGGACGGGAGGGGGAGGGGGCCGCCGAGAGGGGGAGGGGGAGGGGAGGGGGCCATCGAGAGGGGTGGGGGGCTGTGCATGGGAGGGGGAGGGGAGGGGGCCGACAGGGGTGGGGGGGCTACGGACGGGAGGGGGAGGGGGCCACCGAGAGGGGGAGGGGGAGGGGAGGGGGGGCCGCCGAGATGGGTGGGGGGCTGCACACGGGAGGGGGAGGGGGGCCGACAGGGGTAATGGGAGGCTATGGGCGGGAGGGGGTCGCCGAGAGGGGGAGGGGAGAGAGTA
Source organism: Colocasia esculenta (assembly GCA_014218235.1). Classification (NCBI taxonomy): domain Eukaryota; kingdom Viridiplantae; phylum Streptophyta; class Magnoliopsida; order Alismatales; family Araceae; genus Colocasia; species Colocasia esculenta. Next base: position 18,300,822 of record CM024757.1, on the reverse strand, counting down.
CGTACTGGTGGCGATGGTTGGCGGCACCGACGGCGAAGCTCGACGGTAGTGGCGGTGCAGGTCGTGGCGACCGGTGGTGGCGGTGCAGCTGTCGGTGGCCGGCGGTGGTGGAGCAGCTCTCAGTGGAGAGAGAGAGAGAGAGAGAGAGAGAGAGAGAGGAGAGAGAGAGAGAGGAGAGAGAGAGAGGAGAGAGAGAGAGAGAGAGAGAGAGAGAGAGAGAGAGGAGAGGAGAGAGAGAGAGAGAGAGAGAGAGGAGAGAGAGAGAGAGAGGATGGCGGGGGCGCGAAAGTGCGGGTTTGCTGACAGATATTTTCGACAGACTTATTCCGTCGGAATATCCGTCGATAAGCATCTGACTAAAATCATTCCGTCGACCTTTCCGAAGGATAGTTCCGACGGACTATATCGATCGGTATTTCCGAAAAATATGTCGACGGAAATATTTCCTTCGGCATATCCGTCGGTATTACCGACGGAATAATTTCGTCAGAAATATCCATCGGTAATACTACTTTCTCTTGTAGTGCTCGTGCTCCACTGCCGTCGCTGAGTACACCAAGATGTCGTCCACGAACACCACTACAAACCTGTCCAGGTACTCACGGAACACATTATGCATCATCTCCATGAAAGCTGCTGGTGCATTCGTGAGCCCAAAAGCATCACGACAAACTCAAAGTGGTCGTAGCAGGTACGAAAGGCTGATTTGGCAATATCTGACTCTCGGATCCTCAATTGGTAGTAGCTCGACCTCAAGTCAATCTTCGAGAACACTGAAGCTGACTGCAACTGATCAAACAAATCATTGATCTTGGGCAACGGATACTTGTTCTTCACTGTAACCTGTTTCAGTTGCTGATAATCGATGCAAATCCTGAGACTGCCATCCATCTTCCTCACAAACAATACAGGCGCACCCCAAGGCGAACTACTCAGATGAATGAAGCCCTTCTCAAGTAACTCATCGAGTTGGCACTTCAACTCCCGCAGCTCCGCCGGTGCCATCCAGTACGGTGCCTTGGACATAGGCATCGTCCCTAGAAGCAACTCAATGGAGAAATCTACCTCCCGCTCCAGTAGTAAACCAGGTAGATCCTCCGGAAACACATCAGCAAAATCACAAACAATAGGTACATCTAAACCAGATAGCTAGCCAGAATATGAGAAAATCACTGAAGCAAGGTAAGCTACACAACCATCTCGGATCAAGCTTCAAGGTCTACAGAAGGAAAGGAAAGGTCGGTGGGTAGATCGGGTACCTCCGAAGCAAAGCACAGGTGCTCCAAGTAACTCGAACCGCACGGTCTTCCACTAACAATCCACCAACGCCGAGTGTGCGTCCAGCCAATCTATGCCAAGGATGGCATTGAAGTCGTGAAGCTATAAGGCAAACAATCTGGCTGGTAGAAGATGGCCCTGTACCTCGATGGTGACACCCTCCAGGTAACCCAGAGTACGCATGTAGTGACCTGTTGGAAGCTCAACAGCTAGGTCACAGGTCCGCTCTGGAGCAAACTCAGTAAGGGAACCAAAGAACTCCTCCGAAGCAAAACAACGCATAGCACCGAGATTAGTCAAAACATGCGCCACTCTACCAAGGATATATAGGAACCATACTGACGACCAGATTAGAGGCCTCCGCCTTTTCTCTGGTGATGTTCATCACCCGACCACAACCACGTCCTCGCTGAGGCTGTTACTAGTGCTGTTGCAGTGGCTGGATCTGTCTTTGGTGCTGCTGCTAATGCTATGCCTGCTGGGGTGGAGGGTACTGTGCCTGCGGTGCCTGTTGAGTGTACTGTAGAGGTGCCAACTGCTGCTGCCCCTACCTCAAAGGACACTCCCGCCTGAAGTGACCATGCTGCCCACAGTGGAAACAACCTGTGCCCAACTGGCTCTGCTCTGTGCCCTACTGCACTGATTGCTCCATTGGCTACTCTGGCTGATGTCAGTACTGAGGTGTCTGCTGGTAACGCCGTCCACCCCCTCATGTGAACAACTTCTTCAACTTTGAGGTTAGGCCAGCACCGCCTGTACTTGAAGACGAAGAAGACGATACACTCCCTCGGCTGCCCGAAGGACGTTGGTATGGGGTAGACCTCGCCGACCCTCCTCCCTGCTATGACTAGAACCAACACTCCCTGTAACGTCACGCATTTTTTGGATCCTCGCAGATCCCCGCTTAGCGGGTTTGGTGGCCAGTGTGTAGCCCATTAGCGTGTGTTACAGGTGTTTACATAGATTTTTGGGGCTTAGTGGGCTGGCAGTTTGGGCTCGTAGCACCCGTTGGTTCACTGGTTGAGAATGCGACGGGGGTGTGCATCGCGTTCAGGTCGCGACGGCCCTGGTGGTCACGTTCAGGTTGCTGTTGTTTGGTGGTCTTCGTCTGCATGGCTGCCGCATGTCGCGCACTGGGCAGTCAGCTGACGTCTTCCTTGAGAAGGCGACGACCCATGAGGTCGCATTCAGGTCGCGACGGAGGTGCATGTCGCGTTCCCAACCGCTGGGTGTTTTTAAAGAGGGTTGGCCGGACAAAACTGTGGCAAGCTCTGCTCGGCCAGGAGGGGCTGCTGCGGCGGCTGTCTCGGGCGATTCGACATTCTGGTGCAGTTTTCGGCGTGTTCTCGCTGCGAGGACGTCGTGCAGAGCGGGGGAAACGCCTAGAGTTCATGTTCTTCGTGGAGGTAGGGAGATCCCACCTCGTTTGATGCATGGATAGTGTGTGCTGTGTGTGATGTGTTTACCACTTTTTAAACTGTAGATATCATGCTAGGGCTTACACTAAAGCATGAAAAATGTGAATTAAGCATGGTTTGTATAGTGTGGGGTGGTAATTCGGAGTGAGCAGTCCGGATTAGGGTTCCTGCCTGTGAAGGCGACGGAATCCCCTGTCGCGACAAGGTCATGATAGGCTGACCCGTCGCGTTAAGGTGTGCCATCGCGACATGTCAGGGTGTCGCGATCAAAAGGCGTCAAACCCTTCTGTCGTGACAAGGTCGCGATAGCTTGTCGCGACAGGCCGACCTGTCGCGTTAGGATTTTCTAACGCGACACATCGGGGCGTCGCGATCAGAAGGTGACACTATCCCCTGTCACGACCACATCCCAGTGGGCTTGTGGTGTTTGTTTTAACTGTACGATTATCTAATTATCGTTTAAATATTGTGCATGGTGATGTTAGTGGTGCATTGGCACTTGTCGCACTTGTGAAGCGTGTTGTTTATGTGTTGTTTACATAGTAAGGGTGGTGCTCATGAATTGAGCATGTTTTTACGTGGTTGGCGTGTTGTGCACACAATTAGTGTGTAATACACATGGTGTTTACATGGTTTTAGTGTCATGCATGTGTGTGCATGACTAGTGGCTCGATGTTATGATTATTGTAATATAACTTGTATAGTTACTTCGAGGTGATTAGGCAGTGAAGGTCATATGTGGACCTAGCCCTGGTTTATTATTGTCTTTTGAAGAATATTATAATGATTTATGTGCTAAGTAGTGTGTGTTGCCATAGAGGTCACGGAGTGACCAATGATTGGCAAGGTTGTGTTGCGTTGTTGTGATCCAAGTGTGTACTAGTGCGAGATGGTTAGGAGGTCACATGGTGACCGGTGACGAGCCAATTATGTTTAGTGTATTATGATTTAAGTTTCACCGAGGTATTAAGTGATTGACATGGTTTGTGTGTTAGCCGAGTGTGGTGGTCCGGTGCCTATTATGGAATACCTCTGCAGTCAGGTACCCCAGGTTCTGTGTGAGCCAGGTACGTGTGTTTATTGTGCTCGGGGTTTGTCTTGGTACTTGTGTTGTACTGTTGAGGTCTGTGTCATCTGTCTTGGACACCCTCACTCCTATGTTTGAGTTGTACGTCTGGCTAAGGGAAAGACGGCGGTGGGACAGCGACTTGTGAGAGTTTGTATTTGGTCGCTTGTAGAGCGCTCGTAGTTGGGGGTACGGACACCAGTAGTCGACATTGGTCCCCAGCTAGTCCTGTTTTCCAGTGCCTCACTTTAGGGAGCTTAGGCCAAAGTCTCTAAAGGTGCCAGGCATGGGCCTGCAGGGTGTGTGACCTGTAGGTGTGGTGTTGGTTTTGCAGGTGTGTGACCTGTAGGTGTGGTGTTGGTTTGTCTCCACTCTTCTTTGGCTTGTGCTTGTGGAGCGGCAGTTAGACCTTTCGTTCGTGACTACGAGACTGAGAGGTAGTTCTCGTGTTGTGTTGTCCAGGTTGGATACTGGCGTCATGAACCAGTAGTCTGTTCCCGTGTGGTGGCGTCATTCCTTTCCGACTCGTGCTTTGCCACTAGTGGTGGCTTGTGTGTGTGACTCGCGTTGGTTGTGGCTTTACTCATTGAGGTGTGCCCTGGTGTTGGCACGGTTATAGTTGTGGTTGGTGAGCAGAGACTCACTGGTTGTGGTTTACTCCGTGTGGTATGCCCGTTGTTGTCACATGTGTTAAGGTTTTGCCCGTGGTGGCATGCCATGTGCTGGCACAGTCGTGTTTGTGGTTCCCGTGGTGGTACCTCGTGGTGGTAGGTACCTGTACCCTACATGGGTACCTGTTTCTCGAGGTACGCTAAGTACTAGCCTTTTTAGGTGTTGAAGTGGAGCTGTGCTCCGTGGAGGTCATGTTGTAGGACCTTCCACTTACTGTAATGTACCCTAGTAAGGGTAGCTTTCTGTTGTATTGTGATTTCGGGGTATGGCAGATTAGCTTCTGGTTAGCAGTCCTATTACTCGTGCACTTGAGTTTTCAGTGTTAGTATCTAGTGATATTAGGTACCTGTACCCCTTGGGGGTTGGCTTGTGATGTGGTACGTTGTGTACCAACCTTTCAAGTGTTGTGGTGAACTGGTGTTTTTGTGGAGGTCGTGAGGTGTGACTTTCCACACGTGCTATGTACTCTATTTAGAATACGTTTTCGTTTGTGGTTCCAATGTGTGCAGGACTTGGCATGTTGATGCCAGTTCGGATACCCTGTTTGGGTAGTTTTCCTGTGAGGCTTGTAGCCGAGGCAATGGTTTGCCTGAGATTTGGAGCCTAGGTTTGCCTGTGAGACTTGGAGCCTGGGTAGTGGGCTGCCAGTGAGGCATTCCCAGTGGTTGGTAATGTTGTGCTAGTCCTGTTGTTCCCTTTTACCTTCCGAGATTTATGCTAATTGATAAGTTTATGTTAATTGTTGATTAATCATGGTTTAAGTAAGTAGGATGTTGTTTGGCTATTTGTGTGGCCAGTGAGACCCTTTGAGGTTGAGGTCTCTTCTGTTTAGTTGTTGTGGTTGTTTTTGGGTGGTCCCCTACTGAGCATGTGACTTGTTGAGGCTCACTCCCCTACAGTTCCTTTCAGGGCTTGCCGTGTGTTTGGCTTGCAGCGGCGTTGTGGTAGACTTGTACCACTAGCAGTAGTGTAGTAGTTAGTGTTGTGTGAGCTTGTGCTCCTTCAGGGTATGCCCCAGGTAGTTGTACTTTTTAATTGGACATGTATTAATGTAATGGGACAGTTGTACAAATATGTGAACAGATATGAGCACATGTACTTTCTTGTGTCTTATACTGTTGTGGTTTGTCTTTTATATTCTTACTGGACACGTGTGTGAGATATCCATTGCTAGACTTCGGTCCGTTCGTGGGAGACAGATCTGGATATGGACCCTTATTGGGCATAAATATCCAGGGCCGTTACACTCCCTCTCCAAGGCAGTAGCTCTAGCTACTGCTAATGCCAAAGTGTCGCAGAGGTGGCCAGCCATGGCCCACCTCAACTCCGAGCGTAACCCACTAATGAACCGCTCAGTGTGAGCCTACTCACTAGTGGCTACATGGGGAATGTGTCGCAAAAGTTGTACAAACCTCTGATGGTACTGCGCCACGATTAGCTCTCCCTGCGTCAATTTGTGGAACTAGTCCCTCCTCTCACGGCGCACGTAGTCGGGGAAGTACTTGTAGTGGAAGACATTTAGAAATTACTCCCAAACTATCTAGTCTAGCCTTCTGCCCTGAAAATTGGTCTGCCTCATTGTCCTCCTCCACCACTCATGGGCTGACCCCTTCAGCTGATAAATTGCCAATCGGACCTGATCCTGATCTGTACAGTCCATGGTCTCAAAAGTATGCTCGGGCTCATGGACCCAACTCTCTGCTCAATCTGGATCATAGTCGCCGTAGAAGACCGGAGGCCGGAGACGAAGAAACCTCTCCAGAAGTGCTGTGTGGTCCTCAGGTGCTGCTGTCGCTACTGGAGTCTTCTGCCGTACCACTGGCGGTACCTCTGGCTGAACGAGTGTTGCCTGCGGGGTCGCTAGTGGCTACTCCTCTGTTGCCATCTCTGCAAATTGCTGACCTCCTGCTGGCATCTGTTGGTACTGCCAAGGAACCTGGAACATCGTCCTCCACCACTGCTCCATAACCTCTGGCGGGGGCGGGGGTGGATACCACTGCTGTTGCTGTGCTCCCTGCTGTAACGGAATGCCCTGCAGCAACGGAACACCCGGCTAGTCGACCTGATGAGGTTGAGCATCCCCCGGTGCGTGCTCGACTGCAACCGACTCGTCCGGTGCAGCATCCTGATGCTCCATCAGCTCACTGACCTGTCTGCGTCTACGTGGAGACATGTCCTGTGACACAAACTACATTCAAGTTAACAAAATAACCCAACGGCTAGTAGTGTTACTTGTACTTCCTATGGGACTTTGCGTTGTCACTTAGTTCCACTACAAGTCTTGATAGACCCCTTTCTCTGATACCACTGTAACGGCCCTAACTCCCAGGCCCCCAGCACCCACTGAGAATCCGACCGTCGGAACTGTCGCCCATGGGCCCGAAGACCCAGAAGGGCTAACAGACTAGTCTTAGAAGATATGTAATGAAAGTAAGTCACAAAAACAACACTAAAAGTACTAACAAGTGAAGGAAAAGCATCCAACACAAGTGCAAGTCTAGTACAGTCCCAAAGTAAACAAAGTACAAGTGCAGAAGGAAAAAGGGGATTATAGATCCCATAGGGGCATACCCCGAGGATGACGAAACAAGTACGAGGGAACACTACTCACGGAAGACGTCATCTACTATGGCCTCGTCTCCTCAGCCTGCCTCGTCTCCTCAGCCTGTCGCGGAGGGTACTGTTGTGAAGTCTCACCTGTAAAGGAGAGAATGAGCTTCACAAAAAAGTCAAGTAGAGACTACCAATCTCCCACTAGTTCTAACAGCAGAATAGATATATATGCATAACTAAAATAAAACAAGTAAATCTATTCTACTAACAGAGTAAGTGCGGAAACGTAAAGTAACAACACGACCATCGGTCTAAACCAAATGTCGGGACTGGAAATTCGTGTAAACCACGACACTGGGAAGAACCCAAGACTGTAAACACAGACAGTGTACAACTGCCTGGACAAAGACACTAGCCACAGAACAACTACCACTAGTCAACCGGTCAGGTGAGCCATGCGCCTTACCCTCGACTTCCAGTCCATGTCTAGCACCTCCCATTGGAGTGAGACAAGGAACTAAAGTAACCACAACCTGCCATAGTCTGTTCGGACTATGGTTCCACGCCTGCCCCCTCTATATGGTACCGGAACCAAGTAGAGTGAGGGAGTGAGAAGGACTAGCACTGCACCGGAAGAGCTCCAAATCATCTCGGCGTCCCAGACTCAGCTAAGAGAGCTCTGCAAATGGCTCTATGCCTCTGTCCCCACTGTTTTCCCCTCGGCTACCAGAGTTCGTGACTCGAGCTCGCACGCCGCCCGAAGAACTCCCTCAATAGACGCGCAGGGACCGGGGGTCCAGGTAACGGTAACAACCTCTCAACGGACAAGCCCACAAGTGCCTAGCATTGGGTGAGAGACTAGAGTAGGACCGTGCTAGGAAACAACACAGGTGCCAAGAAATAGAGTCGCAGAGGAAGGAAAACTCCGAACAGGTCGTCAAGCCGTTCTCTGTCTGGGAAGGTGACGCTAGGGCTGTTGCCACCTGAAGGCGACACCTTGCCTGTCGCAACTTGGGTCTGAAGGTGACATGGAAACTGTCGCGAACTGGGTCACGACAAGGGCATTGTCGCGACCACAGACAAAGGTTCGGGTTACCACCCGAGACCTCCCACAGCCCACGGAGGAAAGCCAGATCAGAAGGCGACGAGTCAGGCTGTTGCAATCTGGGTTGCGACATCAAACTTGTCGCGACCACAGACATACACACCCGAGAGCCCCTTCAACATGCAATATACCACAATCTGGAAAACACAGAGGAAGGGGAGCATGTAGGATGATGTAAATAGGTGAAACAAACTCAAACGACTCACATAAACACCCATGCATGTCAATGAGATGGATCTACACTCCTAAAACCTCACATGAATGCATGATACTCTCATCACCCCAAGCCCCAAACCAAGCACAAAGGTAAGCATCAAACACACATGCACAGTCTAGCATGGATTCTACTAGCTTGGAGAAGGGGTTTGGAAGCCCTAGCATGATAGAAGTAGGGGGAAGACAAGGGTCACTATCTCAAAATGAAGAGCCAACCCGTTGGGGTCTTCTCGTGTGTATGGCCACCTCCTCCTCACTCCAAGCTCCATGGAGACACCGTCCATGATCCACGAACGTCCTACACGCTGAAGGAGAGTCACCATCACGAAGAGGAAGCCACACCGGAGAAGAGCACCATGCTAGGAAGAAGAAAACCCCACCTCTCCTCATACACACCCTCACACTCTAACACACAGAGGGGTCAGATGAGAAGAAGCACAGCTGAAAGAGGGGAAGAAGCTGACTGTTCTGAGGCCTAAGCACTTATATGCCTCAGAGTTGAGAACGCAACACATTACTTGTCGCGTTCACTTACTGAACGCGACAGCTAACCTGTCGCGATCCCAAGGTCCTGATCAGACCTGACTAATGGAACCGCCATGTGTCATCCTCGCAGACCTAACACTATGAACGCGACACCTGACATGTCACCTTCATCTTGTCAGTGGTTGACACTTGTCCCAACTGTTCAGACAGCAAGATGACAAAATTGCATGTTGTGGTTAGAGGACTGAATGCGACGACATGCCTGTCGCATTCCTAACTAGAACGCGACGGCCATCCCGTCACCTTCAGAAGGCGTTGTCCCGATACATCGCTACCTTCATCAGAAGGTGGCTGACCAATGAAAGGAGGATGTTACAAAATGAATATTGATCTATCTAATCCGGTAACAAAAGCACTTCTCTAGGCATCATAGTTTTTGAAGAGATGTGATTTAAGTATGTCTCTTAAGAAGTATTATCCTCATGTTTGAAGTTTTATCTTTTAAAAGGACATTTTTGAGAGAAGAGGGGTGATGCTCTTATTGATAAGCACACACTTGTTCTCACTATCTTTTAATGTGGGACTAAAGTATACCTCTACATAGCCCTCCAGTGAGGATAAGGGTGTGCGGGTCTCATGAAGATGAGACGTTCGGGTAGGGCATATGGTCTCTAGTTCGTTCCTACAGACAGTGCCAATGAAGAGACACGATTAAGTGTTTCCTAAGAGATATTATCTTTACGTTTGGGGTTTTGTTCTTTAAAAAGACCCTCTTGGGAGAAGAAGTGAGGCTCTTGCTGATAAACACACACTTATTCTCACTATATTTCAATGTGAGACTAAAATATATCTATACAGTTTTAATTCTAGGTGAAAACTTACTCTGAATTTTTTAGAATGTCTTCCTCAGGCAGCATGTGGCTGGTTTTGATCTATTGCAAATATCAAAGGATATGTTGGCGGTAGTAATTAATTGAGATGTAACAAAAGAAAATGAAGGAAATACTTATGATTCAGAAGTGTCATATTCTGTATTTGATGATCACATGTAAAACATATATATTGAGTTCTTCAAATATGCATGAGATTGTACATGTATCGTTGCTAATTTGTTATCAGTGAAGCAGTCCCTTCATACGTTTTCTTCTTTTCACTATTGGAATTCACAAATATGACAAAATAATTAAGTGTCAGGGTTGATGAAGTTTCATAGAATATGAGCATACCTAATTTACATATTCCAGTCATACATCGCAAGTCTGGAAGTACTGCATGACAAGTGCAGAAAGATGCGTGGCTTATCTAAAGGCCATATATCTTATTGGAAATCTGCTGTTTATTGTTGCATCTACTTTTCCAAGAGAGTGTTGCTTCATTGAAGAACCCATTTACAATTTAGATGAGATTTTTTGTTTGTTTGGAAGTGGTTCTGTTTTTCATTTTTCATTTTTTAAGCTTTCTCCATGGAAAAATATTAATTAGTTTCTCCTTCCAACGTTATTTATTTATTGATGTTTGTGTTCTTTCTTTCAGAAACATCAACTGTGTCAGCTGTATAGCTCTTAAGAGGTTTCAAGGGTAAGACTTTCAGAACCAACTTAAGTGCAGTTTCTTAATTTTATCTTGCAGCCTTCCAAACTTAGAGAAGCAAGAATGGGGCAGTCTGTGATTTTTGTGGGAAACAAATATCTATGGTATATTAATGCAGGTCTGATGCAGCTTGCATATGCTTGTCAAGCGACCGGATTGTATGCATAAATATATTTTCTTAACTTTAGAATCGAAATAAACAGCTCACTAAGCATATTCCAAGTCGTGACACATGCTGACGTCTGAACTAGAGAAATAGAAGAAGGGGGAGCACTGCAAGAAGGGGCCACTGTGTGGCTGGGTGGTGGGGGAGGGGAGCGCCTTGGAAGGGGAGGCTGTGGAGATGGTGGGTGGTGAGGGGTAGCAGGGGGCCGGGGGGGTCACTGGGTGGTGAGGAGGGGGTGGAATTATGTCCGTAACTGATTTGTGATAAAAGTTATATATAGCGACGGATTAGTGATGAAATTGTGTCCATAGTTGATTAGCGACGACATTGCCTTCGTAGTTAATTAATGACCGACCAATTTTGTCAATGATGGATGCAATTCCGTCGCTAATCTATAATTTTTTTTAAATTTTTGTAATATATATCTTTCAAACACTTCAATAAACTTGTATACACATTGATGAACCTATATATATTGGCGCGCACACACACATACTAAAAGTTTGTAGTGCTGAATTAAAAATTCAATAAAATATGCAATAAGATATTCAGCCAAATAAATATTTAAAATATAACTTAATACAACATTAAAAAAGTGTCATCATAAATCTACACAATCCCCCCCTCCCCCCCATCGTGTGATGCATCAACATCTTGCATTAGACGTGTAAAATATAACAACATTCAACATATGAATGTGCAATAAACTTTTCAATATATTTTAGAAATTAAAATTTGATCAGACAAAAATTTAAATGATTTTCTACTTAACTTAATTTCTAAATAGACGATATGTCGAGCTCAAATTGAGAATTCAATTTCATCAACTCCCATGGGTTTGTCACTCATCTACGGTCATGTAAGAATGATCGACATGTCGATCAAATGAGTATTTCATAATTTGGGCCCTGAACTCGATTTCTTTAGATTTCTACTTAAATTGCTTTCTAAATAGGTAATTTGAGTTGACTTCAAATTAAGAATCCAATTTGAATTACATCAACTCCCAAAGGTCAGTGTAGCAACTCCGAATTGTTAAATTTGATATATAAATTGAAATTAGAATAAAAATGTGATTAAATTAAAATCCATTAATACAAAATAGACAATGTGTTAACCAAGATGGTCCATACATGAATTAATGGGCCTAAAAGAGAAGAGCCCAAGTTGGGTTAGAGATATTTAATGCTAAATTCGTACCTTAATTATTAATAAACAAAAAGGGTTAAGATAATCAATATATTAACTCATAATTATCTTAAAAAGAGTCATAGACTTACCCTAATCCCTTAGCCACGAAATTGGAGCTCTCCCTAAGCCAAATAAGTGGATAAATGCTAGAAAATGGGGAGATAAATATAAAAATTTGTAGCTTAAGGAGAAGGAAGAGTTTTAAGAGAATAGGAAACCTATAGCATACACATACTCTCTTATTTCATAGCAACCCAACCCTAGACTACTTCTGGAACTTGGAGGATGAAGAAGAGAAGGCTTTGGACGAGGAGAAGGAGGAGGAAAAGGCTAGGAATAAGGGGATTTCGTCATCTTCAACCTTTCTTGCCCTAGGATTGAAAGCGTGAAAAGATAGGCAATATCTCTAACACAAATTAATTAACGTTGACCCTAAGTAGACCATGCTATCATCTTTAAAAGCCCTGTGTTTCCCCCAATTTTTATCGTGCCATTTAGGAGTATTTCATACTCGAATTCTTGTTAAGAACATGTGCTCGAACCAACATGTTCACCTTAAATCCATGTCTCCACTTGATTTCGTGCCCTGAAACTTTTATCATAAATACTACATGATATTGGGAATCTAATGACCCTATTTTCCCCAATTTCTATCAAGTACCCTTTTCGAATTAAATCAAATATCATCACTGTGTATGATTTTTAGGTCACCGAGAAGTAACCTATTCATAGCATGACCATACCATGCCTATTCTCTAATTAATTGTTATTGTAGATACCTCTGCATGTCTAATTTCAATTAAAATAAATTTTGTGATTTTTCGACTTGTAGACGAATTGGTGTGCATTTTTGAATGGCCCTGTGTCAAATCCATGGAGGATTGGACCGAAGACCAAAAGTGGACCAGTTCACCTTTGGGGTTCGTCCAGACCCTCTGAGAACGCGACGGCCCGACCCATCACGATTCTCAGCGGGTCGTGACAGAGGGACCCGTCTCGACATGAATGCGACGGCCTGACACGTCGCGTTCTTTATATCGGTACTGATTGTCCAAAACGCGAAAGACCCCGACATCGCGTTCATAGACGATTGTCCTAATCGCGACCGTTCATTCCGTCGCGTTTAGTGTATCTGTCGATTGGCCTGTTTCTGTTCTAATGAATGTGACCGCCCTTCCCGTTGCGATTTGAAACACGACAGGTATCCCCGTCATGTTCTTACTGAGTAAACCATAACTCAAATTCTTCATGCAAATCATGTTAATCATATACCTTGACCATTGTTTAACTTATGAATTGTACTGTTATGAATAGTAACGACATGTTTAATAATAATGGATAATATTCACATGATTCCCATTATTTAAAAGCTATGTGCACAATTATCTCTTGCTATCTTGATTATCTTACACATGCACACACTAAACATGAATCTTCGCCATGGAACCTACTGAAATTTACTCAATAATATATTTGGTAATTAAGTGTAATTATTCATATAAATTACCTATTATTTTAAATAAACTTGTCTTCATTTTATTCGCTCGTTTTGAATATCGCTATCGCGTCCCTCTATCTTCGAGCACTCAAGGCATGACGGACAACTGTTTCTTTATACACTTCTATCTTGGCTTGGACGACCTCTCCATTGAGAATACTCGTGACTAGACCAGAAATTTCTTGTCGAGGCCTCCGTAAGACTCCTTGGCTTTGACGGACGTCCATTACCGATGAGCGGGTTGTATCATCAAAACCTATTATACCCTTAGGGATCAACATGATCCAACAGCCTTAGTTTAGTCTCTCTAACCTTGAGATCACACCGGACCTCTAGCCCGTGTTCATAGCACGGATTTTGGGTGGTTGTGACTTCTACCGGACTGCCGACACACGACCATGTGTGTTGTGCAACTGCTATTATCGTCTGTTTATTGTTGTTTTATGGACATGACGCAGTTCTCATCTACTAGCTCTACACTCTCATCTGTTCACGTTCTCTCTAAACTCTCATCTATTCGTCAATTACTCTCGTCTATTCTTGGTACTATTTGGCCATCCAATTGATTGTCTAAGATAATAAACATAACCAATGCCAGGCAATATAGGGCCCGATCTGGTCCTGGGAGGTGCACCCGAAAAGTGTCATTTGCCCGCAGGAGTTCAATGATCATGATGTCGGCATTACATCAAAGTGTCATACTATCAAGATTTAATCTAAGACAATCAATCACTATACCATGTTCTCTCGGTTGACAAGAAGATCGGCCAAATTTGCTATTTCTACTAGTGCACTTTTGTGCAACGTTACATGCTATTTCGTTATATGGCTAATCCGTTATCATGCTAGTTGTGCTATTTCTATGTAAAAGTGTTATCGTTCTCTTGCCATCGTTACTTTACTCTCTTGACTATACTTGATCGTTCTCTATAGTTATCCTGCTTGACAAGACATTAATCACTTAAAGCATGTCTATTTATACGAGATATTAAGTCATACTAGACGATTATCGCTCATCCTGCGCTATTTGTTTCATGTGTTTTCAGGTGAGTCTGATGGGGACTACCACACTCACGTGGAAGGGGATGAAGAAGTACATGAGTGACCAGCTTTACGACAACCAGAGCTTTCTAGTAGTTAGTTAGATGGATAGTTAGTTTGTAGTTGTTTTGTCTTGAATAAAGTACTATGGGCCCATAGTTTTGGCTCTGAATTAGTGGATGTAATAGTTGATTTGTGGAATTATTAATGAAGTTGGATCGTTTGGCATTATTCCAATTTGTGTAATGGTGTGATATCTATACTATTTATTTAACTGTATTATCACTCTGATATTCTGCGTGGGGGCGTTACCGTTTTGTGGTATCAGAGCCTAGGTTGTTCTTAAGTATAGGATGATCTAGGATAGTCAGCTCCCATTGGTCATTCACTCATTTATGGTCATGTAAGAATGATCGGCACATCAATTAGACCAATGTTTCATAATCTGAGTCCTTGAACCTCACTTCTTTAGTTTTCTACTTAAATTAATTCCTAAATAGGTGATTTGATTATCGAGCCCAAATCGGAAATCCAATTTAGATTCTATAAGCTCCCATGAGTTAGTCACATTTCTATGGTCGTGTAGGAATGTTCAACATCAGACAGTTATTTTTAAAATTATGCCTCCAAACTCGACTTCCTTGGCTTTTCTATTCTTCTTAACCTAATTTCTAAGTGAATGAAACAAGCGACGAGCCCAAACTCAGAATCCAATTTGCATTTCATTAGTTCTTATAGGTCACTGACTCATTTATGGTCATGCAAGAATGATTGACATGCCGATCAGACCAATATTTCATAATTTGAGCCCTCCACTAGTACAAAAAGGACTATGGCCGACGGTTAACAACCGTCGGCGGTTTGAAAAACACCGTCGTCTATAACAACGCCCACGGTCCAACCGTCGTCCATCGACCGTGGTCTACACTCCCGTTGGCCATATTATAGCCGACGGTTAACCAACCGTGGCCTTCAAACAACCGTCGTCTATTTCATTTTTTTGTTTTTTTTAAATATTATTGCCAACGGTTATTGTCATCTTTTATATAATAGGCGACGGTGAAAAGCCGTCGAGGGACGTCATTGCCAACGGTCAGGCACCGTCGCCTTTTGTACAATACCCGACTATTCAAACCGTCGTGTGACGTCATTGCCAACGATCAGGAACCGTCGCCTTTTGTACAATAGCCAACTGTCAATAACCGTCGAGTCATCACCATGCAAATAATAGCCCACAGATCCTGCCATCGATTTTTTTGATAGACGACAGTCCCAATAAACATGAATTCCATGTTGGATTCTCCTACCTGAAAGTCTATCAAGAAAAAAACATCAAAAGATGGATCACACAGAAATACCCAAAAGCTCCATCCTTTCTTTCTTGGGTATGTATTAGAACCAAATGCATTCCTGCGGCGTAACAGTTCACTTTCATCTGCACTAATTCCCTTGTCTAAATTTGTCTTTAGTAAATTCGCCAGACCCTTAACCTAAAGCACAAAATAAGTCCTAAATTAGAGAAACAACAGTTCAAACTTCAACTCAGTTTAGAATTCTGAACTTCAGAATTCCTGAAGTTTAGATTCTGAAGTTCTAAACTTTAGAACTCTGTTCAGAATTCTGAAGTTTAGAATTCTGAACTTCAGAATTCCTGAAGTTCAGATTCTGAAGTTCTAAACTTTAGAACTCTGTTCAGAAATCTGAAGTTCAGAATTTCTGAAGTTCAGGATTCTAAAGTTCAGAATTCTAAACTTCAGAATTCTAAACTTCAGAAACTTCAGAATTCTGAAGTTTAGAATTCTGAACTTCAGAATTCCTAAAGTTCAGATTCTGAAGTTCTAAGCTTTAGAACTCTGTTCTGAAATGAGAAAATCTCAATACTTGTAGTAGCATGCTCTCGGCGCTTGCTTAAGGCCATAAAGAGCCTTTTTTAGCTTGTACACTTTCTCCTTTTGCCCATTGATGACAAATCCCTGTGGTTGCTCTATATATACATCTTCTTCTAGAGTACCATGCAAAAATGCTGATTTCACATCAAATTGAAAAAATGCATTTCTCACTCTTCTTATCCCTTTTACTGTGATCACTTGAATCCAGAGTGGAGAAAGCCTTGCAATTCTGCATATTATATTTCTTGAGTAGATCCATTGCATATTTCTCCTGGGAAAAAAATGCCATCAACATGACAAAACAAAATAATAGATAAGCCAGAACAATTGAAATTTAGGAAAAGAAGGTAGAAGCAAGGAAGAGAATGAACAAAATCTTAACGTGAGAGAAATCTATAGCCATTAACCATGAACAAAATCTTAACGTGAGAGAAATCTATAGCCATTAACCACCAAACAAAGTCTATAGCCATTAACCACCAAACAAAGTCCAAATCAATGACATCTTTGTAGTCTGAAATTTAAAGTCTATATGAGATGTCCATCTAGCTAGCTAGCTACTTAAATGTGTCCAACTCTATGGAAGTGGAGGCTGAGAACGTGATGTCCCAGCACGTGACCTGCGATCTCCAACCTATAAAAAGAAATGAGAAAATCTCAATACTTGTAGTAGCATAAGTAAATAGTTAATTCAGGATATATAATTCAAAAAAATATAATCAAAATACTTGCACTAGAATTTATGGGTTTTCTACACATCCTAAGAACCATATACATCAGATCTAAAGTTCAGAAATTCTGAACAGAGTTCAGAGTTCTAAAATTTCAGTTATTCTAAAACTGTGAATGGAATTCTGAAATGAAATATTTAGAAAAGCATAGTCATAATTGTGTTGAGATGCACTATTCGACTCACCAAGTCACTAGAAACGAACATGGAAAGCATATCTTTCATTTGTTGGATTTGTGATAGCATCTCTCGCTCTCTAACTTCCATGGCCTCTTCTTGTTTTTGTTGTCGCATTTCCAACTCTCTCTCGCGTGCAAGCACAGCCTCCATGTGTTCTTGTTGTCTTGCTTCCATCTCCCTCTCACGTGCATGCATATTGTCTATTTCCTTCATTGCATTTTGAAGTTCAGATTGTGTGTGTTGTAATTTTGAAAATCCTCTCTAATTTACAGAGGATTATGGGAATCGACTTTTCAAGTTTTTCCATTGTCTTAACATCTATCACTTTAGCACACAACTCTCTAAAAAATATGCAATACTCATTCAACACCAAAGCAACAGATTTTGAAAGTGCAGTTCTCATGGCTAATGGAAGGAGTTGTTGCATCATTACATGACAATCATGGCTCTTCATTCCCACAATTTTTCGTTCTCATGGTCGTACCTGCTGAGAAATATTTGAAGAAAATCCATCTGGCAGTTTCAAATTTTTCAGAACCCCTAAAAACCTTTGCTTCTCCACATTGGTCATATTGTAAGAGGCATGAGGCAAAATAAATTTCCCAGCATACTTCTTTGACGGTCTAACATGTAGAGGCTTCCTGATTTTCAAGTTCTTCATATCAAGACATGCTTTAATGTTATCCTTACTTTTGCCATCACTTTGCAGAATTGTATGCAAGATTTTTTCACAAACATTTTTTTCAATATGCATAACATCTAAATTATGTCTAACTAATAAGCTTTTCCAATATGGGAGCTCAAAAAAAATACTTTTCTTCTTCCAACCCTCTGGCAATTCTTGTGCTCGGTTCTTACTAGCTCGAGGTACATCGTCAGGATCTTTCCCAAATATGACATTATTATAACCTTCCCACTTTCTTAACACATCATCTCCAGACAAAGGAACTAAGGGTAGTTCATACTCAACTTTACCATTGAATGTTTGAGTATCTTTTCTCCAATGATGGTCATATGGTAAAAAACGACGGTGCTTCATATATACACACTTACGACTAAAAGGAACATATATTGATCCATGGTGAACATGACAAATAGGACAAGCTTTATATCCATGTGTGCTCCAACCAGACAACATACCATATGCTGGAAAGTCATTAATTGTCCATAAAACAACAGCATGCATTTTAAATAGTTGTTTTCTCTCAGCATCATATGTCTCTACTCCATAATCCCATAATATTTTCAACTCTTCAATTAATGGTTGAAGATAAACATCAATATCATTACCAGGAGATTTTGGACCATCTATAAGAAGAGACATCATAAAGAAAGATTGCTCCATTGCTAACCATGGAGGTAAATTATAAGCTATTAAAATGACAGGCCATGTGCTTCGACTGCTACCTGTTGTTATCTTAAATGGACTAAAATCGTCGCTAGCCAGTCCGAGTCTGATATTACGGGGATCTCTACTGAAAGACGGAAACATTTCATCAAAATCTTTCCAAGCCTTGGAGTCTCTGGGATGACTCATTTTCCCATATTCATCTTGTGGAGTTGTATGATGCCATGTCATTAAATTTGCAGTCTTCTCTGACATGAACAGCCTTTGAAGCCTTGGGATTAAAGGAAAGTGACGAAGAATTTTTACTGGCACAGTCTTTTTTCCTCTTGTATTGCTTTTTCTCTCCTTCCATCTAGAAGCATTGCACCTCGGACATCTATCGAGATTTTCATATTCTTTTCTAAATAATACACAATCATTTGGACATGCATGTATCTTCTTACAGTCCAGACCCAACTGGGACATCATCTTTTTAGATTCATACCAAGAACTTGGAAGTGTATTATCAATAGGCAATGCATCTTTGAATAATGCAAGTATAGCAGAGAAAGATTTATTATTCCATTTGTGTAGGCACTTGAGTTGAAATAAACGCACAATGAATGAAAGCTTCGAATACTTATTGCAATTTGCATAAAGAGGTTTACTAGCTTCTTCCACGAGCTTTGTAAATCTGCTTGTCTCTTGATTGTGCTCTTCATTTTGGACATCATCATTGACAGGTTGCCACATAAATGCATCATTTAACATCCCAGCCATATCATCCATTGAACCAGTAAGCATAACATCAGCCACTTGAGATTTTCTATAAGATTCTCCATGGAATTGCCAAGTAGTGTATCCTTCAGTAAATCCCTCTCTAACAATATGATAATGAATGATATCTTTTTCACGATAAAACTTATTTTCACACTTATAGCACGGACATCTCATCACTGAAGAAGAATCATTGTTCAAATTTTGTGATGCAAGTTGCATGAATTGCTCAACTCCAGCCAAAAAATCGGTATTAACACGTTCGTGTTTGGTCTTATATTTATACATCCAACTCTTATCAATGATATAATTTAACTCCATCTTGTAAAGAAAATAAACATAGTTAGCATGTAAAGTCACACAATAAGCTAACAAAAAAATTAATATAGTGAAAGATGTAGCGCTATGATAGAAAAATTGAAAAGTTAATGTTGCAATAAACAAACAAGTAAGTTGCATTCCCCCCCCCCCCCAACTCACAACTAATCAGCAATACTGCCCTCTATGCAAAAAAATGTGTTATAGACTAACTAAATGAAATGACATTGACTGGCTTGCCAGTTTGTGTTGTATACAGTTCATTGCCAATTTAAATTTCTTCCTCACTTTCTTATGCATCTTATTTTATCTATATACATGGTTAGGCTTCTTTGTTTCACTAAAGCTATTAATAACCCTCTGACAATTTCTCTATTGGATTGCCATTTGACTATGTCATCCATTGAGGACTGCAATGAACGCCCCACATGATATCCCCAAAATCTGCCATGTAGGACATCTTTGGCTTGGCTTTGTACGCAATATAGGTTTGCATAGTTCCTGGTGGACAACAGATTTACATGCAGCTTATATGAGAGGGAAGAGGAGAGAGATATGATTGCAGATTCTTTAAATAATCGGAAGTGACCACAAGCTTACTTACAGGTTGGAGAGGCTTATTCTGGGTTACTTACTAGAGAATACATGTCATAATATATAGCAAATCACTAAAATATAGACATCACGTACAATAAAGACCTGGGTTAAAATAAAACAATGGACCATAAAACATGTATCCTACAGAAAATTTCCAGCAAAAAATGTTCTCAGGCTTGATATATGCCCAGAATTTCTAAGAGTGGTTAGTAGAACATGTAGCTCATACTTTTTACCTGGACCACTTGAGTACATGAATAAATGCAAATCAAACTAGTAAGCACAATGAAAAGTTAAACACTTGGTACATTAAATATGATGTTTTTTCATTAAGACTCACTGGGCACCATCTGCAGGTTATTATCTGCACGTACTTGATGATGTTTTCTTTGTGTGCTAGCTTGATTTGGAGGAGGATTTACTAAGATTTTCAGATGATTTCTGGTCGTGGCCATTCAATGATCATTCGGTGTTGGAGTCCGTAGATAAGCATGGAGATTGATAGCCTTCAATCTATACCCATCTGGGTTACTTTGCATGGACTCCCAATGTATTTATGGACTAGGCGCTTTATATAGACAAGTTGAGAAAACACTTGTCCTGTGTTCTTGTTTCTTCATCTGGTGAAATACCAGATTATATTCACTTTAAAGATTATATTCTCTTCATATGGAAGGCAAAGAGGTGTTCTTCCTGCTCATCATTCGGGCACCTCCGATGTACAACGCAAACAAGGTCTTATTATTCGCAAGGAATACCGTTCAAAACCAGTGCAAAAGGAATCACAATCTAATGAGGTGGAAACAAATATCACAGCAAATAATTCATTTGTTGTTCTTTCTCAGCAACAAACCAATAAAAATAGTCATACTGCGTGCCAAGAAAACTTACTGAGGACGAAAAGGGCGAGGGCCGAGGGAGTCCGGGCTGCTTGGAGAGGGCGAGCGGCGGATGTTCGGCCCACTCTTCCCCTTCCACTGGCGGGCAAGGCGAGGGCGAGGGCGCCCGGGCGTCGGAGAGAGGACGTGAGGCCGGCGATCCTCTGCCCGCTCTGCTTCTTCCCCGGGCGGGGCGGGGCGGGGCGGGACGAGGCGAGAGAGAGGCGAGCACGTGCGGCTGCCTGGGAGATGGCGTGAGGCCGGCAGGGAGAGAGCGCGCGGCCTACGGTTCTCTACCCACTCTGCTCTCTGCTTCTTCCGAGGGCGAGGCGGGACAAGGCGAGCGTGGGGCGAGGCGATGGCGTCCGGGCTGCGTTGGGGCACGAGGCCGGCAGGAGTGGACGCGCGTCCGGCGATCTTCTGCCCCCGTCTGCTTCTTCTGCGGGCGAGGCGGGACGAGGCGAGGGTGGGGCGAGGCGATGGCGTCCGGGCTGCGTGGGGGCGCGAGGCCGGCGGGAGAGGGCGCGCGGCCGGTGGTCTTCTGCCCCCGTCTGCTTCTTCCGCGGGTGGGGCGGGACGAGGCGAGGGGGGGCGCGAGGCCGGCGGGAGAGGGCGCGCCGCCGGCGGTCTTCTGCCCCCGTTTGCTTCTTCCGCGGACAGGGTGGAGCGGGGTGGGGCGAGGCGAGGGCGTCCGCCTCCGGGCTGCGTGGGGGCGCGAGGCTGGCGGGAGAGGGCGCGCCGCCGGCGGTCTTCTACCCCCGTTTGCTTCTTCCGCGGACAGGGTGGAGCGGGGCGGGGGGCGAGGGCGGGGCGGTTATTGCCTGCTCTCCTCTTCGGTGGCGAGGGCGAGGCAAATTGGCGAGGTTCTGTGAATTAATGACAGCTATACAAAATTAAAATATAATTATTAAACCACGGTTAACATAAAAAAATATAAATTAAATAATAAATTTTATATATTAAACCACGGTTAATGAGTTGTCCATTCTCAAATAAATAGTCGACGGTTAAAACCATTGGCTTTATGTAGAACCGCCGACGGTTCTTCATGAGCGGTCGTCTATTCTATGATTTGTACTAGTGCTCAAACACAACTTCTTTAGTTTTCTACTTAAATCAATTTCTAAATGGGTGATTTGATTGCTGAGCCAAATCAAGAATTCGATTTGGTTATTGTTAGGTCCCATAGGTCACTGGCTCATCTACAGTCATGTAGGAATGATCGACATGTCGATTGAACTAGTATTTCATATTTTCAACTTCTTTATTTTTCTTCTTAAATTACTTTCTAAATTGATGATTTGAGTGCAAGCCCAAACAAAGAATTTGATTTGGATTCCATCAGCTCCCATGGGTCATTCACATTTCTATGGTCATGTAAGAATGATTGGCATGTTAATTGGATAGATATTTTAGAAATTGGCTTTTAAATCCGACTTCCTTGGTTTTCTACTATAAAGGGTAATTTGAGCACCAAGTCCAAGTCAGAAATTTGACTTGGATTATGTCAACTTCCATGGATTATTCACACTTCTACTATTATGTAAGAATGATCAACACATTGATCAGATCGAAATTTTAGAAATTGGGCTCTAAATCTTGGGAGGATGGTAGTACCTAGTAGCTATTTAAGCTCTCTCCAAAGCCGTAGACTCGACCTTTC
Source organism: Colocasia esculenta (assembly GCA_014218235.1). Classification (NCBI taxonomy): domain Eukaryota; kingdom Viridiplantae; phylum Streptophyta; class Magnoliopsida; order Alismatales; family Araceae; genus Colocasia; species Colocasia esculenta. The sequence goes on along the minus strand of CM024757.1, from coordinate 18,278,183 downwards.
TTCATTGGGTGGGCTGAAATATTTCAAACCAATAAATAGATCATTGAAATATTTCTAACAATTTATGTAGCTGTTGGTATGCATTTAAAATAGAAAAGTCCAACCAAACTTTTGGCTTTCATTTAGGTTTTGGTTGTGAGAAACCTTAAAACTGAATGAAACTGAAAAATTCAAGTCTATATATATGATGAGATTACTACATACGAATATTCATAAGCATATAACCAAGTACTATAGAAAACACATAATTTGTGATGGCTTGACAGAATTGAAGGTCATTGTTGGCTTTATTAGAGAAGTTTAATTTCATTGATCATTGAAGATATTAGGTATTCTGTCTACCATACATTACAAGAAAATTGGGGTTTGTACCAGGAGGTTGGCATTACAAGAAAATTGGGGTTTGTACCAGTTTTGGTTGTGAGAAACCTTAAAACTGAATGAAACTGAAAAATTAAAGTCTATATATATGATGAGGTTACTACATACGAATATTCATAAGCATATAACCAAGTACTATAGAAAACACATTATTTGTGATGGCTTGACAGAATTGAAGGTCATTGTTGGCTTTATTAGAGAAGTTTAATTTCATTGATCATTGAAGATATTAGGTATTCTGTCTACCACACATTACAAGAAAATTGGGGTTTGTACCAGGAGGTTGGCTTCTTGACCTGTAAGAGAAGTGGCCTGCCTTCTTGCCCGGGAAAGAGAAGAAGACCAGCTGGGGGGTTGGGTGTTGTATTGTCCTTGAGGGGGACTATACCCTTGGTTAGTAAAATCCCAAGAGATTGCTTGGGGATTGGACGTAGGACTTCCATGTGGGAAGGGCCGAACCAGGATAAATTTCTTGTGTTCTTTGTGTGATTATTTATTTGATTTTGCACTGCTAATCTCTATCACACTCAACTAACCAAACCTTCAAGTGATAATTTTCTATGTTTAAGTTTCTGTTTCAGATTTCAGAAAACCTATTCACCCCCCCCCCCCCTCTAGGTTAGCTTGCTGCCATACCAAAAGGGCCAACAACTGTGACATATACACCTATGATAAGATGATAGTTCAAAGGATAACTCTTCCAAAACACATTCTCTTGCAACAAATAGAAGGCTTCCATCAACATGCTTGGAGTATTACGGATATTAACTAAAGCATGATCACAGGGAATAGAAACACAATTCTAATGATGTTTCCAGAATCAGTGGTAGTGTGAACATGATCTAATGCCTAAACTTGGACTTCTTAACCTAAAAGACGAAGATTGGAGAGGAAACGTAGGAAGGAACCTACTGACACACATACTAAAACATGATTTCAAAGGATGGATACACAGTTCAAAAGAGGATTAACAAGTTTGAAGGCAAGTATGTAGGTGATCATGAACTCTTTGGCAAAGGTCGGAGATAAGGATTGAGAAAAGAAGAGAGAAACCTACCAGTACATAAGTCTACACCTAAAGACATGAGTGTCAACTTAGAGACATGGACCCCAAGGAAAAGAAGTAATCAAAAGGGCTTACCGAACCTCATGACAATGCAAGATCAAAATGGATGTTTGAACTCCAAGACTTTAAAGATAAGAGAAGCAATAGAGGAAGACAAGAAGAAAGAGTGAATCCGACCAGTTTTAAAGCATGAAACATTCACTTCCCATTAACAAGGAACCTACAACCAGCAGGAGGAAGGCTCGACAAGGTTGCAAACACAGTTGCAACAGATGTAGAGGCAACAACAACAGCCACGACAGCTGCACCTCCAGCAAGAGCAGTTGAAGCAGCAGCTCCAACAGCTACAACTCCAGCAACAATTCACCAACACAAGGGCTGGGAACACAACAACAACATGAGCAACAAGAGCAGGAGGGAAAAACTCCTACGAAGGGTGAGGAGAGGCTTATATAAGCTCTCAATTCCCCTTGCATGCTTGGCACGTCGGCCATGCATGTGTCTAAGGTATAAATCCCCTTAACCATCCAAGGCCACCTGGTCCATGCAACCCTCCAAGCCTTACACCTAAGGGACAAACATGTAGGCTTCAATCCTATCAGAAGTGGTTCACTCAACTCCCAACACATAAGCAACCAATAATTCCAAGAAAATTAATTACCGTAAATGGTTGATAATTCAACTGGCCCATTTAACCCCATATTTATGTGTCCTAATGATGTTCAATCAAGTTGAAATTTCAATCATAAGCTAATAACAAGGTTTTACAAATTATGATGATTTTAGTTTAATTTTTAGAATTTATTTTTCTCCCAACAAAAATTGCCCGAAAAATAATTGTGTCAGCTTAATCTCGAAATCCGCACGTCAACAATTCTGAATATTTACATTTCTAATATCAGAACATTTTTTTGGAAATTATGGTGGTTTCGAATTTCATTTTTGTTATAGAATTCTGGTGTCGCCCTGTTGGAGCGTGCACCTCTAAGTACGTTACTGGAATAACGTTTATTATCACCAATTAATCCTAAATTAAAGTTAACTACAACCCATGAAAATAATTTTGTTTAACAATCCAATTATTCACAATTTTCTAGTAAATAAAAATTTCGGGGTGTTACAGCTGCCACTACCACAGCTGCTTCTACTATTGCTGCAGTTGCTACTGCTACGACTGCTGCTGTTGCTATTGTTGTTTTCCTTGTTGAAGGAACCTCTTACTGGGAGAAGAGAAGGATTTCCATTTCTTCTGTAGTCACGTAGGATTCTCCTTTCACTTGTTTCCTTCTTCTTGTTCCTACCCTCTATTTGAAACTTTAAGGACAACCATCTACCTTGGCATTATCCTTGATTTTTAGAAAGTTGTAAATTCATTCTCTTTCTTCTACTCTATTCATATTTCTAGATATTGTTCATGTACATTTGACGTGAGAGTTCTTCCAATTTCCAGAAAGAATCTCATGTTTTCCTCCTATGTTCATGTATCATATGATTTTGATATCATCTCCCTGACAATATTGGTCACTACCACTCCAGATTGGTAGAAACTGCTTTTGTAGATCCTTACTTAATCTATCTCGTAATAATCATGGGCTTTATCTTTTCTTAAATATGACCATAGTTTTAAAATCTTCAAGCAATGACTTCATGAGGATCCATTAGTTCTAAACATCATCTTTTTTCAACAGAATACTCAATTTTGGATTCCATCCTTTTCTGATAGAATAATCAGACCTAGACTCCATCTAGTTGTATTTTTTAGACCTCGAACAAACCTTATAAATTCCTTTGTTCTATAGTAATATCATCGTTGGCTGTGTACCTCTGTCACAAACTGATTCTAATCCCTTGCTAGTATGTTTTGAACACAAGACTGCATCTTGAAACTAGAAACCTTGATTTATTTCCTACATGACAAGAGAAATCTACTTAGTTTGATTTGTGCCACCGAATGTCTCATTTTGAATGCCATTTGATTATCACTCTTGTGGACCATAGAAAACCCTCTTTATTCCCCAAATATCAAGTCTCCAATGTTAGAGTATAATTGGAGCTTGAATTTTCTGTTTGTAGCCTTAACTAGTCAGTCCTGTCAACAACCAGTCAGTGCCTGTCGACAACCACCAGTCGGCTGTCGACAACTAAAGACCAGATTCATGAATGCAGTTATGGATGGAGCAGTAGCTGTCGACAACCAAGTAGTAGTTGTCGACAACCACCAGTCTCTATTGATAAACAGACCCATTTCTTCATCTAATACACTCTTGAACTGTCCATACAAGTTGTATTTCCTAATTTCTTGAATTCTAAACTATTATACCACTAGGATGAGTTATTTAACCATCAACCAAATCCATCCTTTCTTAGACATCCTAAATTATGTTGTTTCTTGTACCTTCTGGATATCTTTAACCACTATCTCATAGAACCCTGCTACATGTGATATTGTTTTACTCCTGATGAGTGCCCAAGTACCACGTATGTATGTTTATCAGAAATGGAAATGGGATGATGTACTTTTAGGTCTTCGGACTCTCATGGACTAATGCATGTGCAAATGGGGTAGATCCAGTCCCGGGAGGAGCACCCGAATTCGTTTAATCTGCACAAAGCGATATGGATCCACGGGGTGTTTGGCATGACACCACTATATTCTAAATTGGTCGACATTTCCATGAATTATGTTGAGACATGAATGTTTATTGCTTGCTTGAGAAGTGGACATGGCATCTCTACACATACCCTTTCTCTATTTTCTTTTGAAATATTGTTCATACGCTCATGCTTTTCTATTTCACTGATGGTCACTATATGTCAGTTCATTGGCATATTATCTCATCCTTGTTACTGTTTAATAATAATGGTTCACTTCATCTACGATCTGATTTGTACCATTCTCCATTACTTGTACTCAAACTTATTACATTCTTGTACCACAATTATCTTTGACTCATGTAAACTTTTATATTCCTTGATTTTGGAAGATAAATCCTATTGGGCAAGATTGCTTGTAACGTCGAGTGCTTTTCGGATTCATGCGGATCATGTGTGTAATGGTTGTAATGGCCGTTGTGAGGCCAGTGTGAGTTGGTTGTGTGGAATGTGTGGTTTGGATGCGTGGTTTGTTCAGGTGAGGAGCATGTTTGGTCCTGAAATGAAATAGGACCTGCTGCAGTTGAGTTGGAGTTGGCGGCCAGGGGTGGTCGTTGACTTGTTGGCGTCCAGGTAAGGTGCCGTTGACTGCATGAACTTGGCTGCATAAGATGTGGACGTTTATGGTGGCGGTTACCTTAAACGACAAAGGGGTTGACGCCAACCTGTGAATTCTGCAGGTTATAGGGTCACCCGAGGGCGGGTTTTCTACCCTGTTCTCTCTTCCCCTTGCCCCAGCTTCACGCCCCCGTATCTCTAAAGCTTCCAACAGGTACAGGAGAGTGGTTGGAGGATCGTGAGACGTGTGGCGTTGCCAAATCGGACGAGGAAACACCGTGGCGTGGTGCAATTGTCGTAGGAGCTTGCGGAGGGTTCGATGTGAACTGGGAGAATTCGGAAGGTTTAAGCATGTTCTGAGGTAGGGAACGAACCCTGTTAGCTCCGTAGGATCATTAAAACATGACTTAACCACATAAATCAGCATGTTTAATGCAATTTCAGATTAAGTTCCACCATGTGGGAACAATGGGTGGTTTGATGAATTTAAGTAGTAAAGCATGCTGTTATAGTTTAATTATAGTGTATGGATGTTAGAGGAACTATTTCTGTATGTTTTTCCGTTGTTTTAACGATTGTAAAACCTGTAGAATCAGTTTAGGGTTTCTGCAGGAATAGAGGCTGAAGATCTTGGCGTCAACATCGTTTGTCGCCAATCTCATCAGTCAGGATATAAACAGCCAGAACCTTTGCCGTCTACTTCCTGTAAGCGGCAGTCGATGTGGCCGCTAACTTGTGCATAAGCAGAAATGACTATTTATGGTATTTATCGATAATGAATGGTGCGTTGGCACCTGTGGTGCACTGAGTGCACATGGTTTCTGTGTTTAGCATATGGGGTATGCGGTTAGTTACTCACTTTCGAGGCTGCGTGTTGTTCACGCGAGTCCAGTTGAGTTCACATGTAGTAGACTGTTGTTACTTGAGGTTTACGTGAGGTTTCACGTGGTTTGTGTGTGACGTGCACGTGGTTTTGTGTACATGGCGAGTAGTACGACGCCTACCGTGGTTACCTCTCCAGTTGGGTGCCCCAGGTTCTTTGTGAGCCAGGCTGTTAACTCGGGGCTTTGTCCCGGTACTTGTGTTGTACCGTCGAGGTCTGTGTCGTCTGACCTGGACACCCTCACTCCTTTGCTTGAGTAGAACGTCCGGCTGAGGGAAAGACGACAGTGGGACAGTGGCTGTTGTACTTGTCTTTTAGTCACTTGTAGCGCGCTCGTAGTTGGGGGTACGGACACCATTAGACGTACTGGACCCCAGCTAGTCCTTTCCAGTGACTCACTCTAGAGAGTTCTGGGCCAGGATCTCTAGAGGTGCCAGGCATGGGCCTGAGACCATGTGGTCCGCAGGTGGTGGTGTTTAGTTGGTCTCCACAGTTGCTTGACCTTTTCACGTGGAGTGGCAGATGGACCTTTCGTCCATGGCTGCGAGACTGAGAGGTAGACCTGTGTTAGCTTGTCCGAGTCAGTTTCTGGTGTCGCGAACCAGTTCACGTGACTCGTGTTTGGCTGTCTCTACTTTAGCTTGTACACCTGTACTGGTTTACTGTTTAATTATTACAGTTGTTTTTCGTAGTCGGCAGACAGTGAGTACTTTTATAGCTTTTATATCCTACTTAGCTGTTCTATAAATTGTTGGAGTTGTTTAATGCTTTCGTACCTATGGTTTGGTTTTGCTCAGTGTTGGGGGAGTTCCCTACTGAGCTAGTGACTAGCGAGGCTCACCCCTATCCCCACAGGTGAGAGCGAGGAGGACGTTTCTCGACCGTCATCCAGTTCAGAGCCGCGCCGTAGTGGTGCAGGGTCACTACCTCCGGCAGTGTAGCCTCCAGCAGTGTAGTGTGGTGTAGTTAGTTGTTTATTTTCTTCAGTCGTACCTCGGGGTATGCCCCATGCTCTTGTACTTTCTTTCAGTTTTATAAAATTATGGCCATGTAAACTTGTGAAATATTTAATATAATGTGGTGTGTTCCCTTGTGTTTACACGGACTGTGGTTTGGTATCCCTTGCGAGGCTCCGGCCCGTTCGCGGGAGGCGGACTCGGATCAAGTACGTTATCGTTTTAACGGGCTTGGCCGAGGCGTTCCGTCACAGTTGGTATCAGAGCAAGGTCCGTGATAATATAAGGGAACTAGAAAGATACATAGCCTTGTTTTGGTCTTTGTACACTATTGGTTGGGACCCTGGGTTCTGATAATTTGTGTTTTGTTTTTGTTTGATGTTTTGTTTATGTCGAAATTTGAAATGGCTGATAGAAGAGATTGGGGTGGTGGAGGAGATGATCTAGAGGAAAGCACTCAGCGTATGATAGAGAGGATTTGGGAAAGCCTCACGGATATTCGGGCAAGGATGGATCAGCAGGAGCCGGTACCACCGGTTGCAGTGCCACCTGAGGATGGAGAGACTGTATCTATTGCTCCAGTCCCGCCAAGAGTAGAGGTGCCTTTTGCAGCACCCTTACCACCACCACCACCAGTGTTATTAGCAGAGGAACCAGTGATGCAGGTGGAGAAATTTCTGAGATTGCAGCCGCCTACTTACTCAGGAGGGCCGAATCTAGATACAGCGGAACACTGGGTCCATGAGATTGAAAGGGTCTTTGCGACCATGAGGTGTCCGGCAGCAGATAAAGTTGTGTTAGCTGCTTATCAGTTGAGGGGTTTTGCATTAGAATGGTGGCGACTGAAGATGCAGACCACTTTTGCAGGCAGGACAGAAGAAGCTATCACTTGGTCGGAATTTCTTGATGTATTTAACGATACATTCTTTCCGATCCAAGTGCAGCAAGTGAAAAGAGAGCAGTTTCGGACGCTCCAGCAAGGTAACTCTTCAGTTTTAGAGTACCAGATGAGGTTTATGGCACTTAGCCGTTATGTGCCTTATGTAGTTTCAGATAATAATATGATGGTTGAGTGTTTCATTAGAGGTTTGAGGGTGGAGTTGCAGGATGCGATAGTACCTCTCATGTGCAAGACAGTGGAAGAAGCAGCTCAGAGGGCAGCTACGTTAGAGAGGTCTATTCGACTCGACAGATGGGCGAGTCAGGCTCAGGTAGTTTTCGGCTACCGCAGCAGTCAGTGGGTGCAAGTAAGGGTAAAGCACCAGCAGGAACTTCTTCATCAGGCTTCGGTAAATGGGGTCAGAAATTGAAGCAAGCATTTAAAGGCAAAGGAAGAGGATGGGGAGGTCGTCAGCAGTTTCAGCTAGGCCGAGGTAGGCCTGAGGTGGAGGAGTCGCAGCAGAGCACTGCCAGACAGCCTATTACTCCACCAGGATATAGATGCTATAATTGTAATCAGCCGGGGCATTTGATCCGCAATTGCCCCTATCCGAGAGAGTATGGATACGAAAGAGGTGTGCAGCAGCAGCCTCAGCAGTTTCAGCAGCCACAGGCAGGTCGTGGCAGAGGAGTACCGCAGCAGCGGGGAAGAGGCCGGGTTATGGTTATCACCCGAGTCCAGGCGGAGGCATCGAACATGATAGAAGGTATTTTACCTCTTTATGACTATTCAACAAGAGTTTTATTTGATTCGGGTGCCTCTCATTCTTTTATTTCTGAAGAATTTCTGGATTGCATGACTCATCCTTTAGAAGAAAAGTCTTGTGAGTTAGTTGTGGAGGTTCCCTCGGGTGAGTTCTTACTCACTTCGAGCTATATAGATGAAGCTCCTGTTATGATTAAAGGGAACCAGATGCCGGGTCGGTTGTATGCCCTGCAGTTGTCAGATTATGATATTATTCTGGGTATGGATTGGCTTGAGGCTTATGGAGCAATGTTAGATTGCAGAAAGAAAATGATAAGATTTTGTCATCCTAATGGTGCAGTATTTGAATATCAAGGTATGCCTTTTTATACCTCTAAGTTTCTAATTTCTGCAATTAAAGCTAGAAAGTTGATAAATGTTGGATGTGTGGCTTATTTAGCTTCGGTAAGTTTAGTAGAAGCTAGCCAGTCAGTGGAAGCAGTTCCCGTAGTTAGGGAATTTACTGATGTCTTTCCTGAAGACTTGCCTGGTTTAGCTCCACATAGAGAGGTGGACTTTACCATTGAGTTGCTGCCAGGTACCATGCCGATCTCTAAAGCTCCTTATCGGATGGCACCAACAAAACTTAAAGAATCGAAAAAGCAATTAGAAGAGTTGTTGCAAAAAGGGTTTATTAGGCCGAGTCATTCCCCGTGGGGAGCGCCGGTGTTGTTTGTGAAAAAGAAAGATGGAAGTTTTCGAATGTGTATTGATTATAGGAAGTTGAATGATGTGACCATCAAGAATAAGTACCCATTGCCGAGGATAGATGATCTGTTTGATCAGTTGCAATCAGTAAAGATATTTTCCAAAATTGATTTGAGGTCCGGGTACCATCAGTTGAGAATCAAAGAGGAGGATATAGATAAGACAGTTTTTAGAACCAGATATGGTCACTTTGAGTTTGTGGTTATGCCATTTGGGTTGACTAATGCTCCTGCAGGTTTTATGGATCTGATGAATAAAATTTTTCATCCGTATTTGGACCAATTCATTGTGGTCTTTATTAATGATATTCTGATTTATTCAGCATCTGAAGAGGAGCATGCAGCTCATTTAAGGTTTACTCTGCAATTGTTAAGGGATAACCAGTTGTTTGCTAAATTCAGTAAGTGTGAATTTTGGCTGAAAGAAATTCAGTTTCTGGGTCATGTTATCTCAGCTAAAAGAGTAGCAGTGGACCCAAGTAAAGTGGAAGCAGTGATGAGATGGGAAGTGCCTAAAACAATAACTGAGATTAGAAGTTTTATGGGATTAGCAGGTTATTATAGGCGCTTTATTCAAGATTTTTCTAAGATTGCGGCACCTATGACTAAATTGACCAGGAAAGGTGCCGTTGACAAGTTGAGTTGGAGTTGGCGGCCAGGGGTGGTCATTGACTTGTTGGCGTCCAGGTAAGGTGCCGTTGACTGCATGAACTTAGCGGCATAAGATGTGGACGTTTATGCTGGCGGTTGCCTTAAACGACAAAGGGGTTGACACCAACCTGTGAATTCTGCAGGTTATAGGGTCACCCGAGGGCGGGTTTTCTACCCTGTTCTCTCTTCCCCTTGCCCCAGCTTCACGCCCCCGTATCTCTAAAGCTTCCAACATGTAAAGGAGAGTGGTTGGAGGATCGTGGGAGGTGTGGCTTGCCAAATCGGACGAGGAAACGCCGTGGCGTGGTGCAATTGCCGTAGGAGCTTGCAGAGGGTTCGGTGTGAACCGGGAGAATTCGGAAGGTTTAAGCGTGTTCTGAGGTAGGGAACAAACCCTGTTAGCTCCGTAGGATCATTAAAACATGACTTAACCACATAAATCAGCATGTTTAATGCAACTTCGGATTAAGTTCCACCATGTGGGAACAATGGGTGGTTTGATGAATTTAAGTAGTAAAGCATGCTGTTATAGTTTAATTATAGTGTACGGATGTTAGAGGAACTATTTCTGTATGTTTTTCCGTTGTTTTAACGATTGTAAAACCTGTAGAATCGGTTTAGGGTTTCTGCAGGAATAGAGGCTGAAGATCTTGGCGTCAACATCGTTTGTCGCCAATCTCATCAGCCGGGATATAAATGGTCAGAACCTTTGTCGTCTACTTCCTGTAAGCGGCAGTCGATGTGGCCGCTAACTTGTGCATAAGCAGAAATGACTATTTATGGTATTTATCGATAATGAATGGTGCGCTGGCACCTGTGGTGCACTGAGTGCACATGGTTTCTGTGTTTAGCATACGGGGTATGCGGTTAGTTACTCACTTTCGAGGCTGCGTGTTGTTCACGCGAGTCCAGTTGAGTTCACATGTAGTAGACTGTTGTTACTTGAGGTTTACGTGAGGTTTCACGTGGTTTGTGTGTGACGTGCACGTGGTTTTGTGTACATGGCGAGTAGTACGACGCCTACCGTGGTTACCTCTCCAGTTGGGTGCCCCAGGTTCTTTGTGAGCCAGGCTGTTAACTCGGGGCTTTGTCCCGGTACTTGTGTTGTACCGTCGAGGTCTGTGTCGTCTGACCTGGACACCCTCACTCCTTTGCTTGAGTAGCACGTCCGGCTGAGGGAAAGACGACAGTGGGACAGTGGCTGTTGTACTTGTCTTTTAGTCACTTGTAGCGCGCTCGTAGTTGGGGGTACGGACACCATTAGACGTACTGGACCCCAGCTAGTCCTTTCCAGTGCCTCACTCTAGAGAGTTCCGGGCCAGGATCTCTAGAGGTGCCAGGCATGGGCCTGCGACCGTGTGGTCCGCAGGTGGTGGTGTTTAGTTGGTCTCCACAGTTGCTTGACCTTTTCTTATGGAGCGGCAGCTGGACCTTTCGTCTGTGGCTGCGAGACTGAGAGGTAGACCTGTGTTAGCTTGTCCGAGTCAGTTTCTGGTGTCGCGAACCAGTTCACGTGACTCGTGTTTGGCTGTCTCTACTTTAGCTTGTACACCTGTACTGGTTTGCCGTTTAATTATTACAGTTATTTTTCGTAGTCGGCAGACGGTCAGTATTTTACAGCTTTTATATCCTGCTTAGTTGTTCTATAATTTGTTGGAGTTGTTTACTGCTTTCGTACCTGTGGTTTGGTTTTGCTCGGTGTTGGGGGAGTTCCCTACTGAGCCAGTGACTAGCGAGGCTCACCCCTACCCCCACAGGTGAGAGCGAGGAGGACGTTTCTCGACCATCGTCCAATTCGGAGCCGCGCCGTAGCGGTGCAGGGTCAGTACCTCCAGCAGTGTAGCCTCCAGCAGTGTAGGGTGGTGTAGTTAGTTGTTTATTTTCTTCAGTCGTACCTCGGGGTATGCCCCAGGCTCTTGTACTTTCTTTCAGTTTTGTAAAATTATGGCTATGTAAACTTTTGAAATATTTAATATAATGTGGTGTGTTCCCTTGTGATTACACGGACTGTGGTTTGGTATCCCTTGCGAGGCTCCGGCCCGTTCGCGGGAGGCGGACTCGGATCAAGTACGTTATCGTTTTAACGGGCTTGGCCGAGGCGTTCCATCACATTGCTCATACCTACGTTTTCAAGATAATCTACAGATCTAGAAGGCGGGACCTCGGGATTTGTGTGCTGAGAGATCAACCTTTGCGGTGTCTTCCTTTGAGTTGTAATTTGAGAATCATGTAATACCTAAAGAATGACAGTTAATTAATTTTTAGTTAGTGAAGCCCCTGAGCAATTTCTGCTCGAAAAATTCAAATTTACTCTTGATTTCTTATTCACTCATGTTACGACGTTTATAGATATATTAAATGTCGGGACGTGGCACAATATACATGAAAAAAAATGAAAAAAAATGATATTTATGACCTAAGAATGAAGATGAACCTACAAGGAAGTTTAATTAGATTTGGCTTGAGGGAAAACATGTAGCGTCGTGCCCGTTCGGATCCGGTATAATGGTTCTGGTGTGGTGCTCATGGCCTATGTGGGATCATGGAGCCTTGGTTGAGGTTACCGTGCATTGTGTGGGTGTTGTGGGCCGGAGGTTTGGATCCACACAGCCCACAGATTTTCTGGTGAAGAAGGCGATGGGGTAGGTCGTCGCATTTCAAAATGCGACAGCTTCTGTGGTCGCATTCTTCATATCGACTGTCGGATCGATTATGAGTGTTGGTTTTGAATGCGTCGGGTTGGTACGTTGCGATTTGTGACGCAATGGGTGCCTACGTTGTGTTCTTGGAACCACCTCTATGATGTGTGGCACTTTGGGTTTCGATGGACGATAGTTCTGTACATTGCGTTTAATGTTTAAACGCGACCTCTGCCTATGTTGCATTTTAGTTTCTGCATTTAATGCTCTGTTTTGGGCCAGACAAAGTAGAGGTGGCTATTTCCGACCATGGGGAAGAGTTCTTGCGGCATTTTCTGGTGTTTCAGCTTCTTGGCGGCTGGTTCGGCGCGGGGTCCATGCGAGGAGGGCATTCGGAGTGTGGATACATTGGTAGGGAGGTGTTCTTCGCGTTATAGCATTCTTCGAGTTGGTTGGGAGACTTCCTTTGTGTTTTCTTTTGATTTAAATGTTTTGGAGTTAAGCAAATCATGCTATGGCAGTGTATGGTAGTATATTTTATCTTTTAATGAATGAAATGATAGTTTAAGTGGTCCGTGGAATGGTTTTCTGGGCAGAGATGGTGGTTCAGCTGTCTGCCTGATAAGGCGACGGTTTGAACCGTCACATTTTGGTGAGAACGCGACGGGATAGTTCGTCGCATTTCTCTTCGATTGTTGGGTTGTCACTGATTGGTGTAAACGCGACAATGTGGTCTATCACGATTTACGCTCTGATTGTCAGTGTTGTATCGATTGGCTTGTGGGCGACGTGTTGGGTCATCGCATTCATGTTGTGACTTCAGGCCCTGTCGCGGTTAACTTGTTGACGCGACCAATGGGGTCATCGCGATTTGAAAGGCGATGTCTATGTCCTTTGCATTTTAGCTTCCAAGGTTTGTGTTGTGCTGTGGTGGTTGGGCAGTGAGGGTCTTGTGTTGACCTAGCCCTAGTTTTCTAAGGTGTTGTTAAAGTGTTTACGTTGATTCTATGTTAGTAAAGCATGTTTAGGTTAATGGATTAGTTTGTAATTAATTAGCAAGTTATGTTAATGATGTTAATCATGTTAATTATGTTATTATATTATGGTTTATGTGTATAGAGGTGTGTTGTTGCTATAGAGGTAATGTGTTGACCAATGACAAGCAAGTGTAGAATGTGATGGATCATGGTTTGTGAATATAAGTTTTATGAGTTTGTAAAGTGATTGGCTTGGTTTGTGTGTTTGTCGAGTTTGGTGGTCCGGGGCCTATTCTGGAATGCCTCTCTAGTCGGGTACCCCAGGATCTGTGTGAGCCAGGCACGTTGTGTTTGGGGCGTGTCTCGGTACTGTGTGTACCATAGAGATCTGTGTCGTCTTCTTGGACACCCTCACTCCTGTGTTTGAGTTGTACGTCCGGCTGAGGGAAAGATGGCAGTGGGACAATGACTTGTGAGTAGTAGTTTGTGTTTGGTCGCTTGTAACGTGCTCGTAGTTGGGGATACAGACACCAGTAGACGTACTAGCCCTTAGCTAGTCCTTTGTTTTCACTGCCTCACTTTAGGGAGCTCCGGCCAGAGTCACTAAAGGTGTCAGGCATGGGCCTGTAGTGGTGTGGCCTACAGGTGTGATGTTGGTTACTCTCCACAGTTCTTTGACTATACAGTGTGGTTGTGGAGTGTAAGCTGAACCTTTCGTTCGTGGCTATGAGACTGAGAGGTAATTATTGTGTGGTGTTGACCGGGTTGGATACTGGCGTCATGAACCAGTAGTCTTTACCCACGTGGTGGCGTCGTTCCTTCCGACTCGAGCTTTGCAGTGGTTGTGGTTGTGAGAGGTAACTCTCTGGTTGTGCTTCCTACTCGTGTGTGTGCTGTGTTAGCGGCACAGTTATGCGTTTGGGGTTTAGTGGTGGTAACTTGTGGTTTTAGGTACCTGTACCCTTCGTGGGTTGCTGGTTGTTGTGACACGTGGTGTGCTAGCATTTCAGGTTGCGTGGTGGAGCTATGCTCTGTGGAGGGCGTGTTGTGTGACCCTCCACTTGTCGTGTTTGTACCCTTTAGTGAGTAGTTCCTTGATATAGTTGTTACTGTGGATTGATTGGTGGACTGATTCCTTGTGGTCAGTCTCGTTACCCTTCATTGGTGGTTGGCTTGTGTGGCCTTTGTTTTACTTGTTAGTTACTGTGGGGGACTGACTCCTTGTTGTCAGTCTCATTACCATCTATTAGTGGTTGGCCTATATAGCTCGTGGCGTGGTGGTTTCAGTTGCTGTGGTGGACTGGTGTTTCTACACTAGTCTTGTTGTTTCTTTTCTTTCATGTAAGTCGTGTCAATTAGCGTGTTTATGTTTAATGTAGTTTAATTATGTTTATTGTTAGCACATTTTACTTCAGTAGTGCTTCAGTTAGTGCTGCCAGTGAGACCCTTGGGGGTTGAGGACTTAGTTCCTTCTTTAAGTTGCTAGTTTGTTATTTTTGGTAGGCCCCTGCTGTGCCTATGACTAGTTGAGGCTCACTCCATTACAGTTCCTTTCAGTTGTTAGTCGTGTCTTTGGTTTGCAACGGGGTCGTGGCAGACTTGTACCCCCAGCAGTTGAGTTGTAGTTGTTGTTGTGTGAGCTTTGCTCTCTCAGGATATGCCGCAAGTAGTTGTACTTTTCTCTTGGACATGTAATAATGTATTGGGACAATATAAATTGTGAAAAATGAGTATTAATATATGTACTTTCTTGTATGTTATGTTCTTGTGGTTGTCTTTTATATTCTTACTGTACATTTGTGTGAGCTATCCATTATGAGACTTTGGTCCGATCGCAGGAGGCAGACTTGGATATGAAATCTTATTGGGCATAAGTATTCAGGGTCGCTACAAAAGATATCTTTTGATCATTTTAAAAAGACTAGGGCAGGAACTCGAAGAACTTGGTCAGAGCTCCAAAATTTCCTTGCTTCTCTCCTCCCACCTATCTCTACCACATCATTTATGGCTCATTAAATATTGGGTTTAAACCCTTTTTATCCAATTTAGCCACAGATATTTGGGCATTTTGAATTTAATATTATTTTCTCTCTTTAAACCTTATTTATGCCTTCCTTGGCCCATTACCACTCCAATATTTTCTTTCTAATCTTTTATTAATCTTTATTTGTTTGCTCTTAATTTATTCTCTTAAAATACTACTAATTTTTTATTTAAAATTTTGACTTGCTACATTATTTGTTTGTTTAAGGGAATTAATGTTGAGCAAGAACCTAACGAAGGACTCACGATATGTGAGTGCTAATCAATAATTAGTCATGTTCTTGTACAACATGGGTCATTAGGTTCCAACAAGTGATTTGATAGAACACTTTTAACATAGCACATAGACAATCACCCTTTATGTTAAAAAAGTGGCACTTGCATTGACATCTTTAAAGGAGGAGTTGATTTTGCAGCCAACTTAAGTGAATGAACGACATCTTTACATTGCAAGCAGTGAGTGGTTGTATCTCCACTTCAAGATTACATTTTTCTCTTCCTATCTTTGACAAGAATGTTTTATCCATTCCCACTTCTTTAGGTCATTGTTTAATGGGATCCATTAATGCACGATGCATTAGGTGCTATTGATGGAACTCATATTCTAACAAATATGTCCATTGAAAAGCATTCTTGATTTTGAAATCACAGGCAATACACAACCCATAATGTGGTGGTAGTTGTGTCCTTTGAAGGACAATTTTAATATGTATGTGTGGGTTGTGAAGGGTAGGTTCCAAATGTGAAGGTGTTAAGATAGGCAGTCACTAGATGAGAGTTGGTTGTCTCGCCAACTAAGTATTACCTTGTGGATGTTGGCTACGGAAATACCAGCTCCTTAATTGCACTCTATTATGGTCAACCTTATCGTATTTCAACATTTTCACGTTGTGTAAATAAGCCATATACGAGTAAGCAAGAGAAGTTCAACTATAGACATGCTTAACCTAGAACTTCTGTGGGGTGGGTATTTAGTATTCTAAAGATGAGGTTCTAAACATTGCTTGAGGGAAACATATATTGTTAGGCCATGCAAAGGATATTGTTATTTACATGTCCTGTGATACACAACTTCATTCATTGAGAACTTAGATACGATGACTTCTTCAATGATACTTGGGAGGAAGACATGTGCTAAGGCCGGCGATGAGAAAGTCTCCATTTGGTTGGTCTCAAATGCAGCTACGGTTGTAGCTGGGGTGGGTGTTAGAGAAGATATCATTGACCAACTTTGGACTACGGGCAATGGCCAATAGATGAATAAGTAGAATTTGAAGTAACACAGAGAAAAAAAAAATGGATTCTAATCTGTTTGAACAAAATTGATTTTGCTCACTATGTAGATCAGACGACAAGAAAATCGATTATCAAGAATCAAAGTTTGAAGGCAAAAAATATAATTTATTATAATACTCATTGTACGGCACTTGGCAAAAAAACAAAATTGGTTTCCGGGAAAAGTTAATCCATTATCGGATGTCTTGATCGTAAGAAAAATAATTGAATTATAAGAAGCATAATCGATTATACAAAAAAGCTAATCAATCATCGGAATTCCAAAATCAGAAGAAAACATAGGATTGCTACTAGGCACTAGTCAATTACGTATCTCTTAATTGCAGAAACATCTGAGATGATGTATATATCAAAGTGCACACCGAATCTAGATTTAACAAGGTATCCATATGCCTATTATTGCCCTTATGCATATCAAACATATCGTATTAAAAAGCACCATTTAAAAAAAAGAATAACTCAATTTTATTTATTTAACACTATTAAATTGAATAAAAACTAATAAACTCGGAGACGTTGAAAAATGGCGTTACATCTTTTTCGCTCCTCCAATCCAAAATGTATCTCAACTATCCCTATGAATGACAGCAAAGTTGATTATTCATGATCTCGACAGCAAGTTGCCCATCCGAATAGAGCCCAAAAAGCCACACGGCCCACACGACTACCAACCTCCATCCTTCGATCCTAAAATGCACAAAAAAACTCCACGCCAAGGACACTCTCAGTTATGTGTTATGTAATCTTCTATATATCCAGGCCCAAATGAGCCATGAGCATTGGGTTCTATGTATTGTACTTGGATAAAGTATTGATTTCACTAAAATCCTTTTCCTAGTTGACAATTGGTAGAGACTTTGCCTAATTTGAACAACATTAGGTCATTTGCTCCATCTCATTTTATTTTCAAAGAAAAATGAGTTAACTTTTGAATTGAGTTAAAGAGAAAGACTTATTACACTTTCACATTGACTAGACAACAAATTCACGTGACATCTAACAATTAAATTGTCACTTTCTCACTCCTCATATAAGAGATGTCATATGAGTTATTGTCTAATCACATTATATTTAAAATACAATATGCAAGTGCAATAAATCTTTCTCTTAAATTAAATTAACTATAAGGGTACATACACCGATACACTGCCAGTTGGGTCCTAAAGTTGCTCTTGCTCCAGTAACACTCGAGTAAGAGACAGGATACGAGCAAGTCTGGATGATGGGTGGGGGCCTTCGACTTCACATCATCAAATAGGAACCTCATCTCCAAGGGGGGAGCCCCCCTTCACACTTGCTTTCCGCGCACAGATCCGAAAGGGAAAAAGCGATAAAAAAAAGTGCAGATCCAGCTGTGTTCTTCCATCTCCGGCAATCAGTGAAGCCGTCTCAACCGTCTGGGCATGGTTTGGGAATCCATGAACGCAGAAATTTTTGCAAGGAGCATAAGATTGCGCACAACGAGATGAAGACGGAAGTTTTTCTTTCCATTACAAGATTAAGACTGCAGAAAATGTACAAACTGAGATGAAACATTCGATTTTTGTGTTTTTTCTTTTTTTTTTGGCTTCTCATAGATCTTTATTCTCCTATGTGCACGCACACATTGAGGTGATCTTGCAACCGGAAACGCCACGGATCCACCCGATCTAACGCGGCTGCTGAATCGTCCGCGGGGTCGGCCTCATCTTCACAATTCTCGGCGCCTTCTCGGCGAACTTGGGGCTCTCCCCGCCGCCGCGCAGCCCGCGCCACTTCTGCGCGCCCCACGCGATCACATCCAAGTTCCCTTTCTCCTTCCCGTTCTCCTCCTCCGCTGTACACAAACCTTCCACGATCACAAAACAGAAAAAGAAAGATCCAGAAAACACGAGACGATCGTCACAGAGGAGTGCGCGTATCAGTGCTTACTCTTCTGGTAGCCGTCGAAGATGTCGCCGATCTCGGGGAGGAAGGCCTCCACCTCGTCGCCGAACAGGTCGGAGCCGCCGCGGCTGGCCACGGCCTCCTCCACGAAGCACTCACGCAGCCAATAGTCCCGGAACCATGAGGTCGTCTTGACGAGCTCCCACCACTGATCCGAGAAGTCCTCCACCGTCCGGTACGCCAGCGGCACGAACGGCAGCGCGTCCGGGTTCAAAGCGGACGAGGGCCTCCTCGACAGCACGTCCATCGCCACCGCCACCTGCAGAAAGCCCACACCACGCCGCCGAGCTCCGCCCCTTCCTTTCCCCCTTTAACCCGCCGGAATTTCTGATAAGTGGATAAAGATGGGGAGAGCAACGACCGGCTACCCACTGTTGATGTGGTCGCCCCTTTATAGCTGGAAGCAGAACAAAAGGCCCTTGTTTTCCTGGAATTTACTCAAGGGCCACCGCCCCCGATCGAACGGCTGGTGTGGCTCCGGGTTTCCCATCGCGTCATCAAAGCGGGGAGCACGCTGGAAAATATCTTTCGGTTCTCTCTCATCTCGGGTCCAACAGGGGACCGTCGGATCACTGCCTCACGGCTGAGACCGTGCGATCTCCCGGCGAGGGCGGTGGGTTCAGGATAGAGAGGCACCGGGAACGCGGACACTTTCGAGGGGACAACAGACCGGAGCTGTCAGCGCGCTGAAACCACGGGCGTGCGTCCTGGGGTTTTTGGTTCTTATCATGACGAACCATGATTGGACACGTCATCGTTCATATCGCTTTTGGCCGGTCGTGCTCTTTGCACCGCGCGTGGAAAGGACCGCTACGACCAGATTTTTAATGGTACTCTGTTAATGGTAGTGCGTACAGGTTTACGTATGCCTTGGCGGGCGAGGCGACGTGTTTAGATCAGTCAAGTTGTACTCTTGGAAGTAGTGTACGTTTTATGCCTCGGCATAAGAAAAATATGTTTTTACTTTTTTTTTAATTAATTGAAAGTTTCTATTAAATATTTAACTTATTTTTTAATCTTTGATAGAACTATAATTTATTACAGTAAATATTATTATCTGTTACACTATACGTTAAATTTTGTTACAGTAAATACTTCTTTTATTATAGTCAAATATTATTAATTAGTTTACCTTTTTTTTTACAATAAACTTGTTAGAACATGGTGCAAACTATTCTAGTTAGAGAATAACTTGGTGCATTTGAGTTTTGCGCCTCTTAAGTCTATATGCTCATCATAGCCCAATAAGACAACGAGACAACGGGGGTTCAGCCTCGTGTCTTCGGAAACAGCTACGAGCTCCCGAACATGTCCTAGTCGTCACATGCACAAGGGCCCTAAGATGTCTAGTCTCCAGACACCTCTGAGCTTGTCCGAATAGGACAGAGTCACCGAACAAACCTTAGGACTCCTGCTCGGACCCTCTATGGTTCTAGTGTCAAGAGCACCAAACACCGGGAAGCCACACCGAGCAGGTTCGTTGGTTCCTGTTCGGTATCTCTATAGTCTACAACACTATATGGCTCTTGGCCTTCTAATAGCAAGTTAATGGGACGACGCGACACGCCTCCCCACAACCTAGAATAGCCCAAGTGCGGAGTCCCAAGGGATGCCTAGAATGGACGTCCCCATCTTGGGAACTCAACCGCACATCCCTTCAGATATCATTGGGGAGGGACATGTCCAAACCCTTCAAATCCTTGTCTATAAAAGGAATAGGAAACCTTCATGCAAAGGTACGCAAAATCATCTCGCATAATTGCCCACGCGCAAAACCACATACCCAAAAGAACTTTCCTTTCTAGCCTCCAGAAAAAGTCACGTCTGACTTCGGCATCGAAGGATTCTCTCGGTTCTTCAATCGGGTTCCTCTGACGTCCTTTCTAGTTTTGCAGGCCTTCGTTCGCAACGACGGTTGTTCCTTCCCTCTCTTCAAGTGGAGGCTTGCTCGACTCATTACCGAATAGGAAAACACTACCACATTTTGACGTCGTTTGTGGGAAACGACGACTCCCATGGCTCGCGGATGAACCTCTCACCAGAACCATGCAAGTCGAGTGACGAGGTCTCATCACTAGCAAGAAGCCTCCTAGCACCAAGCCCCTTCTGCAAAAGACAATGCGATCCTCACCGGAGCAGCGGCCAACACTCCTACCGCCGATGCTCCGGCCTTGGCTCAGGAGGTAACAGTGCTCCGGGGGCAAGTGGATATTGCCCCCAAAAATTTTCCGTCAGGTGGAAATTGTTGCCCATCTAGCAAGCCCAGGGGGGGTGAATGAGATTATTAAAATCTTGAATAACCTAAACCTATTCACAAAAACGTTCACACAAGGCACACTTCGATGGCTGTTAGAATTAGTGAAAGTAAATAACAACACAAAGCAATCAATCACTCTACACAAGGATATATCATGGTTCGGATCTCCTCTCCACAGGAGTCCTACGTCCAATCCTTGAGCAACAACTCAAGATTTCACTAACAAGAGTACAGTCCCCCCCTAAGGACGCTACAACACCCAGCACCCCAGCTGGTCTTCCTTCACATGAAGGAAATAACACCCTGGAACCCCCAGGTCTTCCTTCACACGAAGGGAACAACACCACCTGTATCCAACAAATCTTCTCTTCATCCTAGAAGAGGAAATACACAAAGGTGTGTAAAAAAAGGTGAAAAGCCCCTAGACCAAGCTTATAGAACAGTGTTTGATCTGAAGCCAAGACTGAGAGACAAAGATCTTCAAGGAAAAGATCTCTCAGAATACAGAAGCTCTATCAAAGGTTTTACAACAAGGACACTGAGAGCTAAGAGCTACAACAGCAATGGAGTGAAAAACTACAGCTCTTTCTCACGCTTGCAAATTCTCTAGAGGAAGCTCTTGAGCGTAGATAAGTTGTTCTCTTGTTCAAGAGTTGTCTTCTGAAGAACCTGAAGACTTGATTTATATCTTCTTTTGAAAAGTATACGTTGGAGTGTCCGTTGTCTCTAAGTGCTGGTGTACGTTAGACTTTATGGTCTTCAACAGATCTTTACATACCATGCAAAGAGAAGATCTTCCTCGATGTCATTTTCTCTTCCATTTGTCCAACGTTGTATTGAGATGCGCTGTCAGAGACCTGCACATATTAAATGCAAAAACGTAGACAGCTAAGTTGTCTCTTGTTGTCAGTCAACGTTAGAGTGAGAATACATCAAAATAGAAATTCCATTCTATCTTTCCAAAAGATATTTCATGTAGAGGCATAGGAATAGAAGATATCTGAACATGCATTGTATAGAGAAACGTACGGTTATAATTAATGCATGGATAAAAGAGAAATACGCGGGATGACTTTGACTTGTTAAGATATTTGAATATCAAGTCGTTATAACTCATGAAATCGATATGAACATGACTTATAGAATCGTTGTGCGAGTGAGTAATTGAATCGTTGCTTATTTGTAAACAAATCGTCGTGAGCAAATCGTTATAACCAAGTCGTTATAACACTATAAGCAAATCGTTATAACCAAATCGTTATGAGCAAATCGTTATGAGTAAATCGTTATAACCAAATCATTATAAGCAAATCGTTATGAGCAAATCGTTATGCTCACTTACGAAATCATTGTGAGATTGAAATCGTTATACTCACTTATCGAATCGTTATGAGAGCAAATCGTTATGCTCACTTACGAAATCGTTGTGAGATTGAAATCGTTATACTCACTTATCGAATCGTTATGAGAGCAAATCGTTGTTCTCGCTTATCAAATCGATGCAACAACCAAATCGTTATGAACCAAGTCGTTGTGAGAGCAAATCGTTGTTCTCACTTATCAAACCGTTGCGACGACCAAATCGTTATGAACCAAGTTGTTGTGAGAGCAAATCGTTGTTCTCACTTATTAAATCGTTGCGACGACCAAATCGTTATGAACCAAGTCGTTGTGAGAGCAAATCGTTGTTCTCACTTATCAAATCGTTGTGAGATCGAAATTGATGTGATCACTTAATGAATCGTTCTAAAATAGACTTCAATAGAATAGCGATGACTTATGAAATCGTTATAGAACCAGAAATCGATGTGAATGAGGAAATTGTTATGATTCTAAGGAAATCGTTATAACAACTAGAAAGTCAATGTGTTCTTAGAAAATTTTATGCTTTGAACTATAAATGCTACAGGGTGATAAATACTCACTGATTTTGCTTGTATTTCCTTGATTTATTTTTTGTGCTTAATTCTCATAGAAATCTTGTTAGATTAAACTATATATGAGTTTTGTTAATCACAAAAATAGATAAGTAATTCATTTAAATTACATGGGGATAAGCAAATCATCAGAAATTGCCCCCAAAAATCATTATGTCGTCTTAATCTGGATATCTGCGCATCAATAATCCAGAATAGCTATATTTTTTAGATCAGTATATTTTTCTGGTAATTATGGTGTTGTTAGCTTTTACTTTTGTTACCAAATTCCGATGTCACCCTGTCGGGGTGCGCATATCTAAAGACAGTACCGGAATCACATAAATTATGTAAAATGATTCTAGATTCAACTGCAATCATATTCTTGTATCTTTTATGGTAATTTAAAATCAATATCTTTTCTAATGTTCAATATTTTATTATTATTTAAATTCTGGGTGTGACAAATCCACCCCCACTAAAAGGAGTTTGGCCCTCCAAACTCTATGACTAGTTTGAATGGATCACAAGGTTAAGTCTATTAAGTTTTATTTAGTTTAGGTTAATCTTACCAACTCTGTCACGGTTATCGAGTCATACGGTATGTGCATCTACCATATGCCTCGTAGCCCTGGCATCGATGGAAAGTTTGGTATTTAGCATTATTCACGAAGGTTTAAGAGTCAAGGTTGCAATTCTGGGTTCCATTAGATGCAACTTGGTTAGATTCTTCATAATATAGTGAGTGTTTCGCAAGTTTTTAATGTAACGTTGCGCGTTTTTTGAATCCTTGTGGATCGTCTTTCGGATCCTTACGGATCCTTCGTTTGGTAGTTGTGGTGGCCAGTGTGTGGCCAATGTGGCGTGTTACTGGTGTGTGAGTAGGTTTGGGGTGTTTGTGGGCTGGGCCCAAAACACCAGCCTGTTCACTGTCTGTGAACGCGATAGTGAGGGACATCGCGATCTGATCGCGACGGTCCTGCATGTCGCGTTCCCGTTGCCGCCGCTGAGCGGTTGTCATCTGCATGTGCGCCACATGTCGCTCGCTGGGCGACATGCAGATGTCAGCCCTGGGAAGGCGAACTACTGGGCGTTTTTAAATTTCCCGGCCAGGGGGAGGAAGCTGCGGCGATTTTCTAGGCATTTCGGCGGATTAGAGGTGCGTTTGGCGTGTTCTCGCTACAAGGATCCTGCGTGGAGCGGGAGAAACGCCGAGATAATCTCGTTCTTTGCATTCTTTGCAAAAGTAGGGGAGTTCTTCTCGTTTTACACTGTATGATTGCGTGGGATGCATGCATGTTTGGTTTTTGGTGCTTAGAACAGTAGATACCATGTTAGGGTATCCATTAAAGCATGAAAAATGGGAATTAAATAGGGTTTGTATGGTTTGGGGTGGTAATCTGGAGAGGGTTCCCCAGATTAGGGTTTCTCTTGTGAAGGCGATAGAGCCCCCTGCCGCATTCTTAACGCGACAGGCCGACCCGTCACGTTCATGTTATGAACGTGACATATCGGGGTGTCGCATTCTGAAGGCAACGCTACCATGTGTCGGGACCTCAGCTGAGAGGTCCCGTTATGCATGATTTCAACGGTAAAATTATTCGATAATCGTTATTTATTGAGCATAGCAGGTATAAGTAGTGCATGAGCACCTGTAACGCCCTGTAAGGGTGTTGTTTTCGAGGCTTGCGTGCCGGTTACGAGGCTAGCAAGTGGTTTACGTGGTTGGCATCCGTGCCATGCAAGAATGCGACGTGGTGCTGCATCGCGATTTAGACCGTTTTCCCGCTCACAGTTTCTATCTTATTTTTATATTATTATTTTTAAATCGCCTCTTGAATGTGACGTGTCGATACGTCGCGACTCAAGGGTGATCTTGACGCTGCCTATCACGATATGAACACGACAAACAGGATGGTCATGATTTGAGTATGAAGGCGACGGTATAGACCGTCACGATTTGACCGGTTACAGGATATTCGTGTTTCAGAACTGTGTATAGTCTTCTTAAATGTGACGACTGTGTTCGTTGCGGATTTTAAGGCCAACCCGAGACTTGTTTTGCATGATCTAGAGTTTAAGGTTTGCATGTCTTGGTTCAGGTCAATGCATGAAGTCTGTTCAGTGGCTTAAAAGCGGTCAATCCATGAAATAGCCATAACTATGTGAATATTTATTCTAATTGCTCTTTAATGACATGACCTATCTGGTACACTATTGATTGTTCATCTTATTTGTGACGGTCCTCGCCGTTCAGGCCCATTAACCCAACAACGTGCCTGATACGACTCCGCCTCCTGCGATCGAGCTGAAGCCTCGCAAGGGATATCATTACACACATGTTCGTGAAAATATAAAGAAACACATTAAACACATATAAGATACTATGTCCCACATATATTCACGTGAATGTACATATTCAGTTCCGTACATAAGTCTCTAAACATGGTACAACAGCCTGGGACAAACCCCTAAGGCTCCACAAGTAAAGACATTACTCTGCTGGTGGCGAGGGCCCGACTCCACTACGGCGTTGACTGGAACTAGAGGAGGGTCGTGAATCCTCCTGCTCTCCTTCACCTAGAAGAAGAAGGGGTAAGCCTCACAAGTCATTGGCTTAGTAGGGCAACTCTCCGAAAGCCGATAAACATAAAGAACGACATACATGATATATAAAGCTATAAAGCATTTAAACATATAACAAGACCTATGCAGGATGCTACAACTGTAAGTAAGTAAACAGCAAGCCACAAACACGTGTACAAGCTATAGAAGGGTACGCCGTACACGAGTCACGAAAATTGGTTCACCACACCAGCCATAGACTCGGACAAACAACACAAGTACACCTCTCAATCTCGCAGCCATGGACGGAAGGTCCAGCTACCGCTCCACCTCAACAATTCAAGAACTACAGAGACAACTGACACCACACCTGCAGACTACACAGCTGTAGGCCCAAGCTTGACACCCATAGGGATTCCGGCCGAGAACCCTAAAGTGAGGCACTGGAAAATAAGACTAGCTGTGGACTAGTACATCTACAGGTGTCCGTCCCCCAACCAAGAGCGCGCTACAAACGGCCGCACACCCACAAACACAAGCCGTTGTCCCCTGTCGTCTTTCCCTCAGTCGGTCGTACAACTCAAACATAGGAGTGAGGGTGTTCAAAAGTCGACACAAACCTTGATGGTACTCTCGTACCGGGACAAACCCTAAGCACTCGGTGCTAGGGTAACTGACAAGAGAGGCAACTACGGAAGGCGTGACACCCAACTTTCTATGCACACAATTTCACGTAAAACACCTCGTTACCGATTGCAATATGAGTCAACATAACCCATACAAACCCTACATTGCCTTGGTAGCACAACCCAAGCAATACTATAGTAAATTGGGCAAACTAGCCACAGAACACCAGAGCTCGGGTGGCCAATTTCTAAAACGCGTCCAACACAGTGGACGTCTTCATAGGACTGAATCGCGTCTGACCTAATTGACGCCTTTAAGGCTGAATCGCATCGACCATGGCCGACGCGTTCACTAGAAACGCGTCGGCTGTATCGGACGCCTTTCAACCTCCAGAAGCACAACTTGAAACCTGTTCCGAAAATCACACCACTCAATCCCACAGACATGTAAAGCTGAAAATAACAGTACCAATGAGTTCCTACTCATGCTCACTATTATATCCATGCAATCCCCATAATAGAAACCACCATTCTTAACCTAATCATCTCATACAGTAGAAGATAGGGTAACAACTAGAGTAGAATTCCCCTACCCACAGAGGAGACGTAAATCCGACGACACCAAGAGATTCCTTGCACTCTGAAGCTCGTCCTCGCGCAGGAACCATGCCGAACGGTCTTCAAATCACCCAAAATCGCCTGAATCTTCCTTCAGAACCGCAAGAGCATCCCCTCCAGCCAAACAGTGCGAATGCACTATTTGGCCAAAGCCAAGAGCTCACAACACACAGGGTCTAAATCGTGTCGGGTCTTCTCGTCGTGTTTATAAACGCGTTCGACCTAGACGACGCCTTTAAACCCCGACGTCCCTGCATGCGCCACGCGGTGCACATGCAGCGATGCCCACATAAAAGCGGTGGAAAAACGTGTCCAGACAGATAGACGTGACCCCTATTCAAGTCGCGTCGGCTAAGGTGAACGCATTCACCAAAGAGAATCGTGTTGTCTGTATACGGCGCGCACGCGGCACATAGTCAGAGGCGTCAGGACGGTCCAGTCGGAATCTAATCGCGAGGGTACACTCAGTCACCTTTTCCATAAACGCGACAGTCTGGTACGTCGCTCATGCCATGAAGAATGCCACGTCTGGACTGGTCGCGATTTAGGGTTCGACCTGAAAATGCAAAAAAACTACACACGATGCATGCAACGCTTATATCTCCTGTTCTAGGGCTTTTGGGACAAAAGTGTCAACACAAAACTTGTTGGGAACAAGGAGTGGGAGAGAACTATGGCTTTGGTTGCATGAGATTTGGCCTCGAGATACATGAGAAATCGACATGAACATAAAAAGCCCTAAACATGCACGACTTTGGCAAAAATGCTTAAAACTCGATGCATGCTCAATAAAAATTGGGGAAAATGCATGTACATGAAAGTATACTTGATGAACAACACATTGGTATAGGTTTTGCTTAGGTTTGGCCCGAGATCACCTACCTTTGGTCGCTTCCTAACAGGTTCTTCTACAGATCGGTGCAGAACACGCGTGGGGAAGAAGAGCTCCGGTTGAAGGCGATTTCCTCCTCCACTGGTGCTCAAGCTTTGCTACCCACGACCCCAACCAGATGCTAACCTGACCCCAAGGGTTTCTTGACGAGTTTATATGCATCTAGGGTTTTTAGGAATTCCATTGTGTATAGAAAAGAGGGGTTGCTGTTTTGGGTTACCACCTTCCTATTTTTGATGATTTCTCACCCCATTAGAGTGTGTGAGGCTTTATGCAACATCATACCATGGCTAGGCATGAATTTGGGTTGCCATGAAAGGCTAATTGCATTAGGATTTGCCCTAATTATCTCTTCCTATTTTCAACTCAATTAGGGTTACGAATTTCTGAGGTATTTTCTTACTTCATTTTATTCTTGGGCCAAAAGTTGTCCATTGGCCCAATTTTGATAATGGGTCATTAATATAAGATGTTTGAAGTCTCTCCGTCTTCTTTATTTAATTTATGATCATGTTGTACACCTATGATAACGGTTTTTCGATTTATTCTCTAATTAGGATAATTAGTCACAATGTGTTCTAAACTTGGCCAATCGAATTTTTCGTCGCACGAATTCTTTCGTGGAACATTTAGGAATATTGTTTAGGGTTGAACTATTATTTTTACAAAATTTTTTGATATGTCCTTGCACATATGATAATTATACGTATGTTTCTATTATTTTGATACTATGAAAATTATTTATTTTTTTATTTTTAATTTTTAAATATTAAATTTTTCAGGTGCTACACCCATCAAACCGCCGACACACTTAGAATTGTCGTTCATTTTAAACCGTCGAGCATTTGTTTTTTTTATTTTTTTTTCAAACACATTTACCCCGACACCCAAGACCGCCGTTGATGCTTTTAAAAAAAGGTGTCGGTGAGGAACCGCCATTTATCAATCCAACCTGCCTCAGTTTTTTGTTTTTTTTTTTCACTTTTAAATTTCTATGTCATAATTGTTGCTTCTATATGAGTAATAACGAAGGGCACTTTACAATCATCACAAGACAACACAGAATCAGCAAAAGACATTAAAAATTTAAGATCCATGGAATTTGGATTCCACGTCATAGCTGTTAGAAAATGCAACTAAACAAATATGTAACCTATCCATTCCTTGTAAAAAAAATACTTCCACATAAATTTTTTTAACATGCCCATCATCACACATTTCATGGAAAATTTTAAACCCTGATATCATGACACATTCCACATAACTTTTTAAATCTGGGCATCATTACACATTCCACATCACTTATATAATAGATCCACAAAATTCTTTAAACTTTCCCATAATGCGTATAATACCAATTAACCTAAAGTTTTTCAACCTGCCCATCCTTTCATGTGTATTCTACAAATGGAAAGAAATCCAACTTCTCATAAAACAGATTTAAGGCTAATCAATGAAAAGTTCCATGTTCAAGTCCCTAAAAACACAAGCAATTGAACATCTCCATAAACAAATTTCATTGTTTCTTCTGAAAAAATAAAATAAAATGAGTCTTAGTTGATGTAATTTCAAGTCAAATCACATCTATGGTCAACGTGGGAGCTAGGAATGAGATGCTCCGTCATAAGATGTAATGCCTCCAAGTCCAACTTACAAGAAAAAGTACATAGAAGATTTTTAAACAAAATGAACTCAAGCACAAAAAATAAATGGCCAAACAAAAGATAAGATCTATTTTTTAGAGATTGAATTAAGGAATTTAAAAACAAAATAGAGCCCAATTATGAAAAATTATTTAGAACAAAAAGAGCTCCACTAAAATTCCATTTTATGCGGTTTTGTTCAGATACATTGCACATCTATCTCTTGATTCCTTACTCATTTATTATGCATGACATGAGATATTTGGTTCGATTTAAAGACAACTTGAGTTTTATCTCCAATTGTCAAACTGAATAGCTTATAATCAGGAGATTAACACAATGGTTCAAATATTTTAATTTCTATTTTAAAATAAAATACTCATAATGTTCTTGGGCAACATTTATATAATTAAAGTGAATAATAGTACAAAACAACCCTTTTACTTTGCTAATTAAGAATCTGTCACTACCCAGTATTATATATAGAAACAGCCCTCTCATATATGGACTCTTTCTTTTTTTTATTCTACCAAGGGAGTTCATTATGTTCTTTTCTCCACCCCTTCCCTCCATTCCACTTTTCTATGAGGAAACAACATAAGGGATGACAAGATTTTAGAGGCAGAAAGTGTAGCGGAACGCCTCGGCCAAGCCCGTTAAACCAATAACGTACTTGATCCGAGTCCGCCTCCCGCGAACGGGCCGAAGCCTCGCAAGGGATACCAAACCACAGTCCTTGTAAACACAAAGGAACACACCACATTTTATATATATATCACAATTTACATAGTCATATTTCCACAAACTAAAAAGAAGTACAAGAGCCTGGGGCATACCCCGGGGTACAACTGAAGAAAATAAACAACTAACTACACTACACTACTGGAGCTGCTACTACACAGCTGGAGGTACCAACCCTGCACCGCTACGGCGCGGCTCTGAACTGGACGACGGTCGTGAAACGTCCTCCTCGCTCTCACCTGTGGGGGTAGGGGTGAGCCTCGCTAGTCACTGGCTCAGTAGGGAACTCCCCCCAAAATCGAGCAAACCAAAACCACAGGTACAAAAGCAATAAACAGTACCAACAATTTATAAAACAGCTAAGCATGATATAAAAGCTGTAAAAGTACTCACCGTTTGCCGATTACGAAAAACAACTGTAATAATTTAACGGCAAACCAGTACAGGTGTACAAGCTAAAGTAGAGACAGCCAAACACGAGCCACGTGAACTGGTTCGCGACACCAGAAACTGACTCGGAACAAGCTAACACAGGTCTACCTCTCAGTCTCGCAGCCACGGACGAAAGGTCCAGCTGCCGCTCCACGTGAAAAGGTCAAGCAACTGTGGAGACCAGCTAAACACCACCACCTGCAGACCACACGGTCACAGGCCCATGCCTGACACCTCTAGAGATCCTGGCCCAGAACTCTCTAGAGTGAGGCACTGGAAAAGGACTAGCTGGGGTTCAGTACGTCTACTGGTGTCCATACCCCCAACTACGAGCGCGCTACAAGTGACTAAAGACAAACACAAGTGTCACTATCCCACTGTCGTCTTTCCCTCAGCCGGACGTACAACTCAAACACAGGAGTGAGGGTGTCCAGGTCAGACGACACAGACCTCGACGGTACAACTCAAGTACCGGGACAAAGCCCCGAGCTAACAGCCTGGCTCACAAAGAACCTGGGGCACCCAACTGGAGAGGTAACCACGGTAGGCATCGTACTACTCGCCACGTACACAAAACTACATGCACGTCACACACTAACCACATGAAACCTCACGTAAACCTCAAATAACAACAGTCCACTACACCTGAACTCAACTGAACTCGCGTGAACAACACGTAGCCTCGAAAGTAAGTAACTAACTGCATAGCCCGTATGCTAAACATAGAAACCATGTGCACTCAGTGCACCACAGGTGCCAACGCACCATTCATTATCGATAAATACCATAAATAGTCATTTTTGCTTATACACAAGTTAGCGGCCACATCGACTGCCGCTTACAGGAAGTAGGCGGCAATGGATCTGGCCGTCTATATTCCGGCTGATGAGCTTGGCGACAAACGATGTTGATGCCAAGATCTTCAGTCTCTATTCCTGCAGAAACCCTAAACTGATTCTACAGGTTTTACAATCTTTAAAACAACGAAAAAACATACAGAGATAGTTCCTCTAACATCCATACACTATAATTAAACTATAACAGCATGCTTCACTACTTAAATTCATTAAACCACCCATTATTCCCACATGGTGCAACTTAACCTGATAATACACTAAACATGCAGATTCATGTGGTTAAGTTGTGTTTTAATGATCCTACGGAGCTAACATGGTTCGTTCCCTACCTCAGAACACGCTTAAACCTCCCGAATTCTCCCAGTTCACACCAAACCCTCCGCAAGCTCCTACGGCAATTGCACCACGCCACGGCGTTTCCTCGTCCGATTTGGCAACGCCACACATCCCACAATCCTCCAACCACTCTCCTGTACCTGTTGGAAGCTTTAGAGATACGGGGGCGTGAAGTTGGAGCAAGGGGAAGAGAGAACAGGGTGAAAAACCTGCCCTCGGGTGACCCTATAACCTGCAGATTTCACAGGTTGGCGTCAACCCCTCTGCCGTTTAAGGCAACCGCCACCATAAACGTCTACATCTTATGCCGCCAAGTTCATGCAGTCAACGACATCTTACCTGGACGCCAACAAGTCAACGGCCACCCCTGGCCGCCAACTCCAACTCAACTGCAGCAGGTCCTATTTCATTTCAGGACCAAACTTGTTCCTCACCTGAACAAACCACACATCCAAACCACACATTCCACACAACCAACTCACACTGGCCTCACAACGGCCATCACAACCATTACACACATGATCCGCATGGATCCGAAAAGCACGCGACGTTACAGAAAGTGTAACGTCGCGCATTTTTTTCGGATCTTTGTGGATCCTTGTTTAGTGGGTTTGGTGGCCAATGTGTGGCCCATTAGTTCGTATTTCAAGTGTTCGCGTGCATTGTGAGCTTTCGTGGGCCGGTAGTTGGGCCCAAAGTGCTCACAGGTTTTGTGCCTATGATCGTGACAAGGGGTTGCGTCGCGTTAAGGTTGCGACAGCCCTAGTCATCGCGATCTCGTTATCGCGGTTTGGCGGTCTTCGTCTGCATGGCTGCCGCATGTCGCGCGCTGGCAAGTCAGCTGAGGTCGACAGTGGGAAGGCGACGCCCTAGTCCGTCGCGACAAGGTCACGACGGGGATGTACGTCACGATCCCAACCGCTGGACGTTTTTAAGAAGTCTCGGCCGAACAGAGCTTTCACAAGCTCTCTCGGGTGATTCTGACTTCTGGAGGTGTTTTTTGCGCGCTCTCGCCGCGAGGACGGCGCGTGGATCAGGGGAGACCCTGTGTCGTGGATGGTTTTCGCGTTCTTCACGGAGGTAGGGAGTTCTGCCCCGATTCGTTGCATGGATTGCATGTTAATTTGTTTATCGTTTTTCAAACAGTAGATACCATGTTAGGGTATCCATTAAAGCATGAAAATTGAGAATTAACCGTGGTTTGTATGGGTTGGGGAGGTAATCCAGGGAGAGGTTCCGGATTAGGATTCCTACTTGCGAAGGCGACGGAACCCCCTGTCGCGACAAAGTTACGATAGGCCGACCCGTCGCATTAGGCTTTTCTAACGCAACACAATGGGGTGTCGCGATCTAAAAGCGACATATTCTTCTGTTGCAACCTAGTCGCAGCAGGCCGACCTGTCGCGTTAGGGTTTACTAACGCGACACATCGGGGTGTCGCGTTCTGAAGGCGACAGTACCCCATGTCGCGACCTCAGCCGTGAGGTCCTTTTGTGCATGCTTATAAGGTACGATTATCCGATTATCTGTTAACTGTTGTGCATGGCACCAGTTTGTGGTTCATTGGCACTTGTAGCACTCGTAGAGCATGCCGCTCGCAGGGTGAGCGTGTTTTTAAGTGGTTAGCATACTGTTTGTGTAGTATGCGTGGTGTTTACGTGGTTTGGGTATGTGCATGGCACATACTCTATTATGGTTTACTATGTTGATCGTAATGGTTGGGCAGTGAGGTTCTAGTGTGAACCTAGCCACAGTCTTGTGACGTCTTTTATAGGTTAATAAAGAAGGTTTAACTAATATAGTTGAGTAAAGTTAAGAGTTAGTATATGATTATTGTGCATTGTGTTTATGTGGCAATGGAGGTCATGAGGTGACCAATGACAAGCCAGATTATTATTGATTAATGTGATTTATGTAAATGTCTCTGTAGGTTAGCTTGTAGGTCACAGCTATACCTCACATGTGCACTGTGGTTTGTAATAAAGATGGAACGTGTAAGTGTTGTGGTTTGTGTTGTAGTACTCCGGAAAATCCATTAATTAAAAATTATGGATAAATTGAAAATTTTATCGATTAATAAATTCAACCAGTTAAAAAGATACGCATTATTATCACGTGCGTATAAACCCATATAAAAATTTCGTAAAAATAATAATTATACTTTAAATAATACTCTCTAATGACCCATCATTGAATTGGGATATAAAAAATTCATTTGGACTAAGTTTAAAAATTTATGCGACTTATTATCGTAATTAAGGAATAAGTCGGAGAACCCATTATTTTATGAGGCAGAATAGGCTATTAATTAAAATAACCATGTGGTTAGACTTTAAATAATATGGGTTGATAACCCATTAGGATAATTGGACCAACATACAATCTTGGCCCATGAATAAAATTAGTTAATAAAGGATAATTAAAACCATTAAGTAAAAATAAGTGTTTAAGTCCTACATTTAAGCTGTATCTAAGTTACTGGGTAAAAAGTCAAAGTCCGAAGGATGGACAAAGGTTAGAAATATTAGAATAAATAATATTACACTGAATTTAAAGAAGAAATCAATAGAATAAATATGATAAATAGATTTAAATTAGGATAAAAGTAATTAAATTAGAAAATAGGTTGTACAAGTGGTCCAAGTATGAAATGATGGGCCCAAATGTGAAAAGCCCAATTTGGATGGAAGTTAATTAAGTCAAAATTCATACCTAAAATTATTAATAAATGAAAAGGGGTAGGATAATGACTATTTTAACTCTTAAATTATCTTAAAAAGAGTCATAACCCTAGCCCAACTCAATAGGACTCTATCTTAATCTAAAAGAAGACTTTTGATAAGAGGAAATATGGATAAAATATAGGAGACTCATATTAAATAAGGAAATTCGTAATTATATTATCTTTAATTAAAAAGGGATTACTAAAGCACTAATATGACTCATAAGTAGCTTAAAAAGAATCCTAGACCTACCCAAACTTCTTAGCCACGAAATTAGTGTTCTCCCCAAGCCAAATGGGTGGATAAGTGATAGTAAGGGGGGAGAAAAATAAGAAATTCGGAGTTAATTGATTTATAAATTAAATAAGAGTGAGATAATGCCTAAAATGATGGTAATTATCAAAATAAGACGCCTTACCTCATCCTAACCCCATGGCCACGAATGTAGCTCTCTCCCCAACCCTTTTAGATAGATAAATGAGGAAAAATAGGTAGATAAAAGTGGAATTTCGAAATTTAGGAGAGAAGAGAAGAGTTTGGAGTTGTATGGACTCTATCACCACCCTATACACCTCTCATTTGACCCTATCAACCCAATTTTCGTTCTTGGAACTCTGGAGAACGAAGGAGGAGGCTGAGGACGAGGAGAGCAAGGAAAGGAGGAGGCTTGGAGCTTGGATTTTCTGATTTTCACCATCCAAACTAGGGTTTTTCTTACTCCACGAAAAAGGTAGGCAATCTCTCAAGCTAAAATTGTGAACTAATTACCCTAGGTAGAGTTCATGTACCTATTCAAAAGCCTTATAGTTTCGTTGTATTCCGCTCATCCATTTGGGCGAATTTAATTCGTAAAGTCCTGCTGTTACCATGAACTGAAATCTCATGTTTTCTCAAAATCCCCACATGTACTTGCTCTCATGCCATGATAAAATTCTCGTGTATATTGCATCTTATTATCTTTCAAACGCCTCTAGTCTTGCTTGATTTCAATCTCCCATGAGGGAGAATTAAATCTTTGAATCCCTGTTTGTTTCCTATACCCGACTCTTCAAGTTTACCTTTAAACATTGTGCAAACTTGATGTGCTGCTATGAGAAAATTCTATAAAATACTACATCATGTTAGCTTTCGAACACCTTTCGTTTTGTAATTTTTCATCATGTATTCATCTCCGATTAATTCGTTGAACCCTGACTATGCCTGTTTAGGTCGTCAGAATGTAACCTATTCAAAGCATGCCTAAATCTTCTGTAATTTCAAATTAATCGATCATGCTGATAGTTATATGTGTCTACTTTCATTTGAAACTAGATTCATGATTTTTGGGTCATTATACGATTTTATATTGAATTTATAAGAGCCCTGTGTCAAATCTGATCAACCCTGAAAAAAGGGAAAAAACTCGGACCGTCCCTGATATCGCGGCGGCGCGATACGCCGCGATAACAAGAGGGTCGCGGTCGGCCGCCAGGTCGCATCTTGAAAGCGGCGGGCCACGCCACTGCGTTCCCTTCCCGGACCGAGCCAGGCTGGCCGGTCTACTTGTCGCGCCCTGCCGCCCCGACGCGGTTTGAATCGCGACGGGTAGGTCTGCCGCGTTTTCAAGATTCCGACCAGAATTGAAAAATTGTGCATATGCCCTATTGTTTGGGCTTTATACCCCTAATTATCCATGATTAAACCATGATATAGTTAACCCGACTTGGCAAGTTAATAAATGGCATTAATGATATAAATTTAATTATTTTAAAATGGACATTTACACGACTTGTCATATCCTCAAGATTTCTTTACACTTACACACACATGACTTTATTAATTGCCATTTGACCCTAATAATTTATGCAATAATGTATCTGATAACTTAGTGAAATAAATGACTAAATTACCCTATTTTATTAAATACAATTGTCTTCGTTTTTACTCGCGCATTTTAAATATCGTTATCGTTTCCCTCGGCCTTCGAGCACTCGAGGCACGACGGACCCGTTTTCTACACACTTTTCTCTTGACTTGGACCACCTCTCCACCGGGAATACTCTTGACTGGACTAGGGAATTCTTGTCAAGACCTCAGTAAGTCTTCTTGGCTTTGGCGCACGTCTTTAGTCAACGAGCTGGTTGTACTCTAAAACCCATTACACCTTAGGGATCAGTACGATCCATGGCCTTAGTGTTCTCTCCTTATCTTGCGACCACGCCGGACCATCTAGCCTGTGTTCATAGCACGACTAGTGGGCGGTTGTGACTTCTACCAGACTGTCGGTACCCGACCTGGTGCCGTGCAACCGTTACTATCGTGTGTTTCTCATCATTTTACGGAAATGTCCCTATCTCATCTACTATCTCGATACTCTCATCTGTTCACGTTCTCTCTACACTCTCATCTAGTTCATCTACTACTCTCATCTATTCTTAGTACTCTACTTGGCCATCAATTGATTGTCTAAGATAACAAACATGACTATGCTAGGCAACATAATAAGGGCCCGATCTGGTCCTTGGGAGGAGCACCTAAAGGGCTATAACTCGTGGGGGTCTAATGATCAGGTGATGGCATACACCAAACGCATGACTATCAAGATTTAATCTAAGACAATCAATCAATCAATCACAATACTAGACTTTCTCAGTTGATAAAATGATCAACCAAACACACGTTACTTGCTATCGTGACTAGTGCACTGTTGTGCAACCATAGATGCTATCTCATTACACGCTATCTCGTTACATGGCCAGTTCTTTATCATCCTAGTTTTGTAATAATCTTTTGAAATGTATTACCGTTCACTTGTTATCTTGTACTATTACTCTCTTGATTATACTTGATCGTTCTCTCTAGTGGATCTACTTTATAAGACATTAATCACTTAAAGCATGCTTGTTTACACGAGATATTAAGTCCTACTGCATTATTTGTCATTGTGTTTTCAGGTAAGTCGGATGATGACCTTACACACATCAACAGGAATGGACTGGAGTGATGAGCGACCTGGAGTCATAGCGATGGAATGTCTTTAGTATCATAGAGCCTAGATAATTAGTTGCTTAGTTATCATTTCCAATGTAATGATGTTATTGAGCCTTATGTTTTGGCTCTGAATTAGTGATTGTAATAGTTTAGATGAATTATCAATAAAATGAGGAGTTTTATTGCAATTATTGTTTATTAGATGCTCTGATATATGCGAATGTATGTGCAATTTACATTACCATACTCGTTGTTCATGCCTCCCTAATTTATTCCGCTGCTAAATTGGCGGGGCATGACATGTGTAGTGCCGAGTGTGGTGGTCCAACACCTATTCCGAAATGCCTCTCTAGTTAGGTACCCTAGGTTCTGTGTGAGCCAGGCACGTATGTTTGTTGTGCTCGGGGTTTGTCCCGGTACTTTCATTGTACCGTTGAGGTCTGTGTCGTCTGTTCTGGACACCCTCACTCATGTGTTTGAGTTGTACGTCTGGCTGAGGGAAAGACGACAGTGGGCAGCGACTTGTGTTGAGCTGGTTTTACGTTGGTTGCTTGTAGCGCACTCGTGGTTGGGGGTACGGACACCAGTAGACGTACTGGGCCCCACCTAGTCCTGTTACCAGTGCCTCACTTTAGGGAGCTCGTGCCTGAGTCCCTAAAGGTGCCAGACATGGGCCTGCAGTGTGTGAGGCTGCAAGTAGTGGTGGTGTTTGTTAGTCTCCACAGTTAGTTGCTTGACTTCTGAGTTGTGGAGCCGTAGCTGGACTGAGGGTCTGTGGCTACGAGACTGAGAGGTAGTTCTTGTGTTGTGTTGTCTGGGTTGGATACTGGTTTGATCAGCCAGTAGTATTTTCCCGTGTGGTGGCATCGTTCCTTTCCGACTCGTGCCTTACTATTGGTGGTGGCTTGTGTGTGACTCGCTAGTTGTGGTTTTACCCGTTGAGGTGTGCCCTGGTGTTGGCACAGTCCTAGTTGTGGTTGGTGAGCGGAGACTAGGGCTGTCAAATGGGTCTGAATGGGTCTAACATGTTTATGCCCAATTAAAACCCAATAGTGTTAAGTAAGGTATATACCCAAACCCTATAACTTCTCACAAGGATATATCCATACCCATTTTTTTATTATTTTTAAAGAATGGGCATGGGTCTCAAACTTAAACCCATAATGATAACTTTTATTTCTTATAGAATTTTTTATCTCGGTTGTGCATATAGAATATCGAGATGATATATCTAGATTTTGAAGATTATTTCGGATCCCAGCTATCTGGATGATATTTCTGGATTTTAAATAATATTTCAGATCCTGTTATTGGGTATAAATGATTTGGATGATATTTTCAGATTTTTTAAGACTAGTGCGGATCCTCTTATTGGGTACGACTATTTAAATGATATTTTTAGAAATTTCAAGACTAGTTCGGATCCTCTTATTCGGTATGACTATTTAAATGATATTTTTAGATTTTTTTCAAGACTAGTTCGGATCATTTATTGGGTACAACTATGTAGATGATATTTTCCGATTTTTCAAGGCTAGTTCAGATCCTCTTATTAGGTACGACTATTTATATGATATTTTTGGATTCAATTTTAGATCCGAGTCAACCTGTTATATTATAATGTGTTGTTTTTCTTTAATATACTAAAAAATTCTAGAAAATTAAAAAAAAATCAACCTGGTTATATCAAGAACATACAAAATCTGGTTAAACATGATATTTTACTCAATGATAGATTTTCAGTTTTTCCCTTATGTAATACTTAAACAAAATGGTTGGAGCATGTCATAAAATTAAAAGAATGGATAACACAAAACCCCCTTGAACCATTACGTGTTGAACGAACTACACAAAAGACCCAATAAAATAAATGAGAAGTGAATGTTGCTACAACATTCAAGAGAACCTAAAAATGCATCAAATTCCAAACGATCAAGAGAACCTAGAAACGAAAGAGATTTGCCTTCGTTTTACACTGCCTGGCGACCATTCCCCCCCCCCCCTCTCCTTGCTCCACCTGCTATGCTCGGTTCCTGTTCTACCCGCCGTGCAGATCGAGGGAGGCGATGGGTGGCGACAGATGTGGAGGTGATCCCCCCCCTCCTGGCTCCGCCTGCTGTGCTCGGTTCCTGTTCCACCCGCCGCCAGATTGAGGGAGGCCGACGGGTGGCGACAGATGTGGAGGTGAGAGCAAGGGCAGAGTGGATGAAATATTGCGGGAAAGTCGGTGGAGTAGCTACCCTCTCTGGTCGTAGAACGGCCCCATGTTGTGGCGGTGTGCGTGGTTCGCAGCCACTCCGCTGCTCTTGAAGTTGAAGTCCAGGAACCCCTACAAGATCATGATCTCATCCTCATTCGTGAACATCCGCCAAGAATCTGCCAGCGCCGCAAGGGGCTTCTTCTC
This sequence comes from Colocasia esculenta, assembly GCA_014218235.1. Lineage (NCBI taxonomy): Eukaryota > Viridiplantae > Streptophyta > Magnoliopsida > Alismatales > Araceae > Colocasia > Colocasia esculenta. Next base: position 18,238,784 of record CM024757.1, on the reverse strand, counting down.
CGCCGCCATCACCCCCCCCCCCCCCCCCCCCCCCGTGGCACTGGCCTGGGCTCCATCCGCTATTGGGAAAATCTATCCCCGCAGTGCCGTTGAGGCTATGGAAGAAGCGTCGGCGGCTGGGTGATCCCCATGGAATGCAGCAACATGTAGGCGTCAGGTTAAATTGGCAGAGAGAAAAGGGGAAAGGGGATCGCTGCAGACTTGGGATGTTTCTAAATCTTATGAGGTTTTTAGAGACCTAATATACATACCCGATTAGACCCACTAAATAAATATTATAAAAAAGAATAAATCTAGACCCATCCACACATTTAGTAACGAGTAAACACAGTGTATTTTACCCACTTTTATCCAATTGTTCAGTTTGGGTTTTGGGTTAACGGGTCTTTTTTGACAGCCCTAGCGGAGACTCACTGGTTGTGGTTTGATTCTCGTGGTGTGCCATGTTGTTGGCACAGTTGTGTTAAGATTTTGCTCGTGGTGGAGTGCCTTGTGGTGGCACTAGTTTGGTTGTGGTCTTTGTGGTGGTACCTCGTGGTGGTAGGTACCTGTACCATTTGTGGGTATCTATTTCTCTTGGTACGCTGTGTACCATTCTTTTCAGGTGTTGAAGTGGAGCTGTGCTCCGTGGAGGTCGTGTTATAGGACTTGTAATGTACCCTTGTAAGGGTAGCTTTCCATTGTGTTATGATTTTGGGGTATGGTGGACTAGCTTCTGGTTAGCAGTCATGTTACCCTTGCGCTTGAGATTTTAGTGTTGGTACCTAGCGATAGTAGGTATCGGTACCCCTTGGGGGTTGACTTTGTGTTGTGGTACATTGTGTATCAACCTTTCAAGTGTTGCGATGAACCGGTGTTTTTGTGGAAGTCGTGAGGTGTGACCTTCCACACATAATGTGTACCCTGTTTAAGGTACGTTTTCGATTATGGTTCCAATGTGTGCTGAACATGGCATGTCGATGCCAGTTCGGTTACCCTGTATAGGTAGTTTGCCTGTAAGGCCTATAGCCGAGGCAATGGTTTGCCTGTGAGACTTGGAGCCTGGGAAGTGGTCTGCCAGTGAGGCTTGAGGTTGAGATATTCCCAGTGGTTAGGCGAACTAGTAGTGTTGTGCTAGTCCTGTTGTTCTCTTTTACCTTCCGAGATTTACGTTAATTAATATGTTTATGTTAATTATTGATTAACCATGGTTAAAGTAAGTAGAATATGGTTTGGCTATTTGTGTGGCCAGTGAGACCCTTTGAGGTTGATGTCTCTTCTGTTTAGTTGTTGTGGTTCTTGGGTGGTCTCTACTGAGCCTGTGACTGGTTGAGGCTCACTCCCCTATAGTTCTTTTCAGAGCTTGCCGTTTGTGTGGCTTGTGGAGACGTTGTGGCAGACGTACCACCAGCAGTAGTGTAGTAGTTAGTGTTGTGTGAGCTTGTGCTTCCTCGGAATATGCCCCAGGTAGTTGTACTTTTTAATTGGACATGTAATGATGTAATAGGACAGTTGTACAAATATGTGAACAAATATGAGCATATATACTTTCTTGTGTCTTATACTATTGTGGTTTGTCTTTTATATTCTTCCTGGACGCGTGTGTGAGATATCCCTTGCTAGACTTCGGTCCGTTCGTGGGAGGCAGATCTGGATATGGAGCCTTATCCGGCATAAATATCCAGGGCCGTCACAGAAAGAAATAAGAGGAATTGTGGGGAAGATTGGGCAACACATACTCTTGGAGCGAAGTCTATAGCTCATCATAATCATGATGGGGTAATCTATAGTGATATCTTTAGCAAATATTTACATGTCTCGTTGATTGCTGATTGTGTTTTAACTTTAGCGAGAAAAAAATGGGAGTTGATTATACAACACTTGGGTCATATCTCAAGGTTCATCAAACAAAAAATAGAGATTATCCAGATGAATCCACTCGTACTATGTGTGTCAGTTTACTATTAACTCATATTTATACTCTCTTACATCACTTTTGCTAACTCATTTCTTCATTATCCAGGAGAATGTTATATTGACATGTGCTGAAAGAGATGTTACAAAATAGTTCAGATCCACACATATTATCTTCCATCTTAGACATAGTTTACAAAGGGTATCATGGGGGATATGTGAAAGGCCGTGGATTGGGATGGTTCAGAGCTGTACCTTGGAGTAAATTGGAAGCTGCTACTTCAAATGAAAGTGTGCAACATCTTAGACTTGAACTTCAAATGCAAGGGAAGAGATAGAAGCCATGCAAGCAAGAGAGAAAGAAATGGAAGCACTACAAATGGAACAATTAGAGGCTATGAAAGCAAGAGAGAGAGAGAAATGCAAGAAAGCAACAAAGAGTTGCGAGAAAGCAACAAAGAGATGCAAGCACATTTGGAGAGAATGGAAGCACTATTGTCCATGCATTTTTCTGATGGCTCGGTATGTTAATGCACATATTGTTCTTAAAATGTTTTCTCATAAATTTGAAATTGTCTATGTATGTATTTCTATTTCTCAGTCTATTTCTTGGTCTAACAATGGTAAACATCATAGTTTGCACTTGATGCTTTTCTTACTTCAAAAGTAACTCCCAATTTTTTTGAGTTATTCTTTTATTTGGAGCCTTCATGACTGTTTCATCGGGAACTCCATCAATGTAGTAGTGTGTCTTTAACCAAAAGTGCCGATCTCTTACTTTCTTTTTCAAGGATTCATAGCAAAAGTGGGTGATAATTGTCATATTTGCTTGCATGCCTTCCAGGTCAACAAAGTCATAATCTCGCTAGAAAAAAAACTATAGTTACTATTAGTATAAAAGAAATCTTATAACAATACAAATTTAGAAAAATTAACATGTTACCATTATGTCTTTCATAACATCTTTGAAGCTTTGAGGAGATTGTTCCTTCCACTGTTTATGAGGAGGGAAGTATCCCTCCATCCGTGCATATAATCCAAGAACTATTGCAAGTTTGGAGGTTGTCTGTCCAACTGGCTGACCATCGATGATTAAGCACTTCAACTTCTTTCCTCTGGGAGGAGTAACTGTTGTCGCCTGGGTTGGGCCTCTAGTCTTCCTTAAAGTATAATTAGTAGGGAAGGTTGTCGTTGTAGTGTTAGAGTTATTGTTATTCATCTCTTCATAATGTGCCTCTAACACCTCACGAGATAAATGAACTTGTCTGTCAGCTTCTCTAGTAGGATCTGCTAGAGTGTACTCTAGTTCTGCCTCAGCTCTAGTAATAGCACCTAACACCTCATTTGACATAAGAACTTGGTAGTTAGCCTCCCTATAATTATGAACTGTTGGAGTGGGTGTTGGACAACACATTTCATTTACTAGAACATCTGAAAAGAAATACACATACATAAAAAAATTTCATGTGAGAAGATTGTATGTACTTGTGTTCTCTAGATAATAAATTCCTAACTGAACTGTTATATAAATAGATAAAAGAAAAACACATACATTTTTCTCTCATGTCCACACCTAAAAACATGACCCAAAAGCTAATTTCTTTAAAAATAATAAAAAATAACTCAACAAACATGTTCCTAAAAAGCAACTTACTTCATTGAGTAGCAAGGTTGCTAGATCTCCTCTCCTCAACATGTATTTATTGTCCATCAAATTGAATAGAGAAATGTTTTTCTTGATTCTCATCACAATCCATCTGAAGGCCATTGTGTCAGACACCTAGAAATAAAAAATTGAATATATGTAACTGCAGAACCAATACAATAATTTTTTCCTCAAATAAAACTAACTTCCTTGAGCAACAACACTACCAAGTCTCCTTCCCTCTACATATGCTTGTTGTCCATTGTGTGGAACTGTAAAAGTTAAAGATGCAATGGTATCAAATATATGTAACCAAAGATGCTTATTCAAATTAACACCATACAGATTTTTAAATACTTGGAGGGACAGCCATTGGAAGATTTTTATGTATAGTAGATGGAGCAAGAACTGAGGGCTCTGTGTTTTCACCACCTAGGCTCAAATAGAAAAGAAAAATCAGGAACAAGATATGTAATTAACATCTCATCCATTGAAGACATTTCCTACACCATCAATGCTTAAAAAAAGGGAAAATCAGATAGAATATAAAAAGAAGAATAAAAATGGTTTTCTTTGACTTAAATTTTTTAATATCCATGCCACTGAATGATGCTTATTCAAATTAACACCATATTGATTTTTAAATATCAATACATGTTGATTTTAAAAGAACATATAATTGGAGGGACAACCATTGGAAGCTTATTATGCACAATAGATGAAGCAAGATTGAGGGTTCTATTTTTCACCTTTCGAGGCATTTTATTGACCACCTATGCTAAAAAAGAACAGATAAATCAGGTACAAGATATGCAATTAACATCTCATCCGATTTGAGATATATGTGTCAATGAAAAGACTGAAAATATTAAAAAAATGTTTGTCATAGATAAAAAAATGTGCTTTGGCCTTTGAAGACATTTTCTACACCATCAATGCTAAAAAAGGGAAAATCAAATAGAAGATAAAAAAAGTATAAAAATGATTGTCTTTGACTTAACGTTTTCAATATCCATATCTTTTGATGCATTCCATGCAAATGTTTATGGAAACATAAATAAACATGTACCTGAAAGGTTACCCAATAGAAGCTTTCTATGGATGGAAGATGAAGCAAGAATTGGGGGCTTTGTGCTTTGGCCTTTCAAGATATTTCTTGGATTATGCATCTATGCTTAAAAAAAATAAAAATTAGGATCAAGATATACAATTAATGCCTCATTTGATCTGAGATACTTGTGTCATTGAATGATGCTTATTAATTCAAATTAACATCATACTGATTTTTAAATATCAATACATGTTGATTTTAAAAGAACATATACCTGGAGAGACACCAATTGGAAGCTTATTATGCACAATAGATGGAACAAGAATTGAGGGTTCTGTGTTTTCACCTTTTGAGACATTTTCTTTGCCACCTATGCTCAAAAAGAAAAGATAAATCAGGCACAAGCTATGCAATTAACACCTCATTCGATTTGAGATATATGTGTCACTGAAAAGATGAAAAAAAATACTTGTCATAGACAAAAAAAATGTGCTTTCTCCTTTGAAGACATTTTCTACACCATCAATGCTAAAAAAAAGGAAAATCAAATAGAAGATAAAAAAATGTATATAAAAATGATTGTCTTTGACTTATAGTTTTCAATATCCATACCTTTTGATGTCATTCTATGCAAATGTCTATGGAAACATAAATAAACATGTACCTGAAAGGTTACTCAATGGAAGCTTTCTATGTCTGGAAGATGAAGCAAGAATTGGGGGCTTTGTGCTTTGGCCTTTCAAGATATTTGTTGAACCATCTATGCTTAAAAAAAAGAAAAATTAGGATCGAGATATACAATTAATGCCTCATTTGATCTGAGATACATGTGTCATTGAATGATGCTTATTCAAATTAACATCATACTGATTTTTAAATATCAATACATGTTGATTTTAAAACAACATATACATGGAGAGACACCAATTAGAAGCTTATTATACACAATAGATGGAACAAGAATTGAGGGTTTTGTGTTTTCACCTTTTGAGACATTTTCTTTACCACCTATGCTCAAAAAGAAAAGATAAATCAGGTACAAGATATGCAATTAACACGATTTGAGATATATGCGTCATCAAAAAGATGAAAAAAAATACTTGTCATAGACAAAAAAAATGTGCTTTGGCCTTTGAAGACATTTTCTGCACCATCAATGCTAAAAAAATGGAAAATAAAATAGAAGTTAAAAAAGTAAAAAAATGATTGTCTTTGACTTAAAGTTTTCAATATCCATACCTTTTTATGCATTCCATGCAGATGTCTATGAAAACATAAATAAACATGTACCTGAAAGGTTACTCAATGGAAGTTTTTTATGGTTGGAAGATGAAGCAACAATTGGGGGCTTTGTGCTTTGGCCTTTCAAGATATTTCTTGGACCACCTATGCTTAAAAAAAAAAGAAAAATTAGGTTCAAGATATACAATTAATACCTCATTTGATCTGAGATACATGTGTCACTGAATGATGCTTATTCAAACTAACACCATACTGATTTTTAAATATCAATACATGTTGATTTAAAAGAACATATACCTGGAGGGACACCCATTGGAAACTTATTATGCATAGTAGATAGAGCAAGAATTGAGGGTTCCTTATTTTTGCCTTTCGAGGCATTTTCTTGACCACCTATGCTTTAAAAAAAAATAGGTACAAGATATGCAATTAAATCTAATTTGAGATACATGTTTCCCTAAAAAATGAATAAAAATGCATTCCATGTGAATGTCTATGGACATACAAAAACATGTACATGAGAGACTACTTAATGGAAGTTTTTAATGGCTAGAAGATGAAGCAAGAACTGGGGGCTTTGTGCTTTGACCTTTCAAGGCATTTCCTTCACCAACTATGCTAAAAAAGAAAGGGGAAATCAGGTACAAGATATGCAATTATTGAGAGCTTATGCAAATGTTTTTAAGATAAATATTATAACATGTACCTGGAGGGATACTTATAGAATGATGGTTGTGGAGGGTAGATGTAGCAAGAATTGAGAGCTTCGACTTTTCATTTTTTGAGACATTTTCTTCTGCTTGATTTTCAGGTGGTTCAACTTGCATTACAGTTGACATCATTCTCATCTTCTTTTTTGGAGGTATTTTCCTAAAAAATAGGTTTACATTGAGACTTACGTATTGACAAAATATATTTAAGGATAGCATAGAAAGAAAAAGATAGAAGATACCACAGAGACTTTATTTCTCTTTTCTTCATGCCTCATTCATTTCTTTCCTATTTATTTGAGTACCTAGTCCAAGTTCTCTTCTTTCCCATGAAATATTGCTATCAGTATTTAGTAAGTCTATATTTGAAATCGATGCTTCCATGCTCCTTATTATGACCTCATCATCAATTTCAACATTATCGGTAATTGACACCTCTTATGTATCCCTTGGCTTCCATTGACAAACAACACTCCATCCCATTTTTAAAGGATCTTCAGAATAAAACACTTGTTGTGCTTGTGATGGAAAGATAAAAGGCTCATCCTCAAAACTTATCCTCATGGTGTTTACAGAAGTGAATTTGTACTCGTCGGCTATAATTCCTGATCGCTCTTTCATGTCATACCAAATACACTTGAAGAGATATATAGGATGTAAAGTCCTAAAGCGGACTTCTATAATTTTTTCCAAAACACCATAAAAGATATTATCATGATCACCAATGGTCGCAATGCCACTATTTTTAGTAACATGTGTTCTATTTGTACAATGAGTTTCAAATTTGTATCCATTGATGAAAAACCCTTGATATGATACAATGTCATACTTTGGACCTCAAGTGAGGCACATGATTTCCTCAGGCACATCCATTTGCCCCCTTAAATGGTCAATCTAAAAAAATAGATACAATTATGTGCATTTTAATACCATAATCTAAATAATAAATAATAATAAAAGACTTACATAATCCCTAAACCATCCAACAAATTTGTTATGTTGTTCTAGTTGAATCTAATCATAATTCAAATCAGAATGTTGGCTCTTTACTAACTGTAACGACCCGACCTCTCGGACCCCCGCCAGGGACCCCAAAGGTCGCGTCGCCACCCACGGATCCGAAGATCCGAAAGAGTTAGAAGAAATAGTCTAGTGAGATATGTACTGAATTCAAATAACTATAACAATCTATACAATATACAAAAGTCTATACAACGTATCCCAAATAAAAGCACAGGTACAAGAAGAAAGGTGCAGTCCTTAAGAGGCATACCCCGAGGACTTGCAAAGCACAACTCTCAGCTCACTCGGCTACAAGATCTCACAACACTCAGCTCTCAATGCTGCTAACAATAGACGACGCCACAACCGCCTCCACAACCCGTCCAACACCGAGCTCCCCGACGACGAGCCCCTAGTTGAAGGAAGTAGGGGGGTGAGCCTCGCGAACAAGGCCCAGTAGGGATTACCAGTCCCTCACCGGCCAGAGCAGCAGTAACTCCGAAAATAGGAAACTACCCTAGAAAGCTTTAAAGCGAGTAACACCTACAGCAGGGTACTACTAAGCAGTGGAAGAGAACAGCGCAATGCCACGACCACCAACCGAGGTTGGGCCACACACACGACTCCCGCAGAAACCAACGGAGTCGAGCACACAGCGGAAGCAACCCTCGGCACACTCACCGAGACCACGCCACAACCAGGTGAGAACGACATCTCACCGCAAGCACGACCACATCAGACCTCCACAAGGTCGAGGGCCCACAAGCAGAACCACCCCGGACCCCTGACACACTGCAAGGTCGAGAAGCTACACACGCCGGTGCCATCACGGACTGGCACCCAAGAACGGGACTACGAAACCGAGAGGACACCGAGCGGAAACCACCAGAAGTACGAGTCTGCACAGGGCCAGGCCAACGACGCCCACAGAAACTAGGCAAAGTCAGGAGATAACCGCCGTGCAAGCTAGGGCAACTGATAACACTTGGAAACGTCGTGAGGAGACACCGTCACAACAACAGCAACCAAGCCACTGCCGCTAGCAGCCAAGAGGGGGACCCGTAGTCCGCATGCTCTGCTCGCTAGCCTAGTTCCTGCCTCCACCCCCGTGGAAAGGTGAGACAGAGCCACCAAAGAAACACACCAACGCAAGAAACACCGCAGCCGAGACGTGACGGACCTCCCCGTCGCATTAAGCACCTTAACGTGACGGGTCAACGGACCGCGACAAGAACGCGCCCTTCACAGGTGTCGCGACAACGCAACAGGCCGTACTGACACGCCTGCCACTCTAACAGGCGTCAGACGACCAATGCGACAGAAAGTAGTCGCGACCCGTTGACCGGGCGCGACATGGATGACTGTTACGTCGGGCACCCCCGACGTGACACTAACGCCTCGCCCAGCCTGGACGCGTTAGTGGCCAGTCATCCCAGACACTGAACGGAAAGCCGGGAAGCCGGGTCTTACATTCTACCCCCCTTAAAACAATTTTGTCCTCGAAATTGGGGCAAGCCCAAAAGATCCCGAGGCACAAAACGAAACACAGGGAGTAAACGTAAGACCAATGCGATCAAGCCACTAAGTTTCAACACGACTTCCTCGTGGCAACCATCGCACAGCCAAACATGCACAGAGCACACCAAGCCGGAAAACCAACGGCTCATACAATGGGCTCCCAACACATGGGGGCACACAACCAAAAACCAAATGGCTCACCACACACTCCAACCACGAGTGGAGCACCAAGCCGAGAAATCGATGGCTCACTTCAGCCACACGTGGGGCGCCCAAACGGAACGACAACTCCACAGGTGCCGAGCAACGCCAAATCTGGCCCAAACAGTGGAAAACGCCAACTAGAAACTACATAGCTGCAGCCACCAACAGACCCCGCTATTGGGACCAACCAATCAGGACCCATCCTGTCACCAGCAAGGCCCGACAGAGGATGCGGTTGCCGACAGCAACACGAGAAACACCTGAGAGTCAAGCACGACACTATGGGGAACAGCCTCACGCTACTAGTAGCATCTAGCATCGGTCACCAGCCTAACTGGGAGGCCAAGCGAGCGATGAGAACCAGAGCAACATCACGCTCGCGGAGAATCCTCAACAACCGGAACAACGTCCACCGTCACCACTAGGTCTCACCTAGACCTTCCTCACGGTCCAACAGGGACAGCAAACGCACACGGAGAAATCTCAACACGCGAAAATGACATCCACTATCACCACTAGGTCTCAGCCAGACCTTCCTCGTGGTCCGACAAGGACACCAACGTACGCGGAACCACAAAAACTGGGAGTTACATGCTCCACAATGTGGCACACCGTGATGGAAACACGAAAGACGTCTGAGGTCAAGCCAGAGCCGGACACCTCCCAATGTTGACAAACCACGTGGTCGAGCACTAGCAAAGCCAATAGGCCTCACTGTCACCGAACAAAACGACATGAGACTCTGCCATCGACTTCTAGACTCACCAACACCATGCACAACGGAGAATCAACGAGGAGTTGGCAGCGCACCCGCCACGCACACACAGGGCTCAGCGCGGGTACCAGCATGCCAACCACCAGAAAGATGCGCCACCACACGGGAACCGAAACAACCGTAGAGGTCGAGGACAACTCGTCAACCTCAGAGGGACCCAGATCGAAGCAGGGTACCACAGCCAAACACACTTGCTCCCAGAGCGGGAGGAAAAATTGGGGACACTGGCCACGACCAAAGCCTAGCGTACGACCGATAGGGCTACCTAGACAAGGCCAAGCAGCCACCCTACAGTGGTAACGATACGACCACGAGGCATAGGCCATCACAAAGTGTCCCAGAGGCGGAAAGCTCAACGCCTCCAACACCGAGCGAAGTCGTGAGACGACACACAAATCTCACGAATAGGCATCCGGCACAACACATGGTGCTATCACTAGCACCGGGAGCCACCCAAGGTACAACGTAATGCACCCAGGCTCCAGACGGCACGAAACAAAAACACTCGAGCACGAGCACACGGTGCTACCAAGAGCACCAAAACTAAGCAAAGTGCAACACAAGTGCACCAGCGGCCGAAACAATACTACGGGCTAACCGGAAGGACTCTTCACCAGAGACCCGCCAAAAACCACACGCAAGGAACTGCAAGCCTGAAAGGGCACAACAGGCCACGGCAGCCCCGACCCTTGAGGCACAAAACACAGAGCACCGACTCTGCCGCATGGGGAGCAAAAGAACACAGTGACTCCCTAGCGCGCAAGAGCAAGAGGCACCACCTCTATCACGGCCAATAGAGAGGCCAAACACCAAGATGACGACACGAAAAGCCTCCAAGGCACAAGCTGAGGCACAATTGAGAGCACACACCGGAGAAACGCTAGCACGAGCAAGCCAAGCAAAAAGACCGGTGCACAGCAGAGCAACGCTCACGCCTGCAGCCCAATAGAAAACGGTACTACCTCACACTAAACCAACAGGGACCCAGTGCCCCAAATTGTTCAGACAGGCAGCAAGAAACAATCAACGACAAACGGCACGAACGAGTCCACCGACCTACGGTGCCACAAGGAAACGATAGCACGAGGGGAGCAACCAACTCAACCCAAAAAACAACTCAAGGGAAGATGACTCCACCAGAAGGTCGCAACGATGCGCACCCTGGCAACACAACACCACAGTGGAGCATCTCCACCCCGAGCAACCAATGGAAAGCAGAGGAAGGAGACACACACAACGAGTCTCTTCTACGCGCGAGAGGGAAAACCACAACGCAAGACTGATGCTTCCATAAGAAGCATAGCCTGCCATACACCCACTACACTCACAAGACCACCATCTGAGAGAGCACGTAGGGTGCGAGAAATGAAGCAAACCATCCGAGCCACGGGGACACACAGTCCCACCAGCGCAACCGCGAAACTTGGAAACGACTAACGAGACAAGCTGGCCAACGCAGCAGCCAGACGCATGGCCAAGCGCACCACACCTTAATCGACAACGCCCAGGCAGACTATAACACGGACCGTCCAACTGGAAATAATGACAACTCATCTCTACAGAGAGAGAGAGAGAGAGAGAGCAGCGACAACCAAAACAACACGAAGCAGCTTTGGGGAGAACCTCCACCAAAATCGCCAAGAGTCGTCATGGGAGAACCTCACCAGAATGCAGCCCAACCAAACGGCACACTTCTAACCATAGGGGCAACACAACGGTGGCCCAAAACAAACACAGAGCACTCCTGGGAAGAACCTTCACCAGAAGCGACAAAAGGGCGATCCTGGGAAGAACCTTCACCAGAATGCACAACCCAACGACCAAACAACACAGACCATCAGAGAGAACACTGCAGCAAGTAGAACTGTAGAAGCAATGCAGACAGGTCCTGGGAGAACCTCCACCAGAACCACCAGGACACCGCTATAGGAAAACTCACCAGAACGCACTAGCCAAACCAATAGCACACCTCAGACTCTGAGGTAGCACGGAAACAGCAGAAACGAGCACGAAACAGCTCTGAGAGAAACCCTCACTAGGACAACAACAAACGGTTCTGGGAAACCTCACTAGAACTCGGGGCAACCAAGCGATGCACCTCAGCCTAGAGGGCAACACAACAGCAACCAGAAACGAGCACAACACAGTTCTGGGGAAACCTCACTTCCGCCAGAACCAACAGAAAAAGACTATGGGAGCACCTCACCAGAGCTCACAACCAGTCAGCACCAGGCTGACAACAGCCACAGGTAAGTGTCGCAACGCTCAACCAGCGATGCTACATGGCACACAGAACATCTGCTTAGCCCAAGCAACAATGCCGACTGAGCAGAGCACAGCGCACAACAACGCATAAATAGGGGGCCACACACAAGACCAACACAACACACACCCCAGCAACAAAGGGGTGACCAACAAGGCAGGGACACCTTCCACCAGTTCCATAGACAACCCTGCACTGGTGAAGGCCACACCACGCACAGGCTCTTTCAGCCTTCGCGACGCAGACACGCTCAAATGCGTTGACGACGACTAGGAGCACTGCACCTGGACTTGCCTGCAATCGTCCTCCATACTGGGAAGACCATTGCTAGCGAGTCCACCGCCAACTGCGCCACCACAGCACGAACACACCGAGCGACCACACTCGCCACTCACGCGACGCAGCAACAACTGCAACACACTACAGCGTGCACACGAAACTTGCAGGGAAGCCACACACCTGCAAAACAATTGAAAGCACAAGCCTAACACTAGTCGGATGGTGTCAACAGCGTACTAGTACCTTTCTTTGGGACAACTATAGTTATTACTTCCTTACAAATCTTAGTAGACTCCCGCTCTGATACCACTGTAACAACCCGACCTCCCAGACCCCCGCCAGGGACCCTAAAGGTCGCGTCACCACCCACGGATCCGAAGATCCGAAAGGGTTAGAAGAAATAGTCTAGTGAGATATGTACTGAATTCGAATAACTATAACAATATGTACAATATACAAAAGTCTGTACAATGTGTCCCAAATAAAAGCACAACTATAAGAAGAAAGGTGCAGTTCTTAAGGGGCATACCCCGAGGACTTGCAAAGCACAACTCTCAGCTCACTCAGCTACTAGAGCTCACAACACTCAGCTCTCACTGCTGCTGACAACAGACAGCACCACAACCGCCTCCGCAACCCGTCCGACACCGCGACGACGAGCCCCTAGCTAAAGGAAGTAGGGGGGTGAGCCTCGCGAACAAGGCCCAGTAGGGATTACCAGTCCCTCACTGGCCAGAGCAGCAAGAACTCCAAAAATAGGAAACTACCCTAGAAAGCTGTAAAGTGAGTGACACTTACAGCAGGGTACTACTAAGCAGCGGAAGACAACAGTGCAACGCCACGACCACCAACCGAGGTCGGGCCACACACACGACTCCCACAGAAATCAACGGAGTCGGGCACACAGCGGAAGCAACCCTCGGCACACTCGCCGAGACCACGCAACAAGCAGGTGAGAACGACATCTCACAGCAAGCATGGCCACCTCATACCTCCACAAGGTCGGGGCCCACAAGCAGAACCACCCCAGACCTCGGACACACCGCAAGGTCGGGAAGCTACACACGTCGGTGCCATCACGGACTGGCACCCAAGAACGGGACTATGGAACCGAGAGGACACCGAGGGGAAACCACCAGATGCACGGGTCTGCATAGGGCCAAATCAACGACGCCTACGGAAACTAGGCACAACCAGGCTATAACCACCGTGCAAGCTAGGGCAACTGATAACACTTTGAAACGTCGTGAGGAAACGCCGTCACAACAACAACAACCAAGCCACCGCCGCTAGCAGCCAAGTGGGGGACCCGTAGTCTGCACGCTCTGCTCACTAGCCTAGCTCCTGCCTCCGCTCCCGCGGAAGGGTGAGATAGAGCCGCCACAGAAACACACCAACACAAGCAACACCGCAGCCTGGCCAAGCTGCGGCCCCACGCCTAGCACCACTACGTGGCTCCGGAACCAACGTAGAGAGAGGCAGTGAGACAAAGGACTATTTGGGCCACGTCGGGAAGAAAACACCTCAACAACCTTGGTGTCTCACCCCAGACAAGAGAGCTCTACAAACCACTCAGCGCCTCTATCCAAACCACTATTTTCCCCTCAGCTCTAGAGTCCACCTTAAGTCGGCTGCCAACTCGAGCATGCTCGTAGCTCGGAGCACTCCCTCGACAGGCTCCCGAGGATGGGGGTCCCAGGTAATGGTAACAACCTCTTAGATCGGGGACAAGCCCTCAAGTGCCAAGCACCGGGCGAACGGGCGGGACAGCACAACAAAAACTATGTCGAACCGCTGGCTTGTGACACACAACAAGCCCAGCGAGCACAAGGCACGCACAGACCCCCAGGAGGGCCGTCGGCCAACCAAACACACACGGAAAATCCGAAGCCTCGGAACACTACCAGCAACATAGAAACTCGTCGCTCTGCTAATAATCGATTGACTACCGGTCAATCGATTATTACACAGACACGACCCTCCTGGCACCGCTGCCAAGACACGGCCACGAAGGTGTCACCTTCGGTCACTGAACGCAGGGAGATAACCTGTCGCGTTCCCTACCAGAAAGTCCTAAGGGCAAAGCCTGCCCTGGGGCACACGCTGAAACACAACTAAGCCCACGGAAGCACCTGAGGCAACACAGGTAATGTCGCACCCCCACAGGTCGCCACAATACCATCGCGATGGGGGAAGGGCACCGCCACACTACCATGTCGCGACGGGGCAAAGCATCGCGACAGCAAGTCCTGTCGCGACCAAGAAACGCGTCGCGACAACACCCTTATCGCAACCGCCAACCGCGCCGCGATAAGATCGCGCCCGACCTGACCGACGCCTCTTCTGATGTCGCGACGTGCCGAGACATCGTGACATCAGCGGAGAGGCAGACCAGCGAGATCCTCAATCCCGGGCCGCCCACACTGCACAAACACACCAAAAGGGGGGAGGGGAGCATGAGGAAAGAAGTAATGCTATCTATAAACCCCGAGGGGTTGCCAATCCACTCGGATCGGGAAGGGCACAAGAAATCCCTACCTCTCATGAAGAACAGAACCCCATAGGGGGATTCACGACGCACGGCCGCCTCCTCCTCGCTCCACGCATGCTCCGCCACTCCGCCACGAGCCCGACAGCGTCACCACGCCCCGATCACCAGAGGGGAGCCTCCCCCATCACCGAAGAAGAGGGAAAGGGAAGAAGAGGAGAGAGAGGGGGAAGGGGCGCCGGCCAAGGCTTTTAGCCTTCGGCCCCCCGAGGTGCAACGGACCACCCCGTCGCATTAAGCACCTTAACGTGATGGGTCAACGGACCACGACAAGAACGCACGCCCCACAGGCGCCGCGACAACACGACAGGCCCTACTGACATGCCTGCCACTATGACAGGCGTCAGACGACCGACACGATAGAAAGCAGTCGTGACCCGTTGACCGGGCGCGACACGAAGACGCGACAGAGACACCGGGTGCGACAACGACGTGATGCACACGCTCGTCGTGACACGGATGACTGTCGTGTCGGGCACCCCTGACGCGACACTAACACGTCGCCCTTCCTGGACGCGTTAGTGACCAGTCATCCCAGACACCGGACGAAACGCCAGGAAGCTGGGTCTTACACTAACTCTTTATGCATCCTACAATCAAATTAGATAAGCATATTAATCCAGTTATATCAAATACAAGAGGTAATATAATATGTGAAATATAAAATAATCTTACAATATATAAGGCTCGACAGATGGTGCATTGAACAAGATAAATCGATGTGCTTGATATGCATCTTCAGCAGCCATTGAACTTGTAGACCCTCCTCCAATTGGACCTTCTTCAAATCATACTGGTCTATTCAACTTAGTCTCTACATCATCTAAATAACGGGCACAAAAGGTTGTGACTTCTTCCATAAGATATCCTTCGTAATGGAGCCTTCTGGTTTGCTTCTATTTCGTACATAATTCTTAAGTGTTAATAAATATCTCTCAATTGGATACATCCATCGATATTGTACAGGTCCAGCAAGTTTAGCTTCTGTTGCAAGGTGGATAGTTAAATGAACCATGACATCAAAAAAAGCAGGGGGAAAGATCATCTCCAATTGACATAAAATTATGGGAATTGATTGCTCAAGTTTCTCCAATTTTTGAATGTCAATCACTTTTCCACACAGTTCTCTGAAGAAGGTGCAATAATCATTCAAGACAAGACTAGCAGACTTTGGAAGTGTAGTTCTCATAGCTAATGGTAAAAGTTGTTGCATTAAAATATGACAATCATGGTTCTTCATTCCAATAATTTTCCCTTCTTGAACTTATACTCGTTGAAAGATATTTGAGCTAAAACCATCTGGTAATTTCAAATCCTTCAACACTTTAAGAAATCTCACATTTTCATCATTAGTCATTTTGTAAGATGCATGAGGTAAGATAAATTTCCTTACATTCTGTGAGGGCCTTGGATGCAAATATTTCCTTATTTCCAAATTCTGTAAGTCAAGACGTGCTTTGATATTATCTTTACTTTTCCCATCTTTCTGTAAAATGGTATTCAAAATGTTATCACATATATTTTTTTCTATATGCATAACATCAAGATTGTGTTGCACTAGTAATGTCTTCCAATATGGTAATTCAAAAAATATGCTCCTCTTCTTCCAACCCTCTGGTAGCTTCTGCACTTGAATGTTCCTAATTTGAGCAATATTTTTAGGAGGCTTACCAAATATGACATTATTGTAACCATCCTATATATTTAGCACATCCTCACCAGATAGCGGGATAGGTGCCTCCTCATTCTCACTTTTCCCATTAAATCTCTTCTCGTCATTTCTCCATGGATGATTAAGTGGAAGAAAATGACGATGCCCCATATACACACATTTGCGGCTAAAATGAAGATAAATAGATCTATGGTGAAAATGACAAGTGGGACATGTCTTGTACCCTTTTGTGCTCCAACCTGATAGCATACCATATGTAGAAAAATCATTTATTGTCCACAAAACAGTAGCAAGCATTTGAAAATTTTCCTTTTTATTAGCATCATATGTCTCTATACCATGTTCCTACAAGATTTTTAACTCATCAATTAATGGTTGAAGATAAACATCTATATCATTGCCAGGAGATTTAGGCCCATCAATGAGAAAAGACAACATAAAAAACGATTGTTTCCTTACCAACCAAGGTGGTAGGTTATAAACAATTATGATAACAAGCCATGTGCTTCGACTGCTACCTGTTGATATTTTAAATGGACTGAAACCATCGGATGCAAGTCCAAGTCTAACATTACGAGACTCTTGACTAAATGACAGATGTTTATTATCAAAATCCTTCTAAGCTAGTGAATCTCTAGGATGAGAGAATCTTCCATCTTCATTTCTTGGAGCATTGTGATGCCATTTCATAAAACTTGTTGTTTTACTTGACATAAATAATCTTTGAAGCCTTGGTATTAAAGGAAAATGATGAAGAACTTTTATAGGAGTATTCTTTCTTCCTTTGACAATACCTCCTTTCTCCTTCCATCTTGAAGCATTGCACTTTGGACAATTACTTAGATTCATAAATTCATTATGAAATAACACACAATCATTTGGACATGCATGAATCTTTTTGCATTCTAACCCCAAATCAGACATCATCTTCCGACATTCGTACCAACTACTTGGAAGGGTATTATCAATCGATAATGCATCCTTAAAGAGTGCAAGCATAGCAGAGAATGATTTGTTGCTCCATTTATGTAAACATTTGAGTTGGAATAGATGCACTATAAAGGAAAGCGTCGAGTACTTACTGCAACTTGTGTAAAGTGGCCTTTTAGCTTCCTCCAAAAATTTTTCCAACTTTTCAGTTTCCTCATTCCATTCACCCCCTTCCACATGATCACTAGTGGATTGCCACATAAAGGCATCATTCAACATTCCTGCCATGTCATCTCTTGAATCAATATGTACATTGATTTCTTCTGGAGACCTACTACGAGCTTCTCCGTGAAAATGCCATGTAATGTATCTTTGAGTGAATCTTTCTCTAACAATATGAAAATGAACAATGTCCTTCTCTTCATTAAACTTATTTCCACACTTTGCACATGGGCATTTCATAGTCCCTTCACTGTTAATACTTTTTATTGCAAACTCCATGAAGCATTGGACTCCACTTAAAAAATCCAGGTTGATTCGTTCATGCTTGGTTTTGTGTACATCCAACTCCTATCAATTAAATGATTTTGTTCCATCCTTCAAAATACAAAAAAAAGGGGGAAAATATTTTAAACAAAAGAAAGTGATTAAAATAAAAAATATATAAGGAGTAAATGAATGGAAAAAATGACTTTATAGTATATACAATCTCAAGATATATTTATCACTTCTTAAAAAAAAATGATTTTGTTCCAAATCAAAGCACGTTTATTTCTTTTTTCTTTTTTGTTTTGAAGGTGGGTAGTACCACAAGTATACTAATAGAGAGAAAGAATATACAACTATAAGAAATACAAAAGTTACTCTAAAATCAGCCCTCAACAGATCTATCCAATCCCCTATACAACCAAGCACCAAGAGGGTAGCGAGAACAAACACGGTTTATAAACCCTCATACAACCCAAAAACATAAAACTCAGAAGGAAAGAAAATTTAACAAATCAAAGAAGAGAAAATGGAGGAGTTTTGTACCCCAACTTAACAGAGACAAAACATGTCCATTTCAAGGCTGGATTAGATTAATTTAATGGAATAATAAATTATTTTACTATAATTAGAAAACTTGCCCAATCAATGCTGAAACAAACATGTTTGGATTGTTCCTCACTATTTCCAATCTAGTTCACCTATTCTGTGTTGAAAGGAATTGGATACATTTTTTTGTGTATAAGTATGCACATTGAGGTCTTATGATGTTAACGAGAATTTGGGAATAATAGATTCTGCCCCAGAAGACACACCCACATTTTGTCTTTGTGATATTCTAAAGATTTCAGAAACTAAACAAGGAATATTTTTCAATTGTGAACATGCAAAAGAAGTCAATATATCAAAGTATATGGCATGCATGGATGCATCTACATAATGTCATCACCCAAAAAAAAATTAAAATTGAACATTCTAATATGAAGTTCCTATAATTATTGCTTGAAAGCATGTATGCAGTGACACTTCATATGTATGCTCTATTTTAATTTTTTAAAAGTGATCCAGTAATAAATCTAACAAACACTTAAATAAGGCATAGATGTAGACAAAAATTTGATGACTATGAAAACAGACAATCTGCATATATAAAGCACTTATATATATCATTGTGATGTGCTCGTCTTAGATGTATGAAGTTCCTAGAATTAGGGCTGAAAAGGATGTACGCACGCAGCAACCTGCTTCAATATAGTGGATATATCTTCATCTCTTTATAAGAGAGAAGCTTTATTTATATAGATAATCCGAAGGAAGTCAAAGACAAGGGATAGGGGAGCGATCTAACCTGTCAAAGGGAGTCACCCTTGATGTTCATACACCCAATGCTTCCAACTTATGAATGCCCGTGAACAAGGTCCAGGATTGGTCAATGCAAATGAACAAAGGAAGTAGTGTCGGTGGTTGATCACATGTAGAAGACCACTGAGAGGCAAAAAAAGAAAAAGAAAAAGAAATTGAAGCCAAGACGAACAAGCGAAGATTCGACGAGGTGAACAGAGCATGGGAGGTGAAGTCAAAACCTGTTGCAATCGACCCAATAGAACGTGCAGTACTGTTGAGACTCCTCCACTAACAAGCACGCAGAATCCTCCTCATTGCAATTGACCCAATATGCTCGTCGAATGAGGGAACAAGAATACGACGATTGCCGACGAGGACGAACATGTCGTCTCTACTGATCAGTTGTGGGCGAACTACATCTCCTGGAGGAGCACGCTTTGATTTGGGGTCCTTGTAGGAGGCAGTTTTGAGAAGAGGGGAAATAGGAAAATTTAGGCGTGCATGGAAGATTTCACGGCTCGGGAGAAATTGCGGGGAAGTGGGTTACGTGGGGGAGCTTCACTTTTACGGCTAGTTTAGGGCTGGAACCGACGAGTTTTATTGGAGTTTTGGGGGCCTAAAATTGTGACGGTCTAAACTAACTTCTATTCGGTTCAACCGGCGACGGTTCAAGTAAACCGTGTCGGGCATGCTCTGTTTCGCAGCAATGTTAGCAAATAAATTCTAGAAAGATATATAGTTAAAATCATATTGTCAAAGATCCACTCCTTTTTCTGGCATACATAAATGCATCTCCATACGGATGAATGGGTGCCTTTGTCGCCTTATTCACATGCATGTTTTCCAAAGGGGTACAGTACGTGTAATTTTATATGGATTTGTATATAAACATGTATGTATTATGAAACACATATATTGATCCAACGGAAGAAACGGAGGAGCCAAAACACGAGTGCTCGGTTCAACCATGCATGGATGGCGAAAGCTCACATTACATCACTTGGTCATGGTACTGGTACTATTTTGCAGTGGTCACCGGCGGCCGAATCATGTTGCGTGCCATGAGAAACATCACCAAAATTTGGCATCTTCTAAGTTTGCTATCTATGAAACTTTAATGCTAAATTTGAAGAGCATTGTTCATTTGTTTAATAAATTAATAAGTTAAAATTTTAGAGCTTGGTTCAACACCTGTCTGCCATTAACGATCCACATCCCGAAACCCCACATTGTTTAGTTGGGTCAATCCGTCGCCGGCTACGCACGTCGGAACCGTCACGGTCGCCTGGTCGAGCAAAACAATGAGAAGACAACGGCGAAAACCCATATAATATCAAAGGAACGTACGTAATTAAGGTTGGCAGAAACAGCTCAAACAGCCCTCGCAAAGCTTCTTTTCTAAAATTAACTCCCGTTTCTTCGCTGTCATAAGAAACCCAGTTGCCAATCTTGCACC